>WBNH01001960.1:0-520177 GCA_013401255.1 Urocolius indicus
ATTCTGTGATTCTATGATCATAACTCTGGTTTTCCACTGCCGCTGGGAAGCAGGGATGTGATGTTTTGTCTTTCTGGAGACCTGAGCAGGAACCTCTTTTGACCAAAACCCAAAACAACATGTGTTGGTCTTCATCTAGTCCTTAATGGTCATTTCCACCTGTAGCAAGTTCTGTTATTTTATAGTTTCCTTGGAACAGGAGCTGAAGTAAAAAGTATTATTCATGCAGATATATTAAAACTAAAATTAGACTTTTATTCAGTAGCATGGCCTGTGTTTGCAAATAGGAGTTTTTTCCATAGTTGGTAGGAACAGTTACAACAGTTAAAAGACATACTTTTTTTAGAAGTAGCCCAGAATAGGGTGTTTTTTTTCTTTCCATTCTTGGGTCTTATAACAAAAATGATATGTTAGTTCTGTTGATGAAATGTTTGTTGTAATTAGCAATGTTGATTAAATGCAATACGCTGTCAAGCAGATGGTATTTAAAACATCAAAATTCAAGGCTTTGTACTTGCATTCCAAACTCCTTTTTTAATTCAAAACTGAACATGTTTTGAGACAATATTGAAAAACGTATGTCTGTGAATGACATTAAAGTCAAATTTATGCACTGAGGATCTTTCTTATCAAGTAATCACAATAGTAATTGTATTGTTTCCTTTCTCTTGATCTTTATAATGTTTTGCACCATTAAATAAAATGATGCTTACCATAAGTTACAGTCAGACCTCAGAAGGAGCTGAACTTCCCGAGTCCAATTTTATAGAAGGACATAGTGAAATGAGTTTTAACCATTCTGTGCCTTTGTACACAGAGGCTGGGATTTGACTGCCCCAAGAGAGGTATGTGTAAGTTAGTATTTTGTCTCTGTGCTATGTGCTGCAGGAATGAAGTCACCACAGAGAATTACTTGCCTACAGAGGATAATTTGTTTTAATTTTATGATAGGGGTCTGAAATCAATGGGAGTGGAAAGATAAGTGGAAAAGTGTGGACATCTCTTTTTCTTCTTTGGTCACCTAAATAAGGGTATATGAATGTGCTCTGAAGTGCCTAGACCGGACAGCAGCAAAGCTTTCATTACTGTATTTCATATTGAGGGTATGAGCAGTGTGATTTAGCTTAATCTGCTTCGGATTTATTTCAGTGTAAATCTGTATATTATAAGTAAATGTAAAGACTGTCACTTTCACTGAGGAAACCAGAAAATAAAATACTCTCCTTGGAACTGAGAAAAAGAAATCAATGTCTAATAATGTGAAGTAAGACCCAAGATCTTTTCTCCCTGTGATGCTTCTATCACTGGTCAGTGAAACTTAGTTCTGGTTTTGTTGTGAAGTGAGGGATACTTATTAATGATTATCGTTGGCTTGATGAAAAGATTCTTAAAGTCAGCAGCATGACTGCAAATGACATCATCGTACATTGGATCAGGCCCTAATTGCTTCTCATGAATCTGTCTTTGCCTTGAGTGAATCAGAATTTTATAGCTTTAGCAGCTATATGCTAGCTAAAACATTTTAAACCCCATTAGTACATTGCGTATTCCCTGCCCATGTTTCCTCTGTTCAAAATTGATTCTCTCCCATTTTTTTAACCAAAGAGGAGCACTGGCTGATTTTTTTTTTTCTTTGTGCACAAAGCACTTCTGTTTCTTTTTATCTTTTTTTTTTTTTTTGTGGCTGTTCATGGAGAGACTTACATGAGAAATAATTTTTTCGTTTAACAGTTATCAGTTACCTGAATTAGTTCTGCAGCATTTTCATGATCTTTCATCACACTGCTGACTGATGTGTTTCAGCCATTCATTTCTCAATATTCCAGAGTCTGTCTAAGAATCTCAGGTTGCCTAAAAGCGAGCATTCAAGAAACAAGTTCAGTTATGACTGTGGTTAGAAATACAATTGAAACATGAAAAATCTCACAAGGGCTGGAAGAGAGAGATCCATTATTGATCCCTGGCAGTCATAAATACATTGACCAGGTCATCAGGTGGATGCTGTTGTGTAGTTGTGGCCCAGATGTTGGTACTATTGTTGGTATTAACTTTAGGAGAGGCTCCCTCTCCCACTTCTCTTCCAACTCCTCCTGCCATTGGGACCTTATGGATCAAAGTTTCCATGCCGAGTCTTCCTCCCACCCTTGAGCTATGCAGTCCTCAGCAGGAGAGGAGAGGAAGATTAGGAAATATTTAAGGATATGTGAGTGACAGATGCTGGCAGAAACTGACATATACTGGCTACTGGAAGTAGCTTATCCAGGGATCACAAGTACTGGGATATCAACAGTTTTGGTTGTTTTTTATCAGTACTGATGAGAGATCAGCCTTTGCTCCAACCTTTCCAGTCCCATCTCCCTTTGCTTTTTGCACCGTCCAGCCTTGAGCATGTTGAGGAAGAAGGTCATCCCTGCCTTGAATCCTTTGCAGCCGCATTCTCTGCCCTTTGTCTCTCTGTTCAGCAAATCCTCTCTCAGCAAGCACCTGGAGGTGAAAAGAGGAGTCATGGCACTAATGTTATGCTATGGTCCCGATTCATTTTATTTGCTAATTCTTTCCTTACTGTGTTTCTCTCCTCTGCCATTTAAATTCTGAACTTCATAGCAGGGCCAGCATGTTACTTGCATTAGGCAGAGTCTGGCACATTTTCTCATTCTCTGCTGGTGTAAATGAAATTAATATATTGATGATCACACACAAAAATGATTTTTTTTTCCTAATCATTACCCTTTCTTTGACCGAATCTACTTACTACTACCATGTTTTTAGGAGTCCTTCTGTAGTAGAGTCTGTGGTTGGAATTTTGGTTTAGGAAAAGGGCTGTTTTGTCATAGAAATAAAGTAGCTAGGCAAAAAAAAAATGCATGCATGTTAACATTCAATGTATTGGGGTGCAGGGTTAGTTTCTTCAGAAGACAAAGCCTTCATAGGATGCTTGTGGAAACTGTATATTGGATTTTCTTGGCATCAGCAACACTAGATACAGATGTAGGGTGTTTTTTTCACGGGGATAAAGAATTCTAGTATTGTCTTTTGTGGAATAACATTAACTGTATTTGGACAGGTCCTAGCACAATTAGCTTTTGGGTTGTGGCATGGTTTCCTGGCTGCAAATAAATGTCTTTCTTCACATTAAAACTCATGCCTCTATTCAGTGAAATAACACCTTCTGACTCTTGCTTGTGGGCTGTCTCGTGCCTGAGAGGGGAGAGCTCTGTGCAGGTTCTTGTTTTTTTTTACCTTGGTTGGTATGTTTTTACTCCAGTTTTTCCCTCGGTGAGAATCATAGCTTTGTATTTGTAAGGTCACAGACTCAAAAGACTGTACAGAGAGTTCACATCCTCACCTGGAATATAATAACTAAGAGCTGCAGCAAAACATTTACCTGGTGATAAAGAGGAACTCATGGTTAAAATGAGTAAGATAGTCTTTGCAGCGAATGCATTGGTTTTGTTAAGCATATGTGCAACCCAAATCTACATATTCAGCCAAAGCTCTTTCTCATTTGAATGTCATATTTCATTTCTTCAAGCTTAATTATGTTCTGCTTTTTTTTTTTTAATTTTTAAAAAAAGGTATTTTATTCATTACTTAGAAATGCAAAGTGTCTAGCATGGAAGTGCTAAGTATTCAAAATCAAAGCCAAATATTAGAGCCGACAGACAGAAGCATATTAAGAAATTAAATCAGTTTTAAGCTTTTTTTCCTCACTCTGCTCTGTCACAGAAGGAGGAAACCTTTGATTAACTTCTGACTGTGTCACACAAGCAAATTGCCAGATGTCATTCAGTGGTCATGTTACCAAAGGACCAGAGGGTTTAGTGGAAAATGCAGCTTCATAGCAAGGCACTGATGAAACAAGAAAGCCAGAGCACAAATTGCATCTCACAGACCTGAAAGGCTGTGAAGATGCTCTATTTACCCTTACAAAGCAGGAGGAGAACTTTAATCTTCCATTCTTCAGATTTAAGAGGGCTTTGTGCCTTGGTGTGGCATGAGCTGTGCCTTGCTTAGTGCCCCACACTTTATACCTGTTTCCAGCTTGGGTTTTTTCTTTGTATAAGGAAACTGAACAAACTATATTACTAAATGAAAATACTTATGGTAGTTGTAGGGCACTTCTGTGGCCTATGCTTGCAGCTAAGTAAGTATTGGCATATTGTGGTATAAAGCTGAAATAAACTGTTTTGGGTTTTTCTTGTCGTCTGGACACCTGGGGAAAAGAGGAAATAATGTCTCCAAGAAGAGTCAGGAGGAGAAGGGCAGCAAAGAGGAGGAGAACTTGAGAAAAGGTTCATGGGCTATCTGCCAAACAAGAAAATACTACTTCCCTTGGGAAGAGAATCAAGGTTCCCCCCCCCTTACCCAGGAGTATGGTTTCTGCCCACTGATAGGAGGTGACAGTGGTGGCCACCGATGCTGGCTGGGGTGTTTTGGTGAGAGCATGGCTGTCTGGCAAACAGGGCTGAGCTGGAAGGAATGCTTGGGCAGTGACAGAGCAGTTAGGAGGAATCAACGCAACCTCAAGCAACGCTGAGCAGAAGACAAACTGTACTCAATTCCCTTCTTAAATGTTACTCTTTTGACATTGGTTATATTCACAGATTTTTTCAAACTGGTTTGTTCACAGAGTTGCATTTGCTGCTGTGGGACTGCTGCCTTGGAAGCAGGGAAATAACTGTATATTTGCAGCTACTTTCCCTGGCATCTGCTTGCTTTTGTTTGACAAATTATTTCATCCAAACAGCACTCACTAGTTTTCAGGTTTCTAAATTATTTGCAGTGTTCCTGGGCTTTGCTAGATTAAAACCATTTAAGTTAATAAATCTGGAGAATCACAGTGGTGAATCACACTCATTATCTTTCCACTCTCGTCATATCCCTGCATGTTTGAGAAAGCTGTGTCAATTTAAACATGATAGAAAACATTACACAATATGCTTTTTGCAAGCAGCTTTTCTTTTAAGATGTAGCATACAGTTTCTAAGTAATGTAATTGAACATCTTAAGAGTTAAAATAAGCACAGTTGTCTTTTTCTACATTCAGGATATTCCATCATATTTTAATGCCCGAGAGTTGTGGATTAAAGAATCTAATTATTCACTAATGAGCAGTAATGGTACATATAAACTAAGGGTCACTATCCTATTACAGGCACCTGATGGTTCACTGATAAGCATTTGGTCATTAGATTGACCATAAAATATAGTCAATAATTGAGGTTACTCATAGAGCAGACACCTTATCAGCTTTAGGCATGGTGGGACAGCTTGTCAGTACTCTGTGTACTGATTGTGCTGTGACTGAGCATATGATTAGGGTATTGAAGCAGTCTGTATCTAATGAAACTGCAGGAAAGGCATAGCAGTATTAGCACAACCACTAAATGACTAATGTGTTTTTGTTCCAAGCCTCAGACACTTCAATTAGCTGCAATAAACTCTGATCAAGTGTAGCGGTAGGCAGAGAATTCAGATATTTGGTGTACAAGCTTTCATTACACTAGTCAAAATTTGTAACATTTAGGGACAGATGAAATCTGTGTGGCTTTGAATGAAGAATGATGGAGATGATAAAGGCTGCCATTACCATTTCTACTTCATTTTGGTTTTTTTTTTGCCTTTTTTTTAATGTTTAGAATACTTTCTGAGACAATGCCTGGTGTCTGATTTAAGAGGTGAAGCTGATAGCAGCAAATTAGATGTCCACATATTGTGTTTTAAGGTCCATTCACGCAGTTCATGTAGGCTTGTGCATATAGATCTAAACTTAGAGTGTGTGCCTTAGCATTTGGTACCATGTGGAACATTAGTCAAATAGTCTGCTTCTTGAAGGCTTTTGTAGAGGTATTGATTTTACTGTGCTTCAAACTGTTGCTGAGAAAATAACCTCAGAATCTATTCTTCTATATTATTATTTTTTTTTCCATGAGGATGCCTTAACTTTCATAAATTATTTAATACAGTGAAGGATGCAAAATGCCTTTTGTCTTTCTGAACCACTGTTCAGGCTTCTGAGATGCGACCTTGGAAAGTAACCATAGAAACACATGTTAAAAGCATCAACCAGAAGTCAGTAGTTTGGTTTGACAGTGATGCAAATTCTGTGAAAGAAGATTATGATGTATTAGGAACACTTGAGGCACACATTACTGCTAACCTGTTAAACCTGATTATTCCATGACTATCAGTACTTTCAGAATTTAAGGCAGGGTTAAAAAGCACAGGAAAATGAAACTTACTTTTTGTTTAAGTTGCCACGTTGAAGATGTTTCTAGGTAAATCTCTTCAGCTTGTCATTTTCTGTCCTGTTAAAAGCAAGAATTACATTTTTTTTTTTTGCTAAGCTTATAATGTAGTTCACCAGTTCTCTGTGTTTAATAGCTGTAAACTTTTCCCCTGTACCCTGCTGGGATGCACTCGTGTCCTGACTTTGTGCAGAGTTGGCACAATTTAAGTCTTTTTGACAGATAAAGTGAATAACTGGGTTATGAATAAACAGTAGTTCACTAAAAGGTAAAGAAAGCATGTTACTCATTGGGTCTTGAGTTGAACCTTTTTTTGTGCTGACCTGTGGTAGTTAAGCTGGTTTGTGAGGTTGAAAGAGAAGTGCTTGCTATTGTTATAGGTAACTAGTAAATTCTTGGTCAACGATGGGTCAAGGGAATAAGTTGAAGTCACTTGTTAAAGCTTCCTCATTAAGCATAACCCACATCCAAGAAATCCTGTGTTGAGGTGATGTGGGAAAATGAATTAATTACGTAGGAAAGCACTGTACCAGCTCTTCCCAGTCAAACCCTGTGCACGGTCTGTCCCATCTTCACAGTGTTGTAGGTATATCACAGGAGCTGTGAGGCTCATTAGGGACAGGTTGGCTCTCTGGCATTAACACAGCTCAGCAGCTACTCAGTGTGTTAACCCTTCTTTGTTGAATGCTCTGCAGTGCTCCACTTTCTCTTGCTGTCATTTAATTACTGTTGGAAGTTAGGAGGGATAACTGAACAGTGTGTGGCTGGAAGGGGAGCATCCATGTAGAGCCAGGTACACAATTAGACCTTTCCCCTTAATGAATTGCCCAGGGAGGTGGCGGAGTCACCATCGCTAGAGATAAAGATGCACAGATGAGGTGCTGAGGGATATGATTTAGTTTAGTGATGGGCTTGCCAGTATGAGGTGAGCGATTCTACTTGATGCTCTTAAAGGTCCTTTCCAACCATAAGGATTCTGTGATTTTTGTGAATGTAAGGGGCTGGAGCAGCCTGGTTGCTGCAGTGTCCTCCTCATTGCATGGTGCTGGAGAGGGGGAAATGCCTTCCCGTCCCTTTTTTCAACTCCACATAGAGCAGAGGAGGGAAAGAAAGCCCTCATGCAGATGTGCAAATGGAGATAGAGCGGGTGTCACCAAAGGATATACCTCATCTTGCCAGTGCCATGCCGTGGCTGCTGGAATGTGGTTGCTAACTGTCCCTGGAGAGTAAACATGACCTGTATGTAGCACTGTGCTATGCGAGGACGTGTGACAGTGCAGGGTGTGCAGCATTGTGAGGGATCTTGTATCGTCTTAGGGCAGCTTAAGCTTTCCTAGTTGCTGTGGCAGCATAATACTGCCTATAATTAAGGACAAACAAACCAGTGTGTGCTTTAGGAATATCCCATTTCACATTAGCCTGTAAGGAGGATAAATTAGAAGATAAGCCTGAATTTAGTAGGCTTTGTTCTTGGAAACAGAAATGACTCTCAGGACAGGATGTTTAACTGCAGAACATCATTACCGGTATCATTGCTAATACAGCATCATACACTTATACAGTGATTGATCAGCATATGGCAAGCCAGGCTTCTTGCTATGAAGAGCTCACCCATGATGACAAGGAAACTGATGGGGCAAACAGATTACACACAGAGCTGTAGCTCAGCAAAGGGAGAAGGTAAAGAGATTGGAGTAGCTGAGAGGAGAGGAAAGGTAGAGTTTGTACATTGACACCTCTGAGTTAGGAATGCTGCTGAAAATATGAAAATTGTCCCAAAGGACAATAGATCTGTGGTCAGAATGTGGCTATTTAATTAGAGGAAGGAGACACTGAATGATCAACCAAGGAGTAGAGTCTGTGGTGAGGATCTGAGAGCCTTGAAGGGAATTGTCTGAGAAAGAGGGTGTGATGGTGACTGTATGAAACAGCACTGGGCATCTAGGAGTCATTGTCTTGGAAGACAAAATTCCCTTGTATAGAGGGTTAAAAATCATAGCCTGAACCAAGGAAGGGTGGTGCAAGGCATTAGTGTCAGGGAGATGTATGGAAGGAGCATCTGGATAGCACAGGTCACAGGGCTGGGGAAGCAGGTTGAGTTATGCTGGTTTTGGTAAAATGAAGAAAGGAGGGAGCCTAGTGCCAACCAGATTAGTAGGAAATATGAAAAGGAGAAGACAATGGAAGAGAGAATAAAACAGATCTAATGATGTGGGGACCTCTTGATGATGTTGGGATTTTGGAGAGAGTGTTCTAGGTCTTTGTTCCACATTCATAGCAAAAGCAGAATCTGGGCTCAGCAAAAGACGTGTAGATATTTATACTTGAAGATATTTACCATGTGATGCTGGCCTCTGGGAAGGCACCTTGATGAATAGTAGTAAAGAAGGTTTTGGAGCGACAGAGAGAGCCTGTCAGGAGATGTGGTGACTTTTTGAGTTACTCTGCTTTGGTGCAGATTTCTGTTGCATCTTTCCTCACCCCAGCCCTCTCAGTTTGCTTGCTTTTTTGTTCCCAGAGCCCTGAACACCAGTGTTTGCCTTGACTCTGGCTTCTCAGCTCAGTGGTAGTGGCAGCTGCAGTGGTGGTTTGCTGCAGTAGGAGGGAGCATTCCATAGGTAAAATGATAATGGTGACTTTCCTGTGGGGATGTAATTTGACAGTTTGCACCTGTTTTGCGACTTTATTAGTGACTTTCAGACTCTTCCAATAATGTGTTTAACTATTTTAATACTTGGTTAAGACAAGACAGACTTGGCAGGTGAAACAGTAAAATCAGACTGGTAGTTAACATGTAGTTCACGTGGCTTGACTTGTGGTCACTGTAACAGTTTACTGTGGGCAGGATGCGGTTTGCAGGGCAGATGGACTTTAAAGTGACCCTGTTCTCAGCTAGACCGTTTTGCTTGCTTGTGCTTGTGACAAAATAATACATCCCACATTATCATTTAGAACAGAAATGAAACGTCAAGCCAAAATATTGCACCAGCGCTATAGCTGCAGTGCTTGATCAACTGCAGGATTGCTCTGGAAGTACTTGTAAATTCTCTGTGAAATAGCAGTGGATTTTGGATTTCTAAAACTGGGAGGACATTTCAAAGAGGCCAATACCTCACTGAGCATCAGTTAGTGCTACTTTACTTTGGTACACTTACTCACAGGACAGGACAACACAGGTGACAAGTCACCAGAGTGACGCTCTTGGGGTTGCTCTCTGCTTTGTTGTGTCCTCAGTGGTGGAGCTCACTCATTAAGAAGCACTACACTAAGGAGTTTTTACTGGGAGGAAATGACTTAGTAGAAATTAATCAGCATAAAATGAATCTAATCTAAACGTTATTAGTGAAGCTAGTTGGGAGTCCAGGCCAAGCTTCAGAATATTCTTGGGTATTGTGTCCTGAGCAGGTTTTCAGGATGTGTTTATTTCTGCTGAAATGTGAAGTTATCATCTTGGGTCTGAAATAGTCAAATCTTTCCAGCTGCAGTGGTGGAACATGCATCTCACATTCTCCTGTTTAGTGCGATTTTTAATGGTCCTGCAATTTCAGCCCATTATACCTCTTAGAAATAGAGTTTCAGAACTGATGTCAGTTAAATAAATCACAGGAACATGGGGCTTTAAGAAGCCCATGTGTCTCCCTCCTCTGTTTAAAAACACTCATTGTGTGGGCACTTGACTTCTGTACTTGGACGATTGCCGCTGCATCATTTAGTGCTGTCAGTGACCACTTAACTCACTAACGGGAGGAATAAGTAAATGTCCTCCTGAGAAGTTATTTGCTTGGCAGTAGAGGTGTCAAGCCTTTGACTAAGCATCTAAAATAAAACCTAACTGAAGCAGGAATGGATTCTCTATGGATTTTCTACATCTGTACTAAAACACGGAACTGAGGGAGCTGGAGGTGATGGGAAAGGTACATTTGTGTGATGGGATGGGATGATGTTGTGTCAAAGGAAGGCAATCTGAGAGCATAATCCACCCCAGAGCTTTTATGGTAAAGGAAGCTTTACAGTCACAGTATGTATTGTAATCAAGAATCAGAAAATACGGAAACTCTCCCTTATTCACTCCATCTCTTTCCTGTCTCATATTTGCCTGAATTCAGTGCTTCAGCTGAACATGATTTTAGTCGAGCATTTTATCCTTTCTGTTCACAAATGTGCCTGTTTCTTCCTTGGTGCAGCCTGAATGAGCAGAATGCTTTTGCTTTTCATACCAGGATGGAGTGTAATATCCTTTGTAACAAAAACTAATTTCTTGCCTGGTAAGTTGTTTTGATACTGGCTTCTTTCTGTGTACCAGGAGCTGATATTCCATGGCAAAATTTTAAGTGATCTATTTAAGTAATTATTTTAAAAATGAAGGGCTAGTTAGCACTATTTTTTCTGTTTCATTCCTTTGTACTTTTTTTAAAAGGTCTTTATTACTTTTTTTCTTGGTAGAATACAAATGAGACTAGAATTTTCTTTAGCTTCACCTGTTTAATGACTCTATATCTTACTGGCAAATAAGCCAAACTTTTTTGTTTTTGCCTCAGGAGTGTGCTTAGATTGATGTGGTTCTGCCTGCTTTAGCTCAGTTAGTTCATGAAACAGAATGAGGAAATATTGCTGGCGTTCAGGCAGCTGTGTTTTCAATACATAGCTATCTATGCTGTGTGCAGAGCCTGGGAACTGACATATTTCTGTATTAGGTGTTGACAATCTTGCTTACATAAAGATTAACCTACACAGGTTTTCAGCAGTTTGTCATATGGTACAACTGTAAACAGTGAGTATGGAAGTACAGCAATATGTTCATCTGCTCTTGCTTTGTTTAACATCATTAGTGAACAGAGCTGGAAATGGTATGTGGCAGGCTGCTGTGACTAGCTGTTATTCTAGGGGAGAGTGTGTGTGTATGTGTATGTGTGTGTATAGATATCTATATAAAACAGTTCTTGAACCCTTGTCCTGCTGCTGAAGTATTCTTTGGCCAGAAAAGCGTCTTAAAATCTACAAGATGAAGAGAACACGGAGCTGCTGTCACTAATGACAATTCTGTAGCAGCAAAGCTATGAAACTACTGGTTTGGAAGGAGAGAAGAAATGGTTGGAGTGCAACAGTCAGCACTTGTGAAGATCTGCCTTTTGGTGTTTCTTAAACCTGGGAAAAATGATAGAGAAGAGCTGTGAAAATTCCATCTTTAATTCCAGTATGCAATTTGCTTGAATGCTTGAAGATAAGCTTGGTTTGTTGCTTCTGTGTAAATAACAATATGTAGCTGAGAGGAGGGATCAGCTGTTGAATCTGTACAGCACAAGGAAGCTTTTCTGATGTCAGGTTTATTTGAACTTGTCATCTTCCAGAGGCCTTTTTGAGTTTATCCCAAAGTGGCTTTGCCTGATCTTTCTGTATGGTGCCTGAATTCAGGTGAGTCTTGATTATTGCTCATTGCCGCATGAAGCCTTGGTTCAATACTTTATGAAGGTGTGAATAGAGCAGGAGGAGAGCAACAAGGATGGGCAAAAATCAAGGAAGCTTGACCTGAGGAAAGGTTGGAAGGATCCTATGTGACCTAATCTAGGTGAACCTGCTTATGCAGGGGGTTTGAACTAGACGATGTCTAAAGGTGCCTTCCAACACTACTGTTCTATGATAGACACTGGGGCATGGTAAATGGTCTTCATACAGGCATCAGCTGCTGCAGGAGACAGAAATAAACCCCTCTGCATGTCTGCTGGAGTGGTGGAGGGAAATGAGGAACATGGATCCCAGCAAGTCAGATTTATGAGAGACATGAGATATGAATATTCTAACAGTAAGACCAGTTGAAAACTGGAATGGATTGCCCCAGGAGGCTGTGGAGTTGCTTTCACTGGAGATTTCTAAGAATAAGTTGGAGAAATGTATATTGGAATGTGTTAGGTAAGTTCGTCGTACTATGGAGCATTGGGAAAGTGTAGTTAACCTCTTAAAATCCCTTCTGGACCCGTCTTCTCTGATCAGCTGTGAGCAGATGATGTTCTTAATATGTCAACATAGCTGATTTTTATTTCTGCCTTGCTGATTTTAATAAGAGATAGTAAGAGAAAATTAAGAGGACGCTCACAGGGAGAAGCTGAGATTCAAGCCTGACTTGGAAGATTATGCTATGTGCAAGAGGCAAGCCATGAGTCTAATCTCATATTGGAGGTACTTTCTTTCATAATGTTAGCTTGGTAATATCCTCACAATATTAGATGTGGTTTGACATTTTGGAATGTTTCAGAATAATGGTTATATATTTGAACTTTATTATCACCACCCATTCTAAAAAGCTATTGTTTAGGGCTGTGCATTGTGATCTAGATAAACTAATTATTTATTGAGGAAGCTGAACCACTGAAATAGGGAACATTAATTGTTTGTTCTTCTTGGCAGTGCTTTTCAACAGCCGTTGCTGGGACAGCTAAGCAATGAAAGGTTTGTTGCTGTACTTGTGTAAGGGCATTAAGGTGAGGAAAGCCTTTATGTCCTCCTGAAGCTGTATATGCATCACAGGAAGCCTCTTTCTAGGGGATAGGCAGACCATAATCTCAAAATTTACCATATACTTGGACAGAATTTACTGTGGAAATAGAGATGGTGCCAGTCCTTTCCAAAACTTTGTGACAGATCTACACGTTCTCAGTTTTCTCTTTAGAATGTATCTTTCTGAACCAGATTTTATTCAACAATGGATACCTTATTTATTTTTAAGTTTGCTTGGGGTTTTGGGTGGCAACTGCCCTGTTTCATTGTGCTGTCTTTCTAATTTTAGCACCACAAATCAAATAGTAATAGCGATAGTAAAAGTAATAATGCCAACCAAGTTTATTCTGTGAGTTGTGGAAGGCTCGGGACAGAGTGCTGGAGGGTGTGTTGTAGGACATCCGTCTAATTGTTGTCTGTATTGACGAGTAATTAAGGAAACAATAACTGGAACTGCAGATACAATGACAGACCATGACTTTCCCACTGCTTCCTTTGGAGCTGGTTTGCAGTGGGAAAGGCTTGAGATATTGGTTATGTGGCAGAGGAGTGGTGCCTGTGTTGGGCTGGGAACTGGGAAAGCTTGGAAAAGTCTTGCTTTAGTGTAGACTGATTCCCAGTGTAAACCAGAATTTTGTAAGCTTTGCAGAGAGTTCATGATCAGGACAGAAAAATCATAGAATGATGGGAGTTGGAAGGGACCTTTAGAGATCATCCAGTCCAACCCCCCTGCAGAAGCAGGTTCACCTAGATCAGGTCGCGTAGGAACGTGTTCAGGTGGGTTTTGAAGACTTCCAATGAAGGAGAGCCCACACCCTCCCTGGGCAGCCTGTTCCACTGCTCCATCACCCTCACAGTAAAATAGTTTCTTCTTATGTTTCAGTGGAAGTTTTGTGTTCCAACTTCATCTCATTACCCCTTGTCCTGTTGCTAGATACCATCGAAAAAAGTGCTCCCCTCAACCTCCTGACACCCACCATTGACATATTTGTAAATACTGAGATCCCCACCCCCCTAGTCTCCACTTCTTCAGAGTAAACAGCTCCAGGTCCTGCAGCCTTTCCTCATAAGGAAGATGCTCCAGTCCCCTGCTGTTGAGGTCAAATTAAAACTCTTGGGTAAATGTCAAAGTTCAAGATCTTTAAGGCATGGACTGTACAGTTCTTTGGCCTTGACACTTTCAGTGAAGCCTTTAAGCATTTTCACGTTATGAGTAACAACAATAATCTCTGAAAGACAAGGATGGCTAATAACACTAAAACTGTTAATATTTAATGTGCTGAAATGAATGTGCAGAAGTTTAATTATTTTTGCTAGTGGAGCTTAATAATAAGAAAGAGAGTTCGTAGTTCTATGTCTGACTTGTGTCATTTTGTCTATACACTCACTGTGTCAATTAAATCCTCTCTATCTGTCTCAGCTGACCTGTTTCTAGTGTGTGTCCCGGAGTATATTTCACATCACGCTTTCTTCTGAAGCTTAATCAATTCCACAAACTGTTAAGCAAAAAATCTTGCAATTTTGCATAGTTATGAAAGTTTCAAATCTAGTTTTCTGTTGCCCAGAAGGAGCAGTGCTCTTCAGGGATTTAAATTGTGCTGTTTACTTTCACAGCTATAATATGCAGAACGTGTTCAGTGAGCATAAGCTAGAAGCAGCTTGCTGTACATCAGAATATTTGAAATGCCCTGTTAACTATGTAGGCAAAATTGAAAATGAGAAAATTGTCTGGCTCTTTTAATGGAGCAGGCTTTGTAGCTACTCTTGTTGCACTGTCTTATCCCCTAGATGCTGAACATTGTGATTGATCTGGCCATGGTTTTCCTCACTGATCTCATCCATGCATGGCAAAAAAACCTAGTAACCTGTAAATTGTGGGGGGAAAAGAGCAGGTTACAGACTGTCCCTTGTCACTTGATATTTGAGTGCCCCTGCATGTGCCATATATTAGTTTTATTTTCTACCCTGACACCTAGCTATGAGGAAAGAACTCTCCAGAGTGTCTTAAAAGACATCTTCTATTAAAGATGGAAAGAGTTACACAAAATGCAGACAGTAGATCTCACAGTCAGAGGTAAAAGTAATATACAAGGGTATCTCATGCTTCAGCTGGAAAGGAGGCATAAGAGTGTGGAGCTTAGTTTCCCTTACAAGAGTGTTTTGTAGAAGTGCTCGTTGGAGGTTGAATGGGGAAAGCAAAGGAAGATGGAAAGTGTATGTTTATGTCAAAGCTGTGCCATATCACTTCCTAAATGCCCAGAAAAATGACTGGCTTTAGTGTTTAAGTTTTGCATAGTATTCCCTGTAGGTCATAATTTTCCCCATGAGGAAACAGAAGTTGATATTGGAGAAGGTCAACCAGACTTGTGTGTTGCTGAAGATGGATGTGAGGGCCTCCTGTGAAAGATTAAATTTGAGAAAAAGAAACAGATTGGGAAATAGGCATGGCACTCAATTAGGCTTCTACAGAAAGTGAGCTGATATGAGACAAAAGAGGCTCAGTTTATGAGAGCTTTTGCTTCTCTGTCTTCATGGGACAAATTTCCCCAAAGAAAAGGAATGCTGTAGGAAGAAACTGGAAACAGATTCAGTAATGGGTTGTTGGATAAAGACTGCAGAAAATCCAGCCACTCTGGAGTGTCTAAGAAATGGCTCTATATAGACACATAGTCTTGAATTGTAGTGAGGTAAGGAGTTTTGTGAAGTTGGATTTTGTTTCATTTAGTTGGCCCTGTGCCCAAACCAGCTTGGCCTATATTTTGGCCTAACAAATGCTTGGCTGGGAAGCCACTAAGTATGTTGTTGGTACAAGATGTCTGTGATGTTGCAACTCCAGAAACAGTCTGATTTTAACGTCAGAAAAGAAATTCTTGCATTCAAATACAGAGAGTTTGTAATTAAACTTTGTACACTATTACCTGAGAAGAGATGCTTTTAAAATGTGAACCACATGCATCATTATTAGTGCAGTTGGCTTGTTGCCCATCAAAGCACTGATTATTTTCTACAACAGCTACTCCAGTTCCTCTGCTTTTTCAGTTTCCTGTTATCTTGCATGGACATCAGCAGTCCCTTAGGCAATTTTCTCAGTAAAATCATGACATTCCAGACTCATAGGAAGAGAATTTATCAGCACTGGAGCAGTTAATTGCTTTAGCTAGCATATGGCACTATCCTTTGAACAGTGGAGATGCAGAAAATGTATGAATACTGTTGGAAGTGAACCACTTTGAAAGTTGTTCTGTCTTGGTGGGGAAGTTAAGACAACTAGCAATGGATTTGATATCTTAGGTCTGCTTTTGGATATGGTTCAAAACTATTACTGAGCTGTTTTGAGAGATGCTATACTTCAAAAAGTCTGGATTTTCTGTTCATTTATTTGGTCTTTTAGGGTGCATTGACTCATTGAGTGTTAGTGCATAGTTAGGTGCTTGAATACCCAATTCCCGAGTAAATTTATCCTTGGTATCTCATTCTCTTTCACATATGTTTCCCAGAGGAATTCCTTCAACTAGATCTATTGAAGGAATAATGATTTCATCAGGATGTAATGTATATCTTGATTGCACTTTGAAGATGTTCTCTTGAGGAGTTTTTATCATTTCAACAAGGGTTTGTAGCATGTAAACAAGGAAATAAACGTTATCTTTCTTATTAATCAGCAAGATGATTAAATAATAACCACAATTTTTAATTGGTACTTGGAGATAGAGAGTAATGACTATCTTGAGCTCCACAATGAGAGTATCAACAGGTAGAGAGTCTTTTCTAGACAATAAAGCTGCATATAATTCAAGAGGAATTATGGTTTTAATGTGCAGCTGCAACCATAGTGAAGTTGTGCAACTGTTTGTCTGGTGTCCTGTTTCAGGCATATGTTTTCATACTAGATGAGGTATTAGCAAGGGATTTGAGATTTAAGCAGTTAAATCGGTTCTCATTGCTACCAAAACCCAAAGGTTCTGTGAAAACCTGTGCTTGCAGTGTTTTGCTTCACTGTGGGATGCAGTTCCTGCTGGTTTCAGGATGTAGCAGGAGTCAAAAGCTACTTCTTTCTTTCCTCAGAGGCAAAATCCAGCTTGTCCCTTACAAGACAGTGATTTCTACATCCCTCTGTGTTTGGAACTGGAGCCTAATTTTTTTTTCATCACAGGAGTCTCTGTCTTTTTCTAAATACTGCAGCGTTTGTAAAGGGAGAAGGAAGCACATGGGGGGTCTACATCTCTAAAAGTTGATGAAGTCCAGGACTTTAACACACAAGATTGGGAATGTAGAGCATAGGTCTAGGAATTCTGGAGATCTGTGTTGAGTCCCACCCCTCATACTGTCTAATCTTGACCAAAGTGAGTAATTTTGCTCCTCAGACACAACCAGTTCTTTGTACTGTAGCTCATTTGAAACCAGTACGGCTGCTGGAAGAAACTGTGTAGCTCTCCTGCTCTCAGTGTCCAGTGTTCATTACTTACTGAACTGACTCAGCATGAGGCTGCCTGATGACTTGATTTCTGGCACGGTTAGAGGTTTTGATTTGCCTTGAATTAGATATGACAGCAAAGTACTGCCTTAGTTTTTCCATATGCCTGTTGCTTATAATACTTCACAGGTGTTAATGCCAGTTTGACCTCACTGAAAAGTACTTGGAAATCCTAAGCCAAAAGGCATGATGAAAAGATAAAGTAGCCATTGTATAAAAAGACTTTTTGTCATCATGTATTTATAAACTGATTTGTCCAAAGGGACAAGCTTTTATATTTCAAGCATGAATCAGAATAGGGATCTGTCCCTAAAAGACCTGTTGGCATCGGTAGCGTGGGCTCAGGTTGCCCACAGATTCTGGCAGTGTAACACTTTACATTTTTGTTGGCTTAACAGTCATTCAAAGTAATGCTAAGAGATAGCATGTGGGATGCTTTTGTGATGTGTATCTGAGGGTGGGCTATCTACTGATAGTCTCAGTGTCAGATCACACATGTGTTTGTTATTCAGGTGGCAAAGCTCTCCTTGGCTTTGACAGAGCTGAGATTTCACCCTCACTGCCACCCCCAGTTACCCAGCATGTGCTTGCTAACACATATATTTGTTCTACTAAACTCTGCAGGATGATTTTTTTTCCCGTGTGGGTTTTGATGTAGAGTCGAGTTTCTGTTTTTGTTCTGGCTGTGCTGTTTGGTGTTGCTGATGGGGAAGAGCAGAGAAACTGATTATGTTCCTATTCTCATTCACAAGAAAGAACGTTACAGTTTTAATTGTATGTTTTAATTTTTCCTTCTTCATCATCTTTTATGTGTTGAAATTCTGCATTTCAAAAGCAGGATCATTATCATTCAGAACATTAAAGCATGTCCTTTTAATAGCTTTCCCTTCTAATGTGAAATAATGGAATTGAGGAGGAAAAACTAATCTGTCTTGAAGGAAATTCTCTGTTATCTAAGGATTTTCAGTTCGGCCAACAAGAGAGGATCTTGAGCTCAGCTGACTCAAAGTGTTATCTTCTGCCTTGAGTAACTTGTAGTGTATAAAGAACCACTTTTATAATGTTATCACCAGCAAAGTCCATCTGGTCTTGCCAGTGACAAGGGGATTATTTCAGCTTTTTATTACATCAGTGAGATTCTAGCATTTTAGGATTCAGCTGTCAAGCTGTTGGGGAAAGGAGGGGAGAGACAAATAATAATTGAAACTCTGATGGAGGAGAAGTTAACGGACTATTTTACCAGTATTTTTCCCCCCATATTTCCCTCTGTTAGTCTCCTGATGATTTGTCCTTATAATATCGGATTAGAATGCAATGACTTGATTTGCTAAGCAGGCAGTGATGACAATAAACATCTGTTTTTCTGGTCCAGATTCCCATTAACAGCCTAGTAACGTTGTCCTTTCTTGCTATTACTTTTATACAGAGCAGCACAGAAGCTTAACCTGTCTTCGAAGAGAAAGAAATACCATCCACCCCTGCCACACACACACGACTTCTCTATTTATGCTACTAACTTTAGTGGCATCCTGCAGCTCTGTCCTCCCCCAGCACCACCATGCCTTCTGAGAGCTGTGTCCAAAATCAAGGACAACCCTGGCATTGGAAAGGTAACTTTGGATTTCAATGTTTTTGAAATAGTTTTCTGGATTAATTTGAACAGGGCTGGAAGCTTTCAGCCTCAAACAGGGTTGGATAGGCTCAAAGGAAGGGTCTTGTGATGCAAATAGCCACATCCATTTGAATGTACCTGAGAGCTATTATCTCCTGTTGACTTTGGAAAGAGTTGGCAGGTTCAGAGCAGATTCAGTCCTAGTGTCAGCTTCCTTGAAGCCAGTTAACTTCACTAACAGCAACGCTGGCAAAGGTTGATTTGTCCTGTCTTCTTTCTATTAAAGTAAGGGAGCAAATTTCCTGTGATATCATTCATCTAGATCAAATGGACATACAGGGTTCACCTTTGGCAAAAGTAGTCTCTGCACTACCAGTAAGGCTCAGCCACTGGTGCTTGTGCTGTCTGTCTGCTTGAGGGTAAGGAGATACATTGAAGGGGCTTTGTTTCCTTCCACTTAACATGTTACTGTAGATCAAGAGTATGGAAACAGATTCCTCTCTAACTTAGGAAATACAGCACCTCTAAAATTGTAAAATTGGTGCTAATTTTTATTTAAAATTAATCAAAATACAACTCAATTATTTAGTCATATTCATAACTGTGTGATCACCTACACAGCAGAGTCTGAATACTTATTTACATAGGGTACAAGAGATTAGCACTTGAAGATAGAATTGAAGTGTTTAATGTGCAATAGGAGAGCTAAAATATGGGCCTTGAGAAACCATACAAATCAACATTAACATGGATTGGCAGCCTAAATGCCTATAAACTGTTGCTTACAGAGAATACTCTGCTTTTCTTAAGTCAATGAGTTTGTGCTAAATGGAAAACAAAGGAGTAATTTGGTCTGTTTTAAGCAAGTGGAAACTCAGAGATGAAAATGTGGTTTCTTTTCCTGTTCTTCGTGTGTTTTGGAAAGAGAATGTGGTATGAAATGGTGGATACAGCAACCCTGGTGCAGTAATGGAGAGATTCACAGATGGAGGGGGATTTTCAGGAATGTGTTCTCTATATGTGTTCTAGCAGAGCCCATTTCTTGTGCCTAACTCTTCTCTGTGAGGCTTAGCACTTGGCTGTGGCACAAGGAATAGCAGGGAGAGTGGCATTTCTGAGGCTCTTTCACTTTGGAAGACCTATAGTCATGCTTCTGAGTCCTTGTGCCTGCAGCTCAATAAAATCACCTTTGCACCTCATTGCAATTATGTACCTGCAGCTGTGTGTATCCAAGAGACTTAAGCCTTTTTCCTGTGCTTTGAGAGTGGCCAGTGAAGCTTACCAGCACAACTTGTGCCTTGTGGAAAGCTCTGGTTTATCTGGTGCCTTCAAATAGGTCAACAAAGTCAAGTGCATGATTCCAGACGACAGGAGATTATATGGCTTGAGTCATATGGTCTACTTCTTTTCTTCATTAGTGAGCACAGCAGAAGGCTTTCAAAGGGAAGGCCTCTACCAAAATGCCAAGGAGTATGACAGGACCTTGAGTGGCTATGCTGCTCAGATATGTGAGCTTCTCTTCCAACATGGGATATATATGTAGCATGCTGGCAAGGTGGGTGGTATTTCTCTCCTACCTGGCACACTACACCAAGAATTGCCAGACTTTATGGGTCAACAATTGACATCTGACCCTCAGATTCCTCTCTTGTTTAGTTCTCAAATGAAAACGTAAAGATACTGTTTGTTTGGGCCCAGAATTCCAGCTGCGTCCTTCTCACCATTTACTTGTTGATCAGAATTGGGAAGAATCCTTTGCTGTGCTGGACAGGATGAGAACTCTCTGCAAACGAATCAGCCTTTTAGTTCTTGAGTTAAGACCTAGGCCATCCAAGTGGTGATAGTGTGTTGTAGTTAATAGTTTTAAATGCTTCTTGAAAAAGGAAGAAACTAATGATCTTCTCTGATCCAAAGTTTAAAAAGTACAATACCTATTCAACATCTGTCTTAACCCATTCATCTTTTCCATCTTGATAAATTACAGACTTTGCCCATTAGAATAATGCTCTGGAAATGCAGATTTTTGTCAGAATTATGAGCCAGCACAAATGAAATACCTTATCTCCTATTTCTTAGAACTTGTGGACGTGTCAGTCCTATATAGGTCTTCTTTTCATACTAAGCACTCACAATTTTACTCCTTTGAGCAATGCCAAGTAGTAACATTTTAGCCCATTGTGTGGTAACGTTCTCCATGATAATTTCCTTTTCTTCAGTTTCTGCTGATCAAGGTTTAGTCAGCTAGTAATGAGGATGGTGGGAATAAATTAATTACTTCCTCTAAGCTTAAAGTATTATAGAAATTGAGAGGAAAATCAGCAAACACTGGCAGATGTGCTGTGGTCCTCTGTTAACTTCAGTCCTTCCTCTTCTAACAGCTTTTTATGTGACAATCCTAGTTACCTTTTTCCTCAGCTTTTTTTTCTTGCAGCCTGTCCAGTAATAAAGACAAAACACACATAGGGGACAGAATCGGTGATGGATTCTGGAGTCATTTTTTTCCTACCACAGTGTCTGTGGCTGTGGATGGTCCTTCTCCTCAGTTTGTGTGATCGTTCCCAGGCCAGCAGTGTCACTCACCCTGTCATTACTGTGTGGTTACAGTGGGTTAAGCAGCTAGTGGAGAAGCTTTTTCTTTCTTCACCTCCCAGCTTGCTGCTGTATTTTCTTTCATGGTTAGTTACGATATGGAGGACTGCTTCTTTGCTGGTTTCTGCTGTACAGGTAGGAATGTAACAGTGCAGATGGACTGCTTAATTACCACCCTACTTTGCCTTACTAAACTGCAAATGACCCTCTGAGGACCTGTCCTTATTCTCCTCAAGGTGGTGATTTCTCTGAGCACAGATAGTTTGACAAGTTTTAATTCCTGTCTTGTCAAAATGGTTTATTTCAGAGCAGGACAGGATTCCATAGAGAATCATTCATTTTTTTTCACTGTGAAGGGGCTAAAGACGTAAAATTTAAGAAGAGTGTAAGTTGTGTGAGATTGCAGAATAGAGTAGCAGTCTGGAAAACCATGAAGTGTCTGAGATACTTCAATGGAAGCAACATGGCTCCCTTTATGAAAAGCTGATAACGTAAATGATATGTCAACTCTGTGGAAATACCATTTATTGTGACTAGGGGCTGAGTACTACAACAACAAAACTAAGCTTCCAGAACAGGCAACCAGTTGTTGAAACAATAATGGAGATATAAATTAGTAGGTTGGGATTAATGTGACATAGTAGGAATCAGTTGAAGTTTTTACAGGTGGAACACATACATTAGAATAATAGAATGGTAGGGTTGGAAGGGACCTTTAGAGATAATCTAGTACAATCCCCCTGCAGAAGCAGGTTCACCTAGATCAGGTTTCATAAAGACATGTCCAGAAGAGTCAGTGAGCATTTGAATAACAGTGGTCTGGTTGGTAGAGTGTATTTGGATATTGAAGATGCTTTTGACATGTGCCTTGACCTAGGTTTCTTAAAAAACCCCAAAGGTGTCATGTGCTCTGTAGTGGTTCAATAACTGGTAGGAAACATGGGCAGGTTTCACACTGGAGCAAAGTTAGTGTCATATGGAGGTCCATGCTGTTTGATGTCTTCCTAAATAGTTTGGATGAGGTGGTGAAGCTGAGTATTGAGGGCAACCAAAGCTAAAACTGACTGTGAAGACTTACTGAAGTAACTCTGGAGGGATAAAAAGACAGATGAACTTTCATTCTGATTAGTACAAGGTAAGAAAAGGAGCTCTAACTATGCATGCACAAATGATAAGCTGTAAGGAGATCAGGCATGACCATAACTCATTTTACCTACCAGTGTGGAAGCTACAGCATTAGGTTTGTTGTCACGAGTCTGAGCTTCTAAAGAAATTCTTTACTGACTGTTCAGGGGGCAAGAAGTTTCAGGAGCTGCAGTTTTAGCTGGTCTCTAACAGCATGTGATATAAATACGTGTTCCTCTTCAGACTCACAACAGTCACTCATTGATTTTTATTTTATTTTTCTTTCCTGGCCTTCCTTGAGGTAATATCTTTACATTTCTTCAGTTGTTACCACCTTCTATTAAACTTAAAAGATTTTGCTTCCTCCCCCAATGTATTTATCTCTAAATTACCTTCTCAGAGGGGAACTATTGCTGTGGCTGTGTTGCGAGAGGGGATAGATCCTGAGACCCCAGGATGTTGAAGTAGGAGCAGTGTGTATTTTTCTGCTGGTCCTGACCTAGGTGCCAGTAAGCTTAGACCTTTGATAAAAGACCTCACCAAACAAATTAACATCTGTTCCTGGCATTTTACCTTCCTTATTTGACGTGCACTTTCAAAGCTGTCCTACCACAACTACCAGCTTATCACACTAAAGAAACTCTGTTTGTGCCAAAGCACTGATTCAGTGGAGAGCTTCCCCATGCAATAAGTAATTTTCATTGATTTTTAAACACGTGAATAGGAGTTATACTAAACTGGGTAAAAGGACAAATCAATCTAAAAACCAGATTTAATTGAGCATAGGAAGCATCAAGACTGTCTTGGGTGTTTCTGCGGTGTCAAGAATTGGGCAGGTCCTGGCACTTCTTACAAGGCCTTGTCTTGAACTTAGAAGCTTCATAAATGTTTGGCGAAGGGAAGAGGCTTGATTTCTTGCTTTTTGTAAGCTGTATGACTATAGCAAAGGCAGTAACTGCATTGTGAGAGCTGCCGGAGGAGGCAGGAATGTGTAGAGATCGTGATGGTCAGTTGATAAATAATCAATAATTGAGTTCAAGTTATTGAGCTCAACATCTCAATTTGTTCTTAATCTTACATCATCATCTCCATGCATATCAATACAGTCCTGCTGTGGTGAAATTGCTTTATGGCAATGGTTTATGGTTGAATACGTTTGTTGTTAGAGGCTTACTACAGCAAAGAGCTTGTATCTATATTTTGCAGTTTGTAAGTATGATTTCTGATTGTTTCAAGTTGTTTTCTTGGTGGATGGGAAATAAATGTCTTTTTCATTTATCTTGCATTCCACAAATATCAGGTTTTCCTGTGTAATGATTTCAGCAGGATTGTGTGGACATGTTCTGCGATGCAAATCTTTAATTAAGCCGTTTGTGTAACTTTGTTTGCTAAGAGTGCAAAATGTTATACACTCTCAAAAGTGCTTGCAGGGTTTGTCGATATTCTGGAATACCAAGCAGAGAAAAGTTGAGTGTTTTTTTAAAAAGAATGAAGTAGAACTGTTGGTCTGTCTGGGACCAGTGTTTCATATAATCAACAATGGTTAAACTCTAGCACACAAGGGAAAATCCCACTACCAGTGCAAACTGGATACTGAAAGTAGTTTTGCAACACTGGATGCTGATAAATGTTACATAGCAAATTACATATCTTTCTCTTGAATGTGCCAAAAACATCAGAGCCCAAATCATTTAACTGAATCCTACTTAAAAGGCAATGATCCGGTACAGTATGATTCTTGTACCTGAATCATTTTTGTGGTCTCTCTGGGTGTTATTAAATTTAATGTCAGAATAGTAGAAAAAAACGTGTGAAAGCCATTTAATATTGTCACTGGAAAGAAGTTAGATTATGTTCAATTCCTGACATTAATGTGCTACTTAAGATAATTTATCATATTGTCGTATTAAAAAAGACATCCTTTTTACAGTGGCTGCTGTGTAGCATTCTAATTTGATATTTGTCTTTAGCATGGTAGGAAGCCTTTTTAATGTAAAATGTTGTTTTTTTTTTTGTTAGGGTTCTATTCAACGTATTCTTTATAATACTGCATCACTTACAACAGCAACTTTAAGTGCTTGTCTCTTCCAAGGGTCTTGTCATTTTTTTTTTTTATGTTAGAATGACAGAAATCTCCTATGTGAGACAATTGAACATTTAAAGGGAACTTGCGTTATCAGATGTGTTTCTTGCATAAGCATATATGTACTAGACTCCATTTCATAGAATCACAGAATGGTAGGACTGGGAGGGACTCTTTAGAGCAGGTCCTACCTTGATCAGTTCACAAAGGAATATGTCCAGGGGGGTTTTGAAGGTCTCCAGAGAAGGAGCCTCCAAACCCTCCCCGGGCAGCCTGGGCCAGGGCTCCCTCACCTCAACAGTCAAATAGTTTTTCCTTGTGTCTAAATGGAACTTTTTGTGTTCCAGCTTCATCTCATCACTCCTTGTCCTGTCACCAGATACAACAGAAAAAAGGGATGTCCTGACCTCCTGGCACCCACCATTTAGATATTTGTAGCTATTAATGAGATTCCCCCCTCAGTCTCCTCTTCTCCACACTAAACAGCCCCAGTTCCCGCAGCCTTTCTTCGTATGAAAGATGTTCCAGTCCCTTGATCATCTTGGTGGCCCTGCACTGGCCTCTCTCCAGCAGTTCCCTGTCCCTCTGGAGCTGGGGAGCCCAGAACTGGACACAGGACTCCAGATGAGGCCTCACCAGGGCAGAGTGGAGGGCGAGGAGAACCCTTTATGTGTTTTAGACATTTACTTTCGTTTATGCTTTATCAAACAATAGCTAGGATACTGATAATGATTTACTGGTTTTCTTAAGTGTGCTGTGTGTTGTCCCATTCACTGATTCTTACGATGGTTTGATGATGGAAAACAAATTGGTACTTAATTTTGCCATCTTTATTTACTGCCTGTTTCCTAATGACTAGTGCTGTTTCTGAAATAAATCATATGTCATACTAAATACTCTTCTATCGATGTATGTAGTCCTATATCAGCCAAGGTACACACATCCCTGCTGAAATGCCTTGCACTACTTCAGCAAAAATTTGGAAAAATTAGATAAAAATACATAAATACTTCTACTTTGTTTTCCCCTTGAAAAATGAAATAGTTTACTTCATGTCTTTTGGGATTAGAGAATCAATTCTTCTTTCATGGAGTACAATACAGAAGTGAGTTGGGCTTTTTTTTTAGGTTCTCCCAGGGGAGCTAGATGGTGTATACTAGCATGGCAACTTTGCATATCAATTTGCCAGCCATTGGTAGTGGCAGTATATGAAAGGCTTGTAAGAACTATCCACACTAAACCAATTTAGCAAGGGTTATATATCTGTCAGTTACAATTAAATCCATGAAAAATATTGGCTCCGAACTATGAGTTTTCGTAATCTGATTTACACTGTAGTTGAAAAATAAGTGATTTCATTGGAAAAATGGTCTTTGTTCAGCTGGATAAGAATTCTTTGTAATTTCTTGCTGAGAAATTTTGATTCAGAATGGTGGATGTCTAAAGATAGTTATTTAATTAACCTACTGTTATATGCCATTTTGTGAGCGTTGGACAAAATTAGCTTCCTGGCTTTATGAAGGCTGTCAAGGATGTATGTTTCCAGGGAATATTTAGTGTCTGTTCAAATTTGATATAATGCCATTTATTGCTAAACACCAAATTGCTTGTTCATTTAGAGGTTATGATACTGCTGTAATGTAGTATATGACCAGCAGTTTTAGAATGGATTCCAGTATGGTGGCAGCACTTTCCCAAAATACAGACAGATAAATTCAGAGTTTATTTTAGTAAAAAGAGCTTGAGCACATGTATTTAAAAAACTGTACATGCTTTAAAATTCATTCTTTATTTTCCTTCTCATTCTATCTAATTTGGAACTTGACAACTATTTAAGCATCAAATGCTAGCAAAGCATCACTATAAACACATGAACACCGCACATCCATTGGTTTCAAAGGAGGTACCATATGTTACAGTTAATGCCTGTGCTAACATAACTTGGTTTGGTCAAGGTCTTAATTTCCTCAGCATTCAAAATGCCATGAAGTCTAGTCATTACATAGTGAATTAGTGGAGTCTTGCCTGTCTACATGTCTGCCCTAAATTAAGCCACATAGAGTGTTTGGCACCTTCCATTCCACTGAAAGATGAATGACCAACTTTTTGAGATACATAAAAATATATATATTTATAAAAATAGGTTTTGTATTTGTTGACTAAAACATGTACTAGAAGTCTGTGATAGTCACAGGAACAGAATTAACATCATCTGGTTCTTGAAGTGTGAGATCTTCCCCTTTCCCTGGTCTCAGAGTTGATAGCCCTTCTATCTCTTTTGATTACAGTGTAATAGTCAACGTCAACCTGACTGTCTCAGTCTTCTGGCTGTTGCTGTCTAAAATTGTGTAGGCTTGTGTCATTCTCTGTGTTATCACTGACTCTTTTCTCTACAAATTTAGCCTTGGATATGTTTTCTTTCGGGATGACACATGCCTCACTGGTCTGAGTAGTTTTGTGTTCATTGATGTGTGGCTTTGCTGCAGCTCCATTCAATTCAGCATATCCAAAATATATGGGCTGTATTAGAAAAAAACTGCTAGCTTGCCTCTGCCCATCAGTGTCACTTTGATATCTTGCTGTCAGAGTTGCTTTGAATTTGAGTTTCATGGCTTTTTGGTCTGTCTCTTACTTTTTCCACACCTGCTGTCTGCCACTGACATATACGCTTGATGTTCTGTACTGTCTTGACTAGTCCTGAAGCCAGACCATTGTTTTGATTGCTATGACTTCCCTGTCCTGTTCTCCTCAACTCCAGCTCTTTCAGTATATGGGGAGAGGTTTGGAAATGACTATATGGATCTGTCTGTCTCTAGTGGTCTCATCAGATGTTTCTAAAACTGTGTGAGGTTCAGCCCCAGCATCCTCCACATAGGGGACTTTTTTTTTCCCTCCCTCTCATAGCTTTTTTTTTTATTTTTCAGGAATCTGCCTTTTTCCAGTTTGTCTCCCTTAGAATTCTTTACTCATGTGTAAAACTGGCATGATTTTTGTTTTTATGCTTCAGCATCCATCTACTGGATTTGCCTTTACATAGCTGGAGCAAAGGAATTGTAGCTTGCAGATGTTTACTTTTGTAGCCTTTCTTTTCCTTAACTTCCACTGTAGGCTGACAGCTAGGATAAGACCAAATAAAACCAAAAACTTCCTACCAAAAACTTCCTTTCTACCAATGTCCTTGTTAAAATAGAGCTTCTATCCAATAGTCAAAGTCTGTATGAATGTCTACGTACAAATCCTTGTGTCCTGGATAATGATAAACTCCCATTTGTAGTTCTTTTCCTTACTCTGCATCTTTCTATAACATTGAAAATAAATACACAAAAGGGAGAAAATATGGAGAAACTAAGAAATTATCCTTTCTAGCAGGATGGGCCATCTCCATCACAGGATGGATGTGCCATCTTAACTCTTGTCTCCTTATGGGATCTAAAAGTGGGCAGGACATAGGTGTCTTGAGATTCCTTTTCTACAATCATATTTGCATTGTCCTTCCTTTTTCTGTGTTCCCACCCTTACCCTGCCCCTGTTGCCATTCGTTTTAACTCTTTCCCCACCTCCTCATCCTCCCAGACTTATTCTTTCACATCTGTCTTTTATCTTCTTTCATTCTCCTCTAAATTCCTTATCTTCTGTTTCAGTTTTTTTTTTGTGCAAGTGCTACCACTAGCTGGTACTCCTGCAGTTGGAACAGACCACGAGAAAGCTGGCCATGTGGTTGAAACAGTGCCCTTAGAGAGTGTGATCCTGGTTGGGTTTGAAATGAATGGTATTCCACTTAATTCTGGTAATTAATTTGCATAAGCAAATAAAAACATTAGAGTACAGTGCAGGTGTTGTTGCTTTGCTTTCCAGTTACCACCTGAAGTTTCTTTAAGATTTATGAGTTCCTCTGTTTTCTTGAATCCTCCCATCAGGGCAAACCCTTGAATCTGGATGATTTCCTGCACTGCATGTTTTTATCTCTACAACTGAGTGTGCCTTTTGTATGAGAACTAGATAAAGAGACCCCAGAGAAGATGCAGTTAAGTTGATCCTTAAGGCAGGAACCATGCTGGCTCTATAATATCATAGAATCAGAATGTTAGGGGTTGGAAGGGACCTTTAGAGATCATCCAGTCCAATCCCCCCTGCTAAAGCAGGTCCTGCTTTTTTTGCAAGTACTCATCCTAGAAGAGTACTGGGATGAACTTCAGAGCTGAGAATATAAACCTGTCACTGAAGATTGATAGTGAAGCACAGGAGGGCAAGAAATGCAGGAAGAATAAATAGTATAAAATCAAACCTTTCTTTCATGTACTTAGAAGCATGTGCATGATATGCCCGCACTTAGTTTTTACTGTTGCAAAGGGAGATGTTTGACTAATCTTTGTGTCTATTGATGCTTCCATGAGCATTTCTGCTTCATTTCCCAGTGAAGCCACAGTATGGCTCAGCATCATGAATGAGTGTGCCTACCAGCTTCTGCTAGGCATCACTTACAGATAGATTTAGTGGTCAGAAACTAAATTTGAATTTGGTGGTTTTCTACTCTACAAATCTTTTGTCTATACAAAACACTAAAGAGGAACTCCCACAAGCTGCTTTGCTCCTGTGAGGAACCCTCCCCTTTGTCTTGAAAGCTCCCTTCCACTGTAAAAATGAAGGTGACCCATGAGGCCTGTTCAGTTGGAGATCTGTTCAGCTCTGGGAAGCTATTTTAATATCTTCATGCTTCAGAGAGGTGTTCTCAAAAAAGCTGATTTGTCACATAAGGTTTTTCTGGAAGTGAAGCTACCTTTGTGTTATGGGGAGCAGTGCTCTGATGGAGGTAACTTGCTGTTTAGGTCAGGAGCAAACCAATTTTCCTCTTATCCAAGCTCAGACTGCTATAATCTAATAATAGGTGGGAAAGAGAACAGAAAGGACTGTTTAGAGAAGTGCTTTGAAAACAGCATGGATTTTAAAATTCATTTGAATCAAGTGACTCTGAAGTGGGCATTTACACTTATATTTTTGATTTGTTTTTGTTTGGCTTCATTTTTTTTTCCCTGAGGCAGGTTATTTTTCTAAGCACTTTGGTAGCATGTCAAGGTTGAGCTAGCAGACTAACACACAATGCTAGCTTCATGGAGCTTTTTATGGGGAAACAGCCTTGAGTGTGTCACCTCTGATGTACATCTCTTTTTGAAGCAGCAGTTTCAATTATTCTAAGGTTCGCTTATTTTCTGGGACTCTATTTTCATATTCATATTACTATGAGAGGGGAAAGAAAAGAAAGTGTTGAAATCACAAGACTGCTTGAGTCAATAGACGGAAGAATTTACTGCTGCCTTTGGTGGAGCCTCCTGCAAGTGCTGGCTGGAGGGATGAGTTGTTTCTTAACCCCTTTGTTAGGAAACAGTGTTGGGGGAAAAGCTTTTATATCCATTTTGTGAGAATACATTTTCTGTGAGGATGCTTGAATAATTGTGCAGGGATGCCTGTGTGCACCTTAGCCCCTGTAGAAAGGAGAAACTGTAAAAATGAAACAGTTGACATAAATGAAGTCTTCAAGTTATCCACCCTCTCCAGGTGATAAAGGCAGAGGCAGTTCAGTGTGGTACTTACTGCTGCACCCACATATCTGCTGTGGATCATCCTGGCTTGGGCACTGAGTTTCACTGCACCTGCTGGGTGCAGCTGGCTATGCCATCACCTTTTCATTTTGTCTGCTATGAAGGGCAGTCATAGAGGGTGGCTGAGCCTGCTCTGGGCTCTGTCTGTTGCCTGCATTTCCCATATTGTGTTTTGCTGAAGTAGTTTTTTGGCTTTAGTTCTTCCTTTGTCATTATTTGTCTGGATACCGGAGTCAAGGAGAAGTGCTGACTGCAAAGAGCATTGTTTTTTGTAATGACACAATGTGTGTACCAGTGTAACATGGGCACACCATTTTATTAACAGAATGTTCTCAAAACATAGTAAGTAGGAGTAAAATTGTTCTGGCAGATTTAAGGTTAAATTGAGCAACAAAAAGTTGCTGACAAGGAGCATCATTCTTTATCAGAGATGCATGCTTTCCAATCCAGCTTCCCTGTGTAATATCCAGCTCAGGCCTAGACGTGGACTTGACTCATAGCATCACACAGGTTGGAAAGGACCTTCAAGATCATCAAGTCCAACTGTATACCTAACATTGCCAAGCGTACCACTAAACCATGTCCCTAAGTGCCCCACGTTACACGTCTTTTAAATACCTCTAGTGATGGTGAATTCACGCCATCCCTGGGCAGCCTGTTCCAATGCTTGACAACCCTTTCAGTGAATAAATTGTTCCTCATGTCCAACCTAAGCCTCTCTTGGTGCAACTCGAGGCTGTTTTTTGCCATCAGGTCTTACTTGGGAGAAGAGACCAACTCCCACCTCTCCATAGCCTCCTGACAATCCTATTAGGTAGTCCTCCAGGCTGAACATTCCAAGTTCTTCTCAGCTACTCCTCATCAGACTTGTTCTCCAGACCTTCCCCCAGCTCTGGTGCCCATCTGTGGACACGCTCTGGCATCTCAATGTCTTTTTTTTGTAGTGAGGGGCCTAAAACTGAACATGGTACCCAAAATGTGGCTTCACCAGTGTTGTGTGACAGCTCATCAGACTGTGTGCTCTGTGTCTGTGGCATTCACCTGGCAGATTTGCAGCAGAGGGGTTACTGTCTGTCACTCTACTTCCAAATCAGGTGCAAGTGCTGTAGAAGGAGTGAGTGTTTTCTGGGTCAGGAGTTACACTGGAGAAGATGAAACTCCTGCAGACTATGTGTGTGAATTGTTCCAGGTATGCTGGCTGTGGTGTTACAGCCATGGAGGCTCTTCAGTGAAACTGAATCATTAACACTGATGCTTTGAAAGTTGTCTGGTAGTTGCATAAGGAGATAATACTGTTGTTTAACTTACTATTGAAATATTTCATTACTGGCCATAGAAAGCTACTCTGGCTAGGCATTGCTTTTCTCTTCAACTTGGCCTGCTGGGCAGTCCAGAGTTGAAGTTGTGCCTGCAATAGTCATTTACTTCAGTGAAAGGTGTATAAAACATATTGGTTCTGACCTGAGAGCATTTCATACGGATAAATGGTTGTAAGTGGGTGTGAGGCAGTATTTCACAGTTTTTCAAAGTAAGAGTATGACTTCCAGGAACCCTGAAAGAAACATCTGTTCAGCCTCTGCTGAACTTTCGTGGGACCCACTTGGCTCTCATAAGCTGCTTTGGAAATCACAGCCAACATGTCTGAGCTCTCTTAAAATGCTGTCTTAAAACACCATACGTAGGAAATCAGAATTTGCAATGCTGCAATAGAAAAGTACTTTGTGAGTGGTTTCTTTTCAAGTTTTTGACCTTTTAATGTTTGGATTTTTTTTCTTTTCTCCCCTTCTTTCCCATTAAATCTGCAAGTATAACCTAGCAATGACAGCACAAAGGCGTCTGCCTGGGAAAGCTGTAAGAGAAACGCTTTTTTTATTGGAAGGATGTGAACAAGGGCTTGAAAGTTTCTAGATTTAGTTCAGTTTGAATGAACTAGTTGCCTGAGCCTTGTGTTATTCACACTGATTTTTCAGAATGAATTGGCTTGGGCTTTCTGTCACATTGAGTTCTCAAAAGGTATGATACTAAAGTTTCCTATTCTTTAGATATGCTATTACATCTATAGTGGATTATACCTGCAGATCAGACATTTCTAAATCAGGGTGATAAAACTGGAACAGAGTCAATTGAAGGCATGCAGTGTAAAAGCTTAGTTCAGTACAAAGCTAGTTCAGTACAAAAGCTGATTGAGTGAAGACCCCAGGGTGGAAACCAGGCTGGAAAATCTGGCTCTGATGTTGTCCCACAGTTGTTCTGACACACCTGAGTATTACAAATGAACGTGTCATGGCAGGGGGAGTGGGTCTGGGAGGAATACTTTGCATGCGTTGATCTATTGCTTAAGTTGTTGCTTTCTCCAATTCTTGCAGGTGAAAGTGATGGTAAGGATTTGTCCCTCTCAAGGAGCACACGAAACATCTGAATCCATGTCCTTCCTAAAGGTAGACCCACGAAAAAAGCAAATCACATTTTATGACCCGGCGGCGAATGGGCCTTCCAATGCAGGTCACAGAAGAGGCGTTGTTGCTGTCCCAAAGATGTTTGCCTTTGATGCAGTTTTCCCCCAGGATGCTTCACAGGTATTGGAGTCACTTGCATAAACCTCCTGAGTCTTTTCACGACCGCTGCATTTGATTGCTTGAAGAATTCTTTCTGTTTCTAGGGAATTGTATTTGAATGAGTTGCCTTAATGCCCAGAAAAAAAAAATCCACCCCAACATGGTAATTAATAGACAAGTGGGTAAATTCTCTCATTTTCAGTTTAGTTGAGAAGTAAAATTAAGGAATAGCAGCTGGGGAGATGACTTTGCTGTCTAAATTATCTTCCTGCTTTTCCTCTTGTTAAAAGGAAGACATACAGCCAATTTGAAGTTCGCCTTTCCACCCGGTTAAGTTTTAACCCATTTGATGTCGCTGAAATAAAGTCCTTCCCCACTGCTTTCAATGAGAAATGAACATGTGCTTAACATTAAACTAAATGCTGCTGTTAGGAGAAGAGATACAGCTTAACCCCATGGGACTGCTGCACTGAAGCAGTTACAGAGCTTTTATGGTTTCCTCTCCTTTTCCAATTGGTTTACACTATGTTTTTGACTGATTATTTTATCTTGATTGTTGTACTAGTGATGATGCATGCCTTTCTTTTGGCCTGCAAAGGGTGTGTTTGTACAGTAGTGGCCTCAGACCTGAAATCTGATACACAGATGGGATGACTGGTATTTGAGAGGATTGTGGGCTGCTTGTGAGATTGTACACGTGGACACCAGAAATCTCCTTCTGGGAAAAAGACTTCAATTCAGAAAAACAGGAATAAATCCTAGAACAGCTTTAAAAAGGAGAAGCTATTCAGCAGTATGTTAAGAACTACTCTAAGTTTGAATCGCTGGGTAAAAAATAGAGTAAAAAACCACACCATAAAACATTCCAGATGAAGATGGAATGTTAACGTTGAGAAAACATGAGAATATCTATTTCACAATCCAACCCTCAAATCTTCTCCTAGAGTTTTGCTTAATTTTCTGGATCCCTATCTAGAGACATATCTACTAGGCCCAAGTTCTGACCAAGATGGAGAATAACCTCCCCCACACATCAGAGCCTAAAGCAATGGTAACCCACATCAAGAGGCTGTTTTTAAGATCATGTATAAGCTCAAACAGCATCTTTGTGCCGAAATCAGCAACAGTGATCTCAACATTAGTCTAGAACTGAAAGTGGCTTTTTTAACTTGTGTGACAGCCCTGATGCAAGGTGGCTGGTGACAGCCTGCTTCTCTGCTGGTTTTGACATCATGGCTTCAGGTAACTGACCTCTGGTTTGGTTTAGGCTCTTTCAAGTCCTTGTGGTCAGCCTGTTGGGTGTCCCGTTCGTGGATTTTCTCAGTGATATTGGCTAGTGCAGCCACTTCCATGCAGGCATTGTTGCTCAAAACAAGCTTGCTGCTATGCACCTGTGAACAGAGCCTTATCATTTCACTGTAGTTACATATTTAGACTATCCCACTCTCCCCTTCCTCCAGTTGCCATGCTTTAAATAGACCATCTTACTGTATATTTGAAACCTTCACTGACGTGGGTAAATTGGTTTAAGTACACTCCAATATTTTAGAAACTTCTCCTTATTGATGATGATGATATTTCCCCTGGAAAAGGAAAATGTGATACTGTGAAATCTTACTCAGATATCTTAATGTGTTTTCTCTAGTATGAATGTCTTTCTAATTCCTGTGAGCACTCCTGAGTAGCTTAATTTCAGTGGAGTTGCTGCTATTCCTGAATAGCTTGGCTAAGCTATTATACCAGCAGGGAGCCTGATTGGATAGCATTCAGTTTGCTACATTAGTCATGGAATCAATATTCCAAGAGAATTGGTTTAGTAGAATTGGAAAGTATTTTAGGCTGTAGTAGCATATTTTACTGTTTTTAAAGATAACGTGGTTACTAAAATAATAGGGCTGATGTCATAAAAAATGGGGAGAATATTGCACCTCAAAAGCATTGAATCATTCATTTTGTTACGGGAGAGTAGTATAAACTGTAGCAGTATATGCTCTCTTGCTTATTTGTCTCCAATCTTTCTTTCAGGCTGAGGTATGCTCTGGAACAGTAGCAGAAGTAATCCAGTCTGTTGTGAATGGTGCAGATGGTTGCATATTTTGCTTTGGTCATGTCAAGCTTGGTGAGCTCCCAAATTCGTTACAGTTAATTACTATGTCAGTCTGGTAATTACATGCTGTCAGCTCCTGGAATAATAAACCCAGAGTATATGAATAGATTAGAATTTCTCTTTAATTAGCTTTGCAAACTTATCATGGTTTATTTCTACAGTGGGATTGCAAGTTTTAATTTGAAAAGGTAAAATATATCGTCAGATTAGTGTATTCAAGAGCAAGTTTATATAGGTGTGTGGTGATGAAAATCAAAAGGTCAGATATGTCGTTAACATTAAATTGCTATGGGTCTGATTTAAAAAAATTACAAAACTAATTGAATAAATAGTAATGGCTTAATAGTTCAATATTCTGCATTTTTGCATCTGTTCTTTCTCATTATCTGGGCAGCACATGGCATTGCACGTAAGGTGCAATGGTGACGTGAGAACACACTGTCTTGTACAAGAAAGGTGAACTAAGTTCATATTTGTCTTTTTGTTCTAGGAAAATCTTTTACCATGATTGGGAAAGATAGCTCTACACAAAGCCTTGGTATCATCCCTTGTGCAATTTCTTGGCTCTTCAAATTAATCAATGAACGTAAAGAAAAAACGGGGACTCGTTTCTCTATTAGAGTATCTGCTGTGGAGATCAGTGGCAAAGATGAAAACCTTAAGGATTTGTTAGCTGAAGTAGCCACTGGCAGCCTTCAGGATGGCCAGTCTCCTGGGGTTTATCTGAGAGAAGATCCAATATGCGGAACTCAGGTATAATGGATAGCACAACATAGATTTTTTCTGAGCTTCACTTTCTTCTTTTTTCTTTTTGCCTTTTATCTGACATTATGATGACTTTCAAGACAGTAAAAAAAAAAATTATTGCTCTTCTCCCATGGTGTACATATTTGTTTCTTTTAGTTGCCCTAGAGATTTAGCCAGTTGAGCAAAAAATAATAAAAGAAAATGCCTCTGTGCTAATTAGTCATTTTCTTGTTTATATTCAAGCTTCAAAACCAAAGTGAGCTAAGGGCCCCGACAGCAGAGAAAGCTGCCTTTTTCCTTGATGCTGCAATTGCTGCCAGGAGTACCAGCAAACCAGAATGTGAAGAAGAAGATAGGAGGAATTCGCATATGCTCTTTACTCTTCACATATACCAGTATCGCATGGAGAAGAGTGGCAAAGGAGGAAGTATGAATCTTTGTACCATATTGTTTGCTTTTAAATGAGGTGGTTTTGAGCTAGTTTAAGCTATAATTTGCAGTAAACTTAAAAAGAAAAAGATGAAGTGAACTCTCCAGCCAATAGAGTCACCTTCAGCTTTGGTAACTGGGGCTAATATCTGTTTTTCCTTAACTATTAATATTTAATTTGGTCATTATCCCGTGCTGCCTTCGTTATTTTCTTCATTTGAATACATTTGAAATACCAACTTTGGCTTGAGTCCACGCAAGAACGTGATGTACAACTGTTTTTTGTTTCAGTGTCTGGAGGACGCAGCCGTTTGCATCTCATTGATCTAGGGAGCTGTGAAAAAGTGCTGAGCAAGAGCCGAGATGGAGGAGGCTCTCTGTGTCTGTCTCTCTCTGCCCTGGGCAATGTAATTTTGGCCTTAATTAACGGTGCCAAGCATGTGCCATATAAGTAAGTGAGTTATTGTCTGCATTGTCTTCAATTTGTGGCTGGTGTTACTTTAGCATGGTATTGTATGAATAATTTACTCTTTACCTAAGATGAAGTTAAAGGAAGTTCTGCCAGACAGAGATCTGTCTTCTTTTGAGGTCACTTCTATATTACAGATACACATATCTATTCATCTACCTTTCTATATTATATTTGCATATACAGAACTTTTAAAATGTCGTGTAGTAACAGGAAATTTCTAGTTATATGGCCAAAAATTACATGTGTGTTAATGTATACCTAAGTTGGTGTACACCTAAGGCTGAAATGTTGAGGAGGGGTTGGTTGTTGAAAAAAGCAGGAAGAAATAGACAAAGGTGTTTTCTTTCCTTCTATTTCCTCTTTGTTTCCTGGGACTGGAATTTAGACCAATCTCGACCAAATGGACAGTTGTCAACAATTTCATCAAAATTTGATAACATTTTCTCTCCTTTGTACTGAAATTTCAGAAAAATACTAGAGAGTTCATCAAGTACGGTCATCAAAGATGTTTATTGCTGTATACCTTTTTGAATGATGCATCTTTTCAATTAAAAAAAGAAGACCACCATTTTGCACATCTGTGTAGCTAAAGTAAACATTTAGGGATGTTTCTTTGTGGAGTGTATTTGACAAGACTATTATGTCAAACACACCTGTGGCAAGCCCAGCTTAAAGACAGCAGCCACATTGTAAACAGCCTTACCAGAACTTGGCCTTCACTCCTTTAAATTTAATTGCTGCTTGTCTTCATGCATTATAACTCTGTGCTGTTGTTATCAATCATGTCATTTCACATATTCATCTAGTGCTGAGTCTCAAACAGGTGTTCTTTCTGTGTTAGGCAGAAAGATAATTTCCTCAGGCTAGATTTGTGGATGGAGTAGAGGATGGATGGGTTGGAATAGGGAAGGGCAAATCCTCAACTTTATCACCAGCCGTGGCTTAGTGAGCAGATGTGACAATAGTTCCCACGTGTTTGGCCAGCTCAGTGGGACAATAAGAAGTGGCCTCCAAGGAACCCTGAGGAGAAATATCTTGGAGACCAATGGGAGACAAAATGTTACCTGTCTTGTTGGCTTTACTTTCCATGGGGGTGGACTCATACCACCAGGAAAGCCTTCTGCTTATTGTTTGCTATGTCAGAGCAGAGCACATCAGGCAGAATAGAAACTAGTTATATTTCTGATAGCTAACATTGTTATATTTGTTTGGAAATTTCTTACCATTTATCTTGACTTGTTTTCTTCTTATTACCAAAATTGTTTGCATAGACCTCATGAGTATCCAAGTATGAGCCTACTCATATGGTAATGGCCTGGATAATATGAGCTAAACCTGAGATTACTGAACTGTTGCATAACTTATAACTAAACTAGTTACCCATCAACTGTTTTACCATTGCCCAAGTAACAAATGGAATGACTATTCATACTGAAAATACACAGGCAGATAATGAAAACATTGGTATCTTTGCATGTGTACATTTAAAGGTATTTTAAGTGTGGTCAAATGATAGAAGCATATTTCTTATCTGCATGTACCATACATGCATATCTGCTATGAGAGTGAAAGCACAGCTTGTGGTGTATAAAAGCTCCAAAAAAATAGACTGTGATTTCTTTAAACCATCCTAGTGTTCTCATTCGTTACCCAGAGACAACAAGTTGACAATGTTGTTGAGGGAGTCACTTGGGAACATCAACTGCAGAACGACTATGATTGCGCATATTTCTGACTCCCCGGCCAATTACGCAGAAACTCTCACCACCATTCAGCTCGCGTCGCGGATCCATCGAATGAGAAAGAAGAAATCCAAGGTTGGTTCACAAACAGGCAGAAATTAATTTGTTTGAAAATGAGTTTTCCTAACCTCTCGGTGGGGGAACGTGGGATTTCTCGGTGGCAAGAGGTAATACAAAATGCATAAAAGCTCAGGAGAGGGACTGACAAATGACTTGGTGCTGAGCCATCATCCTCCCCCCAACCCTTAATCCTGAAATCCTCTTCTTTTTGTTCCAAACACGTATTCTTTCTTTGGTTTAGTGTGGAACTATCTCAAAAGCTCCTGTTTGTATTAATTAAAAACCAATAAGGAAGGAACAGAAAACTGTTCAGGAGAAAAGACAATGAATAATATTCAATGGCAATTATCTGAAAAGGTGTGATTGTTCCATTGCTCCTAATACACTAAAATCTATGTAGCGTGACCTTGTTACTTAGATTCATGCTGTACCATTTTTGCACTAGATGAAGTTGTGGTAAAAGACACAAAGCAGAGAGTATGTAGCAAACTGGACTTTTTTACTCAGTTACACATGCATACATACATATGTCAATTAATAGTAATAACTTTTCCCTTCTTGATCATTTGCAGTATGCATCTAGCTCGTCTGGAGGAGAGAGTTCATGTGAAGAGGGACATGTTCGAAGACCACCCCATTTGCGACCCTTCCACCCACGAACTGTTGCCCTTGACCCTGACCTTCCTGTCCTGAGTATATCTAGCGATCCTGATTATTCCTCCAGCAGTGAACAGTCTTGTGATACTGTCATTTATGTTGGTCCCAACGGTGCAGCTTTGTCTGACAGGGAATTGACGGATAATGAAGGTCCTCCAGAGTTTGTTCCCATCATTCCATCCCTAAACAAGAAGAGAAATAAAGACAATTCTGCAATAGGTAGGAGTTCTGACAAGGATCACTTCAAATGCAACACTTTTGCTGAGCTGCAAGAAAGGTTAGAGTGCATTGATGGAAGTGAGGAACCCATCAAATTTGCTTGTGGAGAAATCTCTGTTGTGTCCAATTGCAGTCCAATCCCTGGAGGTACAGAAAGCGCACAGTCTAAGCTGATAAAGGAAAAAATATCTCCTCCTTCTGGAGGATTTAGGAAACCAGTTCCACAAGAAAATGCATCACCTAAAAAAGGACATAACCTTAATTTCCAGGCTGCTGCACCAAGGAGCGGCAATGGCAACTGTCATGAAAACAGCACACCTCACTTGAAAACAGAGCTTTCCAAGCCACAGAGCAGAGCTGACAACAAAATTATAGACTCGATACTGGAAGGAGAGAGAGAGACAGTCGCTGATTCCCTGCAGTCCTCAAGGTGTAGTCCTTCAAGAAATCTGGAGCAGAGTAAGGCCACAGCTGAATGTATCATTAAGGACAAATCCGTGTTTGTGAAGAGACCCTTGCCAAGCCCAGCGCCTCCTCCTCCACAGCAGAAAGAGCACATACTGAGCTCTAAAGCCGAAAATTCAGAGCTGGACAGTAGCAATGCAGTTCGGACTCCTCCTGTGGGAATGAGCAAGCAGATGGGAAACAAACCTGAACAAAAACCTGTGGGAAGCACGTTCCTGGTTGGCAGCAATGCCCAGAATCAGTCAGGTGCGATAGAGGTACACAGCTTCAGGTCAGCATTCAGAGGGAAATGTTTTGATCGGGATATACTGACCACCACAGTGACTTTGCAGCAGCCTGTTGAGCTGAATGGAGAGGATGAACTCGTTTTTACTGTGGTGGAAGAGCTATCCATTAGTGGGATTATGGATAATGGAAGACCTTCCAGTATCATTAGCTTTAACAGCGACTGCTCCCTTCAGGCCCTTGCATCAGGCTCAAGGCCAGTCAGTATTATCAGCAGCATAAACGATGAGTTTGATGCTTATACCTCACAGGAGACTTCTACTGGTGTAAATATTGATATAGTTGTGCCCTTTGCTAAGGATCCCTTTACCAGCAGCAGACGTTCCTCCATCAGTTCATGGCTTAGTGAAGTCAGCATCTGTACAATCGAAAGTGATGGAGCCCAGTCTAGTGACAGTTTTGTTGCACAGTCGTCTTACAGCTGTAATAAGTCTGAGGAACCCTTCAACTTGGATTCATCCCATTTGTCTGTCCCCCTGAAAAGCGCTCTGAATGACAGTGGATTTTGCTTCTCTGAACTGGAGAGCGAGAGCTTGAGTTCCAGCAAGCTGTCCTCGGGCATCAGCAAAAGCCCTCAGACCTCTGAAACTACCAAAGCATCTCAGATAAAAAGTGCTTTTTGTGTCACTGATCAGCCTGTAAAAATCAAATTTAGTAATTCTTGTGATATGCCTGTGATAGAAACAATACACTCTAGTCTTCCTAGGAAAACAAAAACTACCTCGTCTTCAATCCACAATAACACTGTCCTCAGCTATAAAGAGCTGCAAAATCCACACGGTATATTTGAAGATCCCTGGCTGTTGCGCACTGATTATCAGTTGGAAGCAAAACCTGCAGACTCCCTGCTGTCTCCCAAATCTCATGCATTTGGTACTGAAAAGCAGTCAGGAAAAGCCGTCCAGTATTTTGGTTCAGCGGGCAGGCCAACGAAGTCACAGACTATGCTTGCCTGTTCTCAGAGGGTTGTGGATGGTTGTGAAATGGCTTGCAAATCCTCCAGTGGAGCTGCAAAGAAGTCAGAAGTTGCAATGAAGATACCACAGCTGAAGAGAGGAGCCACCACGCTGGGAGTGATGCCGGTGTCGCACACTAATAGTACTTTCTCGGAGACCGTGACCCGAGGGAATTCGGATGTTCCCTTGGCCACTGGCAGCTTGAAGTCGTCACTGGGAAAGAAGAGTGCACCACAGAAGTTGACCATGTTGCCCAGGCCAGGTGGGCCTACACCTCCAACACCTCCTGTACGCAAGTCGAGCCTGGAGCAGAAACCCTGTGGTCTGGGTAATGGTGGGGGAAAAGCCTCTGGCTTGGACTTTGTCAGAGCTGCTATGCCAAAGGCTGAAGATGAAGCAGATTTGCGGTTGAAAGCTGGATCTTACTTCAGTGAAAGTGCCAGCAGCAAAATGAACCTGAAGGGCGACCACTCTTTGCCCAAGATGACATCCAGCTTAAAGGTGAAGGCATCGAAGAGTGAAGCTGTGCACCGTTATGGGAGTCACATGTCCCTGGAGAGGTGCGACAGCCTGACGTCGGTCGGATCCAAAGCAAGCGTAGCAAGGGATAATGGGAGTGGCAGCAACAACCGAGCGGGCCGCTCTGTCCCCAGACTGGGAGTCCCCCCCGTTTCCTCCAATGTGGGTTTACCACCACCTTTCACCACCCCCACACCTGGTAAAAACAGCCAGCCAAAACCCACAGCTAACCAGAAGGTTCAAGTGAATGGGAATAAAAGCCGTGGCCTCTCCGCCAGCGGGTCCAAGTCTCTCAGTTCCTCTGTGAAGTCCCTGGCGCAGCCCACGGGGAAAGGCTCTGGCATGGTCCCCAGTGGGAAGGCAGCCCCTCGCTCCGTGCAGCCCGTCAGTGGCAAACCCGGCCGAGGAACCATCATGGGGACCAAGCAGGCCATGAGGGCAGCCAACAGCCGTGTGAACGAGCTGGTGTCGGGCGGCTCTGCCAAGGTTGGCCACTTCCGAGGTTCCACGGACTCCGACAGCGGCAACGACAGCGGCATTAACCTCAGCGATGAGAAGCCGCAAATCCCGGTGCTGCCGTCTCCGTACAGCAAGATAACAGCACCGCGGCGGCCTCAGCGGTACAGCAGCGGGCACGGCAGCGACAACAGCAGCGTCCTGAGTGGGGAGCTGCCGCCAGCCATGGGCAGGACGGCTCTGTTTTACCACAGCGGGGGCAGCAGTGGCTACGAGAGCATGATTCGGGACAGCGAGGCCACCGGCAGTGCCTCCTCGGCACACGACTCCATGAGTGAAAGTGGGATGTCGTCACCGGGCCGGATGAGGAGCCTCAAGTCCCCCAAGAAACGATCAACAGGTAAGATATGAAGGGGGTAAAGTGTCCCGGTGTCCACTGATGCTCCGCTGCGTCCCTGAGGAGTGGGGGTTTCGCGGTGTCTCTGACAGAGAGGGAGAGGAGGTTTAGAGGCAACTCAAAGCAGGGAGGTGGACTGCCTGCACGCGCATGCACGTGAATCGCTGTGACGGCAGCTGCTTGTCATTTATTTCACTTCAAAGCTGCAGGTGGGACACAGGTGCTGTGGTGGAGAGGGCAGGAGAGGTGCTGGGTGCCCTGGGGCGCCGGCAGCCGCCCTACGAGGGAGGAGGCAGCAGATGGCCACTGTCAGACTGTGAACGTTCTTTTCTCCCTCCCTCAGCGGAGTCAGGACTGAAGCGGGCTGGGAATGTAGTTTGGAAATATGGAAATAGGCCTAGGAAGGACAAGAATAAATGGGGATTGCTGGATGTGCATTAGATTACCCCAAGGTAAGGCAGAGCAGTAGGGTGTGTACGTAAGATGTGATGACTCTTACGTTAATGCCACCAGCTAACTGCAGAATGTTGTATTGCACTGTAATAGTGTTTTTATAAATCAACTGCAGTGTACATGTCAATATTATAAGCAATAGGCAACTGACTCGGGCAGCTGTGCGGAAGAGGCATCTCCAGCTCATGTACTGTGCCAAGGCAGACATGGCTGACCACACCATGTAAAGTTGGGCATACAAGAGCCAGGTTCCCTTTCCTGCTCTCTGGTGCCTTTCCTGATTGCTTTTGCAGGTGTTACTCATGTAATTGCTGCTATTTGTAGCCAGCTTCCAAATCAGGCTCTAATGACTGATCTATGTTGAAATAATGTAGTATCATAAAGATTTGTTGGCAATCGTTGCCATGTAGATAATGACCAGCAGCCTTATTCAGCAACTTAAGCATAGTGACTGTTGGAACTAGGGGAGGAACTAATAGCAGCAATGCGCTGAATCTGAGTTTTTGGTCGAAAAGCAGTAATTACTGCAATCCCTGTAGACACCCGTGATGCTTGGTTCTGGCAGTAAAACCAAACGAGTGAAACTGATGTAGATCTCATGGTGCTTTCTGGTCAAAGCCACTGAGTTGCTTCAGCAGGTGATAAATCATGTTGGAAACTTAGTGCATTTGCTGCAGTTCTCTTTCCGTAGAGTATCAACCTCTTAAACCTTTCCTACAAATCAATATTAACAGCTGTATAAGTCGCACATGTTGAGAAGGCATTACTCACTGATGGATTTGTATTTGGTTTTGCCCCAGGAAATGCTTATAAGGTCTTTAAAAGTGATAAACTATTTCTTTTTCCAACTGAAATTACTCTACATCAGTAAATTATGTATTACTTGTTTTTGAGTGATGTAGACTTTGAGACAATAATGTGTTTTACACATGAAACGAGTTTTCCTGCAGAGTTCATGAAATATTTCTTACAAGAAGTGTTTGATGCAGATCCTGAAATATATTGTGATCTTTGTAAAAGTGAGAGATTTTTGGAGTAGCTTATATTGCTCCAAATTCTGTTGGAGTCATGCACTCTCTGGATTTAAGGACAAATCCCGCTCCCATGTATATTGCTGGAAACCTGGTGCCCTCATTCTTCATCCTTGGAGAAATGATTTTGGCCCTGGCTTGTTACTATGGAAAGGTACAAAATTTGGCTGCTCAGTGTGTGTTTGACTGCATCTGTTCAGTGTCCTCTTCAGAGAGATCCTGCTGTCACCAGAGTGGTTACAGGATCAGAGTTACAGCAGGTGATTTCAGCAAGAAGGACTAGAGTGGTGGCTGAGGCTAAATGTAAGAATGATGAATGGGTAGGTGGTGTTGTAGAAGCAGAATCAAGTCTCCTTTGCAAAACATTCCTGTTGTGATTGATCTTGTTACTTAGAAATTAGCAAAGATGCAATTAAGAATCAGTGATGCTTTTCTTAAGATTATGCAAAGGAGGCAACTGCTTGGGTATCTGTGGAGGTGTGTTGGTTTGGAAGTACCTGCTGGGATTTTGTCTCTGTATCATGTTGAAGTTTGAGATAGGGCTTACCTGACAACTTTAACAAGTACTTAACTCGCCTGTGGAAGTCTCAGACCAGAAGTCATTTTGCCAGCACCGTCCTCAGAGCAATGCTGCCTCATCTGTTGGATGTGTTCCCCTTTCTGAGAAGACCAGGGGAAATAAGGCTCCTGACCACTGATCTGGTTTTCAATAACAGGAGGAAATTAGGCACTGGATTTGTTGTCACCAGTTACCCAAAAGCTGCATATACTTGTTGATAGCATGTGATATTTCAGCTTGTTTCTGGTGGCCTTCAGCCCTCCTATTTATCCAGGGATTGGACTGCAGCCTTGTTAACCTTGCCTGACCAGCACTGTGTGTGTAGTCATCCTTGACACATGTCATGTAAAGGTCAGCCTTTTAGAGAACAAAGAGACACAATTGCAAAAATGCCAAAGTGCCATCTCTTGTATACAAAAGTACCAGCGTTTTTGAAGGACACTCCAGTCTCTGCTTCGTGAAACGTGAGCCCTAGCAGATGCATCAGAGTGTGGTAGTATGCTGTTTGTCTATAACTCTGGGAGCCTTCCTCTCAAGGAACTGGTGAGTTTTGTCATGCTCTGAGGTGGTGAATGCTGGTGCAAATACGTGGTGCAAAGCCTTGACATTAGAGGTGGCTCAAGTTGCAGCTGCTTTGATTGCTGCCTTCTGAGTGCCTCCCAATCCCATAAAGCTGTTGAAAACTGCTGCTATTTAGCATCTTAAAGCATTAGTAGTAGTTCTTAAGGGAACTCTTTAGATCTTTGAATCAGTTCTGGTTGATTCCCCAGAGGCTGTGCTGCCATTCAGTGGGATCTCAACCGGCTTGAGAGTTGGACAGAGGAATCTCATGAGGTTCATCAAGGGCAAGTGCAGAGTCTTGCACCTGGGGAGGAACAACCACCCTGCACCAGTACAGGCTGGGGGTGACCTGCTGGAGAGCAGCTCTGCAGAGAGAGACCTGGGAGTCCTGATTGATAATAAACTAACCATGGGCCAGCAATGTGCCCTCATGGCCAAGAAGCCAATGGCATCCTGGGATGCAACAAGAAGAGTGTGGGCAGCAGGTAGAGGGAGGTTCAGCTCCCCCTCTGCTCTGCCCTGGTGAGGCCTCAACTGGAGCCCTGTGTCCAGTTCTGGGCTCCTCAGTTCAAGAGAGATAGGGAACTTCTGGGGAGAGTCTAGAGCTGAGTTACCAAGATGATCAGGGGACTAGAGCATCTTCCTTATGAGGAAAAGCTGTGGGACCTGGGGCTGCTCAGCCTGAAGAAGAGGAGACTGAGGGGACCTCATTAATACTTACAAGCATTTGAAACGTGTATGTCAAGAGAACATTTTCTGTAGTGTCCAGTGATACGACCAGGGGTAATGGACAGAAGCTGGAACACAAGAACTTCCACTTAAAGAAAAACTTCTTTCCTGTGAGGGAAAAGCTGGCCAGAGAGGGTGTGGAATCTCCTTCTTTCAAAACCCACCTGTATACATTCCTGAGTGAACTGATCTAGGTGGACCTGCTTGAGCAGGGGGGTCGGACTAGATGATCTTTATAGGTGCTTTGCAACCCCTACCCTTCTATGATTCTAGGATTTTATGCTTCTTTGCAAAGAGGTAATACATTGAGAGGGATGTTAGCTCCTGGAGAAACAGGAGACTTCCAAGTTTTGACATTATTAGTATTCATTTGAAATCACTATCTCATTGGTATTGCAAGACAATGAATGCAGTTGTAGCCCACCAAAGAAAAATTAATACAGGCAAAATATTTTTGCAAGGAAAGAATAAAGAATTGATGTTCAGACATCTGCTTTGGGAAAGGGAACTGCTGTTACTGCCATCCCTGAACCATGTGAAGCATAGTATATCAAGGAAATAATTCAATTAGCAGCCTGAGGGTATCTTACTGAAAAGAAAAGATCAAGAAAAACGTTTCTTCCTAAGTATCCTGAGAAGCTAGATCTTTCTTTAATGCACTGCATTGCTACTCTGCAGTCTGTTAGTCTCTTAGAGTCTGAGGAACACTTGTCTTCTGTATTTTAGGTCTCCAGCGTCGTAGACTAATTCCTGCTCCGTTGCCAGATGCTGCCTCCCTAGGAAGAAAACCCAGCGTCACTGGCCAGTGGGTTGATCTACCACCTTTGCCAGGCACTTTAAAAGAGCCATTTGAAATTAAAGTTTATGAGATTGATGATGTGGAACGATTACAGCGACACAGACAAGAAGAAACTGAGGTCAGCACATATTTTACAACAACTGTAGACAACTTAAATTACAGTATACAGGCAGAGTCCTTGCTTGAATGCCAGAATGGTGTTCAGGAAATTGATTGCAATTAAAGCACTATAATTATTAATTTTACAATTCATATGTTGGGGTACCCTTAACATAGAAAATGAAAATGATTACTGTCTAAAATTAATTGTGTCTAACATGACTGATGGTGTAAATGGAAGTTACCAATGAATACATTATGAGTAGACTTTAAAATCTTAGCCTGGCTGATGAAACCTAACAGGCTCCCTCAACGATAGGGTCATTAACTCTATGTAAATGACAGGATTCTATTCCATCAGAGATACACTGGGTTTAATTTACTTGAAACTGGACAACAGTGAATTCTATTTTAGAATTCTGTGCAATTCTATATCCTTCTGATGCCTTTTTCCCATTTCTTTCACAATAGCCTTTCCAGGATGTTGAGAAGGTAGGAATGCTTTTAAAAAAAATAAGAATTCATATGTTTCAGGATTAAAGACAACTGTAACGTTGTTATTAGGCTGTGTTTATCACTTGCACTAATGGAAAAGAAATGCTTTACAAAGAGTAGTAATTTTAGAATGTGTTAAGAGATGTTTGCCAATACAGAGAAGTGCAACAAATGCTGTGTAGATGCGTAGCATGCTGTTTCTCTAGGTTAGAATCTGTTAATGCAAACTTCAAATAATGCCCCCTTAAAAAAACACCAACCCCCACAACCAAGCAACACAATCCACTTGCTAACTCTTACAAGTAATGAGCTGGGAGCACTTGTGTCAAACTGTTAGAGGTCAGCTTCGCAACAGGCAAATTCATGAAATGGTCTTTCTGTGTCTTAAAAGGGTCTGATGTATTTCCATACCAAGCTGAAGATACTAGAAAGGCGCCAGCAGCGAATCAGAGAAGTAAAGGCAAAGCACGAATTTTTGAAGGAAGAGTTGGAAGAGACAAAGTGCAGGCTGATGATGGATCCGAATAAGTGGAAAGAAGACTGTAAGTATTTTGTAAAACGGAGCAGTATTCTGAGCATGTAAAGAAATTTTCAGCATGTGAGCAGTCCCACTGAACAAGTTAAGCACTCACTAAGGTATTTGGCCTCCATTCACATTTCTGTGATAAGGGATTTGTTCAGAAAAAAATCTCCAAACCAATCAGAACGGAACACCAAAACAATGCAGAGACTCACTGTGGTGTTTGTTAATATTAACTATTTATATAACCTTTTATTATCCTTCTTTCCAAAGAAGGAAAAGAAATGTTTATGTATGCATGCTATAGCTGGGAAACTGAGGCATGAGATTTATCCACAGACCAAGTGCTGTGCTTAACTGGAGCCTCCAGGTTAATTTTGCATTTGCTGAACAAAGTGAAAACGTTTTCTTAGTTCAAGAGAAAGTAAATTGTAATCTCAGGTTCCCTTGTGACAGAACAGTGTTTTGCTATGAGCTGCTTCTCCTACTCACTAATTTTTCTGCCTGACAGTTGAAGTGGATCCTGATCTCGATAAGGAGTCACAGGAGTACCTGGAGGCACTGGAACAAGTGACAGAGGAACTGGAGCAGTGTGTTAACCTGTGCAAGTCGCATATCATGATAGTGACGTGTTTTGATATTGGAGTAACAGATGCGCAAGATGGAGTGAAGGAAGTGGAGGTTTGAAGAGAAGTTTTTTTCAGTGGACTGAGGGAAGTGAAGCTAGATCGTCCGGCATGAAGAAGTAAAGAGATAAAGTGGCTGGGAAGTGAAGGAGGAAAGGGGAAGACTAAAAAGCAACACTGAATGTTGTAAGAGAAAGAAACAGCTGAGGGATAAGAATGTTCATAAATCATTTGGTGCCTCAACGTGACCTGAACTGTACAAACAGAAAAGTAGGATAATGTATTGCTTTTACCAGAGGGAAGCAAAGAAATTTAGTACAAACCAAGATGTTAATTAACAAACAAACAAACAAACATACAATGGAAGTGCCTTTAAAGTTCACTTGGTTTTCATTTTTGTATTTGGTGCTAGAACTAAAGCCAGCAAACCTAAGCAGACCACAAAATGTATTCCTACGAAATATTTTATACTGTATAGTGTATTTATGACTATATGTAAAAAAAAAAAAAAGACAAACAACATTGTAGCAAAAGCAATAAGTAAATTATGTTTTCATACCTGAACTTGCCTTCTTGTTTCATAGAAAAGCTGTTTTATGTAGCAGAATTAAAATTGTATTATAATTGTTTTCTTGGTTAGGGTTCAAGATATTTTTATGAACATTTATCTATTGAAAAGGTGTATTATGGCATTTTGAGATGATTGTTTTACCTTCAGGTTTTGTATTATTACTTTTTTCAGATCAAAAAAAAAGTTTGTTTTCCATTTTATATATACATATATAGATATATATTAATTGCTTACCTACTTCCTTGGTTCCTAACCTCACTTCTCGCAGACCTGGTCTTTTTGGAGTCGCAAACTTTGTGAGGAAGTCTACAAAGGGCACTGTGGTTTGTTTTGGTTTTTCTTTTTTCCTCTCTGACTGCAGGAATTGAGAATTATGTTTATTACCAAAACCATAAAACAAGCAAAAAAAAAAAAAAGGAGCAAAAAGTTTTTGTAAATGTTAAGTTAGGTCCATATTTTTATATAGTTTTAACTATAAATATAGCATTTGCATTTTGAACTTTTATGACAAATAGTATATCTTTTTACAGTTTTTCTAAGGAAGGCAAACCCTCAGGATCAAGTTTATACATGCTGCATGAGATTTGTGCTTTTTTGAAGGAGGCCACTTAAGTGTGGAAACTATTGATAAATTGTTGCCAAACAAATACTTTTGAAAAGGTTTAATAGTGTATGTAATACCACATTTCATAACGAATCATATTTTCTAATCATCTTCCTTTTTATGGTTTTTTCAAATCCTTTGTACAAATATGTATTATAACAGCTTGCTTCAGTTTTTATCTGTGAATAAAAAGATACATCTATTGTTACGATGGCTTGTTGCTGTGTAAGTGTTTTTTTAGTGTTTGGGAGAGGATGGCCTGTGGTACACTGTATGAAATGTCATATTGTATTATCTCTTTGCCCAAGAGAGATAACTGGGAATGGAGTTTTGACATTAGTCATCATAAACCGATTGGGAAAGAGCAAGAAAACACCAAAGGGTAAAATAAATAGCGCTGATAATACTTCTGTTCTCTTAGCACTTCATAGTTTACAGCACAAAGACCTGCTCGCATACTTATTTTCCCTGATGATTTAAAGCAATTAAAAACGAGTTTAAAAACACAAGAAAACTTGAGGAACTGGAATCAAGCCCCAGGCCCCGTAGGTCCATCACAGCAAATGACTGCATTGATTTTTCTCTGACTCTGCTGCGTTCGTTCTCGGGCTAGACAGTAGCTGTGCCTGGTCCCCATCTCCCACTGATGCTGACTGGTGTAACTCAGATTCAATGTAAAGTCAGTGCTTCTAATGACACCATCTCGAGCATTTACCAGCTATTTGGCCAAATGGCCTCTTATGTGGGAATTTTCCCCTTTTTTTTCCTCTCCTGATGTAGCCCTAATAGCATGGCATCCAAGCACCACATTCTCTTACCCTCACAAGAGAAGGGCTAAATGCTTTCCTCCTCATCCTGCAGATGGAAAAGTGGAAGAGTGAGAGCAACAGTTTGATACTTCAATATCTTTGTGACTTAATGTAGGTTACAAAGTATGCCCTGCTCTTATCTACCTCTCTGTGCTTTATCCCTGAACAAGAGCACACCGTGCTTGCTTACTGACATTTGCCACTGAGTTGGGTTGTACACAGGGGAATGTGGCATCTGGAATTTCTAGAATATCCCCTTGCTGATGTCCTTGAATGCTAGATCTATTTATTAAGTTGTAAATTCCTGCTGTATTTACTTTCTGTATGTGTGCAGAGAGTCACAGCTCATCCAAAGATGGAATCAAAACCATGTAGTGATTCAATAGGTTGTGGGTTTTTTTTTGTCAGAGCAAAGATTGGATAAGTAAATAAAATCAAAATAGAAAAGGCAGCAGCCTTTAGGGTCAACTTTAGGGTCAACTATTTATTAGCAAAGGGGAAAACCTCCAAATGAGAAGGCCAAAGGAGAATATATTCATGGAGAGCTATGCACTACAGTGTTAAGATTTGTGCTGGTGCCATTACACCATCCTCTGGAGATGCACATTTTAACAGTGCTGCTGCAAGATGAGTTGACCTGTGGGTAGCCTCTGAGCCCTGTGCTTAGCAGGGCTGCACTCACAGTCTTCTCAAAGTAGCCTGTAATCCCTTCTTGAATGGACGCAGTTTTTGTTTCTTTGGTTTGCTAGCCACTTCATCCTCTTCTCAGAGGTCTTCATTGTTTCTCCCCTACTCTGGCAACATTATAATCCTCTTAGATAAAAATCAAACCACTAATCATTCATTCCAAGTTTTATAAACCTGACAAATAGTCCAACTATTCCACTCTGTACTGTTTGCTGATCAGGCGTGCATTCTTTGATACTTTCTCCTTAATTTCTACCTATGGTTTTGTTTGCTGCAAAGCAGCAGAAGAGACATTTCAGGGCTGCTTAGTCCCATGTCAATATGGCAATAACATGCATATTAAATGTATTTAGCCTCTGGCTTGATGACCCAGAACAAGCCTGAAATGCAAAATAAGGTGAGACACTGATGGATGCAATGGCAGACTTTTCCCTATGCAAATGCTGTTCCTTATTGGCAGTTGTAGGGAGTAAATTATCTTTCATATCTCAGGACCTCAGAGCCTGCAATATTCCTTTCTTTTGGGTTACCTTTGCAGTTGTGTCCAGTTAAAATTTACAGGAATATATGACTAGTTTACGATTCAAGCCTATTTTGCAAAAGGCATAATTGTATAAGGTTACAAATGGTAATTGCAAAAGTAAACTGGATGCTTTATTTCATTAATTTCCTATTGAGATTTAATGATTTAAACTAGCCATTAAATTGCACACTTAAAAAGGTAATCTTGTGGAGTTTGTTATGGTATCAAATAAAACATAAAGAAGAGAACTGCCTGAGTTACTTTTGACAGGGCTAGTTCACCCTAGCATTATTTCTACCTTTGTTGCAGATCATCCCGTGATATCCCTCACCTTCTCCTTGCTGGAAAAACCCTGTCTAGGACCCTTCATGGCCTTGTTTATTAACCAACTCACATCATGCTTATTTCCTGGCAACAGCTGTTTTTTTTCTGTAAACCAATGCAATGATGACTCTAAACAGAGCCTAACATTACATTTCAGGAAGTGGGACACAAACTCACTTTTCCTCAAACCCCACCTATCACCAGCTTTTGCTCACTAAGATGTCAGAGGTGAGCCAGAGGGAGAGAAGAGGTGCCCACCCCATCAGTCACATGGTCAGGCATCTTTCAGGAAGAGATGGAGTTGGCACAGGAACAGAAATCAAGGGAGAAAACACATCTTTTACCTGGTGACCAGAGACTCGGGAAAGCAAGCAGAACTTTGCATTCTGGACATGGCCTCCAAGCTTACTTATGCATTTTCCCATCCAATGGTCAGAGTCCAGTATATAAAAACTATTCTTGGGAGGTGAGATTTCAGCTCACTTGTCAGAACTTGCAGTTAGTATGAGTTGGAGGCCACTGTAGCCACTCCTGGAAGCTGTGCTGTTGCTAACTGTGGACAAAGCAGCACATCTATGGGGACATTGCTAGAAGTGTTTGGAAATGCAATTGTTGCAAACATGGATTCCCTGTAGAGAAATCAGATGATATGTAGGCAAAACCTCACTTAATAACTTTTTTCCTTACAGTGCTTCTGGTCTAACTGGTTCCAGCTGAGGCATTTCTAGGACACACTAACTGCAGTATTGAAATATCGGTACTAAAAGAGAATGCAATAGAAATATGAGACTATTTGTTCTTTTCTCAGCATGCAGAAAGTGTTTCATTTATTTCTATTTCAAGGTACCCAATGTATTCTGTTTCTAGTTATAAACCCACGTTTTCCAGTCACTTGCATTTTATTTTTAAAGTTATGTGTGGAACATAACTCCACTTGGCAGCTGTTCTATATTGTGGCTATAGGCAGGCTTTAAAGCAAAAATGTAGCTATAAGATGGCCTCTGTATCAGATGTCCAAGCTGGCAGAAGTGGACACCAATAAAAAAAATGGTGCTGTATTTGGGCCCCTTTAGTGCTCACTACAGTACTTAGGCACCTGTTTAAGTAAGCAAGTAAATGTGGTTTGTATCCAGCAAAACAGTCCAATTTTGGCTTCTATCCCGTTGACTTAGATTTTTTTTTTCTTTTGCTCCAGGGCTTCAGATGGTGTAAATTGCTTTAGCAGTGGTTCACTGGAGCTATGCTGACTTTCACCAGATGAAGATCCTGATGAAAATATTTTACTTCTCAGTGGTATTTGGGAGAAAGGGGAGAGTAGTTCTGTTGATATGCAATGATACCACAAGTGCAATTGGAAAGGAAAACCTGCATCCCAGGCTGCTCCTGTATGTAGCATCTCATGGCTTTGTGTAGAATTTGACTTGCAGAAATATACTTGTGGAATACACAGAATAAGGCATAACTCTTGGCAGCGTAGATAGAGAGATTTGTTACCAGACCTGCAGAGGAATTGCCAGATGATGGGATGTATTTGGCACAACAGTAACCTTAAAACAGTTTACATAGGAGCCCACTACTTTATTCATTGTTTCCTTTCCCAAGATGGTCCCCACATGCTGGGGGAAGGCAGCAGAAGCATGGTCACAAAAGCAGGGGAATCTTTCAGAGCAACCCACTCAGGGACTTGTTGATGGAATGACAAACTCGTTCCTCAGTGTCCTGGTTTTATCTCTTTTGCTTCTGCTCTGTTGCATTCAGCTTGAGACAGGTCATTCCTGGGTATATTCTTGTGGCTCAGATGAGAGAGAAGGGCAGCTTTCACTTGACTGAGGGATGTTTCACTGGGGTATGGACAGCAAAGACATACTCTAACAACAGATACAAATATTTCTACCTTCTCTCCACTGCATCAACACTTATTAGCATAATTCACTTGCTGTACTTTTATATTAAGCTATTCTGTATAGATTAGGACCTATATAGATTAGATTAGATGAGGGAGACCAGGCTGCTCAGGGAGGGTGTGGAGGCTCCTTCTCTGAAGTTTTTCTAAAGCTGCCTGGACACGTTCCTGTATGACCTGATCTAGGAGGGACCTGCTTCTGCAGGGGTGTTGGACTGGATGAGCTCTAAAAGTCCCTTCCAAGCCCCACTATTCTATGATTCTATAACCTTATTTAGATCTTCGTGGTAAGAAGATCTCTCTGAGACAGCTTTTGTTTTGTTGATTTGTCTTCCAAGTGAACAAACAGCCCAGGTCCTGATGTGAGCCAATTCAGTTTCATTCTCAAGAGTTTTGCTTCATTTATTTCTTTGAAATAAACTTTACTGTGAGAGCTACCTGTCAGGTCTGGCACACTGTACTGCCTGGCCTCCCTGGGATGGCTGAAAGAGCTTGTCCTGACTTTGAAAGGCTTTGTTTTAGAGTTTTGCTGTTGGCTTCAGCAGGAGAACCACCAGGTCATTAGTTAACTTCAGCAGCTTCAGCATTAGCTAACTTACAGCAATATTATGTGGCCAGAAGGAGCAAAGCTTTCAGTCTCAGGGTAGTGAAAAACCATATTCATGCCTCCTTGTTATCTATCTCTCCTACCCCAGGGCAGTGGATTGCCTTAGATTTTGCCCTTCAGAGTGTCAGGGGGCTGCAGGGTTCCTGACACTTTTCATGTGACTGTATTTAAACACATATTAATTGATCTGACCTTGTATGGAGAATACCTTTGGAGTCCTCACATGCTGCTCTCTGCTCAGTGCTCCAGGGTACAGGCAGTAGGGAAATAAGCAGACATTTTGGAGCTTGGCCTTTGACTAGAACACCTGACTTTTAAATATTGGCTCACTGACACCTTTTCCTGCATCTGTAACAATGACCCTTCCATTTGTCAGCACCTGGCATAGATATATTTACAGATGCTGCTTGTTTTGAAAGGTGCTGCTCATTTTGTTGCACATTACCATTTAAATGAGTTACATTTGTACCAAAAGGCTTCAATCTCATGGGGCTAAATGCTGTACAAACACTTTTTTTTTTTTCACCTAGATAGACAAGGAAGGACAAAGTGGACCACTGTGTTTCCCTCCAAAATGAGCAATCTCAAATCTCTCAGTGTCCTTTGCTGAGTATGGAGCAAAACCTTCAGCCATGGCAGGTGATACACTGCAGACTGGCTCAGGTGGGATGCCATTCTCAAACTGCTCTGTTTTCAAAGAAAAGGCATGTTATTTATTTGCATGACAGGAAAGGAGGGAAAGCAAAGCTTTCCCTTCAGCTTTTAGGGAGAAAAGCAGAAGGAGGAAAATGTAATTATGTGTACAAATACATCCATAAAATGGAAGAAAATACCAGGGCCTGGACTGTACACTTCTTTGTAAAAGCTGTGCATTCTGAAAAATGGAGAAGATTGAGGGCAGCCATGTGCTGCTCCCTCTGCCCTGTTTATATGCTTGATCACATTTCTGCTCAGTCTCCTACCAACTAAATATTTTGCAAAACTTCTATGTATAGCTTTGAGGCAGCAATTTCGCAATACTTTTGCAAACACAAGGTTTTCCTGATAGCTTTTTAACCTGGTTCTTAGTATTCTGCAGGGCATCATCTAATCTTGCTGTTGCCTCTTAGCATGCATCAGTTGGTCTATGATTTGCTCTTTGATATCTAACATTTTTCTACCTTTTCTTTTACTCCAAAGAGCTCCAGCTGCCATTTGTATGGGATTTCTCTATAAAATATCCAGTTCAGGCTGCTGAGGGAAGTGTTGAATGTGGAAGGCTTCTTTGGTTACATTTTCAGAGCTTATTATGTTGCCATGTTTGCTATTGTTTGCCAAAGACAAAATGCAATAGATCAGCAAACTAAGGTCTGGTACATGATTGGGGTGTCTTTTCCCATAAGCTTGGAAAAATTCCCTTCTTCAGTCTGGATCTTGAAATTACTTGATGGAGTTATCCTTTTTCTTTAAAACCAGAATCTAGAGAAGTGGTTCTGATTAACTCTGGCAGGAAGGACTTGCAGATGTACTGACAACACACTGACTGGTTTCCTACAAACAAAAAATATCTCTTTTCAGGTGTGTAAACTGTAAATGCAGGTTTGAAAACTTCATAAAATTTATCCCTCCATGGTGATATTTGAGTCATTGATGATAGGAGATCAGTTTATGTTACAGATAGGTCTGTATATGTTGGGAACATGGCCAGGAATTTCATCTCTGTATGTGCCAGACATGCCCTCCAAGGCCTTTCCGCATTAGCAGTGTTAATAATCAGGTTGGAAACGAGCACAGCAGTCTGACAGCACCGTATGCAAAATAACTGGAAACCTTTGGAAATGATAGCACCCTTCTTTCCTTTCTCTGGCAAAAGCTTCTCTCTGCTCCTTGCATATATACAGCTAGTTAATAATTTTCCAGTTGACAGTAACTGCTCCCAGCATGGTAGGACCCATGCAAGTTGTTGCATGCATTTCAAGAGGCTTCCACTGTGTTGCTGTTTACATAGGTCTCCTGATACTTTGCAAAGTGTGGTTTAACTGTAATCTCCCACAGCAAGAAGCTGCACAGGCAGTAGTTCTGCTATTTGTATATAAGTTTAAAATGTGGCAATACTTCAACAAAGACAGTGTGGCTTTGTGTTTACAAATGTGTTGCATCAGTCTTGCCTTTGTTGTGCTATTATCTAATCGGAGGGAATGACTGATGTGTTTTGCCAGCTTGCAGTGTGCTGGCACATACTCTTCTAAGGGACCTGTTGCTGCTTTTCGTTTCTGGAGCGCACACATGTAGGGTGAGGAGAGGATTGGTTCGTGACCGAGAAGCTCCACTGCTTGACAGAAGTATCTGTGGCAACCAGACTATAATCTGTGTTCTCCTGCCTTGAAAATTCCTAGATCTAGTTTTAGCACTGTCACAAATGTCAGTCCCAACACGGCAGGACCCTGTGGGCCAACTGGAACCTGTCCAGTTTTTTACCTTGTTGCACTGCAATTGCTGTTTCTCGTACCTTACCTTTTAAACCACTTAATGTCAAGATGGGAGTTTTGTTAGCATTTACATGCTCTCCTTGCCCAGAGATGCTCCTGTTGCCCAGAGATGTGAAACCGAAGAAGAAATAACAGATTTCATTGAGCTTTCAGAAGAAGGAGTGAAAAGACTGCAGCCTTCTCTTGCAGTTTTTCTGCACGCAGAGAGAGGAGTGGTGACCATGTGAAAGGACTCAGCTTTGTGCTGTAGCAGTCTCAGTGATGACTTGACAGCCCTGGCAGTGTGCTGGTGACTCACCACACCTAGTAATCCAGCAAGACCTGGAGATTTTCTCTGTATGAAGACAAATCGCCCTTTATATTTGCTTTGTGTTGATTTTTGCCTTTTCTAAGATGTGTGATGAACCAAGGACAGCAGTTAAGATGTTTTATACCTCAGCAAACAGGTTTCATTTCTCCATTTTGTCCAAACTTGAACTTGTCCAGAAGCCTTTGAATAGAAAGAGTTTGCTTTTTATATTGGATGTTTCAGACATGTTCTGACTGCATCATAAAATGATGATAGGAAAACTGCAGAGCAACTACATCACAAGAGAATTTGCAGCTATTAGTAACTACTTCTCTGTTTATTGTTCTCCCTTAGCCCAGTACCATTCCCACACACCAGTGTATAATGCAAAGTAGCTTTGCCCCATGGTTTTCACTTCAGACTGCCCATGGCATCTGGCAGGAGAAGCATCTCCCCTATATACTCTCTCACTCAAGTCAGGCTCCTGACATTTTCCCAGTGACAGCCCCAGTAGACAAAAGGCAGCATATGCTGTTGGCTAGTGCAGAGCCATTTGCCTGCTGGTTGCCTGGCCAATTGCTGCCACGGGGACTGCACGATGCCTGACTCACGTCCACCCTTCCCTTGGTGGAGGAGTTAATTTCCTCTCCTGTCTCACTGCCAGTTTTCATGAAACCCTGTGGGAGTGTAATTATCACTGAGACTTGTGTTTTTGGTCAGATTTGTTTGATGTTGTCCAACCCTCCTCCCAGATACTGGGGATAAAGGGGTGCGTGGCAAGATGCACAGTGCTGCTGAATAAAAATTGCTCTATGGTTAGAGGAGTTCCTGCATGCAGTATGAAGCTAAATAATTTGCTTTCAAAGCTGAGAATGGTATTAAAACAGAAAAATATCCAATGAAACTACAAAGTCTTGATTCAGTGACTTCTAGTCCTAAACCTGAGGTCATCTCCCATAATGAGATACATTTGAAATGGAGTTTTGCCTCTCCCAGTAAATAATACCTTTCTCTGCTTCGAGGAATGAATTGTAAGTAGTTGAGAAGAGAGGATATCAGTGTATCTGGTCGATCTGGGTCCAGTGAGGTTAGAAAAGCTGAAAATAACTCTGTCCTGGAATTTGCTTAGAAGGGTTTCTTATAGCTTGAGATTCTGGTTACAGATTACGTTAACGCAGCTTTACCTAAGAACACACTCCAGTAAATTTAGTTAGTTTGAACTTACAGCACTATTGATGAAAAGAGGATTTGGTCCTTAGGCCTTCATTCTGGATAGAACCTGTGTTTAAAAATGATGCTTACACACTGGCTGAGCTTACTGCCACGCTTCAGAAGCCACTTTTCTAATTTACAGGCTTCATGTGCATTATTGAATGGTAGTGAATTAACTGGAGGTGAAAACAATTCTAGCACATTTCTTCAGCTGCTGGCAATACATGGTAACTCCATTGTCTTTGATAACGAGTGCTAATTTTACACCTGTTAAGGACTTGATAAAGAGCAGTGTTGGCAGTCTTGTGCCTCCTAGGGTAGATAATGAGCCATTTTGTGTTTTAGAGTCCTGGCTTTTTTACTTGCTTGTGCTGGCTCGAGGATTATGAGGGTGAGATGTGGATTTTATTTGCTGTTGAACCTCCTACATTATTATTATTCTGCCTCTCCCATTCTGCTGGTAGCCATATGGGTTACCCATTTGGGAATATTCAGGCACTGTATTTTGACTTGCACCTCTGTGTAAATGGTTTGAATGGCTTTTTTTGGCTTGTGTGATCAGTCCTAATATGAGAAGGATATTTGTAAGTAGTTTTGGTTTGCACATACTTTTGTCCCTAGAAGTGAAGGCAATAATCTCTCAGCTTTGTAGGAGTTCTAGTGAGAATTTTTTGAGTTATTAACTGTATGGGCCATCTGCTGAGATTGGGGAGGCCTGAAAAATGGTAGGTGTTGTCTTAAGTGTGCATAATCCATTCTTTTTCCTTTTTTTTGGTGAATGTAGCCTTTAGTCTTTAGTATTGTGAAGTCAAGCATCTGTTAAAGTTTAAGCAGCTGAGACTAATCAGACAAATTCAAGCCTTTCTGGAACAGGCCTAACTGATCAACCTAATATATTAGCAAATAAAAAGAGAAGTTTATGTTACTATTTTACAGTTAGGAAGATGATGAGTCTTTTAATCACTGTACAGTGTAATCTTAGAAGCAGATGTAGGAATCTGTTTACAAAACACATCTGTTTCCATTTGTCCTTACTTCAAAGTAGTTGTGCTTAAAGGGAGAAGAAAGTGCTGATGTATGTACTTCCTACCAGGGTTCTCTTATTCTCAGAGTAGTGTAAAAAGTTACGTTAACTTGAAATACACCTTAGCCTGAAGTAGTTGTGAATTCTTCCAGTTTAAATTGTCAGTCTGAACCGAAGCGTTTAGTCTGAGAACAAGTTTCCTGTTAAGCCTTTTCTCATGTTCATACAGCATACCTAAATAGTTTGTTTTCAGAACTGAGCACTCTGTTGTGAAGAGAAATCATTAGTATGTGTATTTAGGAGCATGGTGCTTAGGACTCAGTATATTTTGCAGACAATGAAGCAGATTATTACTAGAGTGCTATTGAGGGTAACCTGAGGAAGAGCAGAGGCACAGAAATCAGTGAGGCAGTAGGTAGTAGGCTTGACTCTTTGTTCCTTACTCTGGCTGTTGGAAAATGCACTACATCTCAGAGCTACCAGTCTGATATTGCCTGAACCTGCCCAAACATCTACAATCAAGTGCAGAGATGTTATTTACAAGACAAAATATGCTTCTGAGAAAAGGATACACATCATTGTAAAACTAGCAAATCTGAATTCTGCTAAAGTTGCCTTGGGTAGAAATTCACTGATATTTTTACAATTGGATATTGTCACATTCCTGGGAAAAACTGATGTGGACTAAACAATTCATTTTATTATACACATAGGCATGCATTCAGGCAGAAATCCGTAGAAACAGTGAAATTGCATTGCTTTGCCTTGTGAATTTGCTAAAATAAGGTGTTTTATTTGTTGGTGTTGAAAGCTAGAGAAATCTTCCTTGCAGCTTCAGATAAACTCTGACATTTCACATAGGCCCCAAAACTGGGCAGATTATTAACCCTTGAGTGAATTTACCCTTGACTTCAGTCTTCAGAGAAGGAGACTCAACAACCCATCTGGGCAGCATCTTCCAGTGCTCCATCACAGTGAAGAAATTCTTCCTGGTATTTCTTTGGAACATCTTCTATTCAAGCTTGTACCCATTGCACCTTGTCCTATCGTTAGCCATCACTGAGCACAGCCTGGCTCCATCCTCCTGACACCCATTCTTTATGTATTTGTAAACACTAACGAGGTCACCTCTCAGTCTCCTCCAAACTGAAGAGCCCTAGATCCTTTAGCCTTTTGAATGTTTCTTAACAAACAGAATACATTGCAGCATAAATAATATTGCTAAGTGACATTAATACTTCCTTTGTACTTGAGCTTTCCTATCCTATACTACGGAGAGCACCTTGTTATCAGTTGCTGAATTGGATATCTAGGTATTGTAGGTGTTATCACGACCCAAGTTTCATCACTTGGAAATAATACTAGGGTGGTCTTCAACACAGCTATGCTACCTTTGTGTGGTTTGCTGTTGTTCTGTTGATGTTGTTGGAAGTCTCTTCTAATTTAATATTAGGAGGAATTGTTACTATCAAGTGTCTGACCTATAAGCCAGTAGTGACCCAGTTCTGTTTAACATTTAACAGTGATCTGGATGAGGGAGTTGAGTGGACCCTCAGCAAGCTTGCTGCTGATGCCATGTTGAGATGGGGTGTTGACCTGCTGGACCTGAAACAGGCTCTATTGAACTGAGGACAATTGTAGGAGATTTTAACAAGGCTCAGTGCTGGACCCTGCACTTGAGTCACCACAACGTCAGGCAACACTACAGCTGTGGGGAAGAGAGGCTGGAAAGCTGCGGTGATGTTAGTGTTAGATTAACAGTTAGACTTGATGATCTTAAAGGTCCTTTCCAACAGAAATGGTTTTATGATCTAGCAAACAAATGAAATGTTTGTAGCGTTCTGTTGCTGGAGCTGAAATAATAGGAGGCTGCTTGGTTGCTTGGCTGGGCACTGGGATGTTTGGTAAATTTAACTGATCTGAGAGGCTCAGAAGGGGCTTTCTGAAACACAGAGCCTAGATAACTTGGCTTTCTTTTGACTATTCAGTGGCAGAAAGATAAGTAAGTTGTTTTGGAGATGAAGGAAACACAAGGAGGAGTTGGGAACTCAAAGTGGGAAAGGCAGACTTGTAGAATGTAGAAAAGTAATTGCCTGCAGCTGTTTGTTCCTTTGGTGCTGTGGTGTTAGGGCTTTCTGTGTCTTCTGTAACTAGGCAGATGACTGTGCCAAAGATGTTCATGACAGATACTGGGCTTGCAGTGACAGTATCTAATGGGGGTACTACCTGTCTTATTTGGTTGCAATATCTACCCTGATTGATTTATATTTTTTTTAGATTCTCTTTTTTGCTGGAGTGTGGACATAAACAGGACTTTTAAATACATGGGAAGACCCTTTCACACTCAGTGTCATGCTATCGTCCTTCCTGCAGAGGTATTCTTCTCAGCTTGGCAGTCCACAAAATGTGAGGTAAGAAGCTTTTTTTCACTCTGAATAAACCATGATGTGTGCTTTGAAAATCATCTTGAACTGAAATTGCCATTTCCTATTTTCTGGTGGGCAGTCATCTGTTGTAAAGTACCTACTTTTGTGATACAAGAAGTATGAGACTGTCTAGAGAGAGCATGTAATATAGTCCTCACCTTACTTCAATACTTGTTTAATAATCGCTCAAGGCCTAGTTGTGATCTCTGACCCAAAGCTGCCAGGATTGGAATGGTCTTGATATTTGAGAATAGAAACAGCTTTATACTTAAAATTCTTTTCCTGTTGGCATTTTTGTAGTCTCGGTGACTTCAGGCTGTGATGTGTCTGGAAGAGGTAAGCTTAAATTTAAAATAAAAGATAAGCTTTTAGCTTGGTAAAAAGTAAAATCTTGGGTAAAAAAACTAGTCTTGCATGGTTGCTTCAGCTTTATTCATCTGCAAAAACCTGAAGTGATGCACCTTATACAGCAAGGATACTGTGTTTATTCTGTATCCTGTATTGTGAAGGGATGTGATTTTTCTGACCTGAACACTACAAGTTCAGCTCTTCCAGCTGAATCAGGCATAATAGATGTGAAAGTAGCATTTCACACCTTGCTCTATTAGATACCTTTTCGAGGAAGCTCTAATATGGGTATTGCTTCACAAATTTAGTACTGCCTGTAAGAGCTAAGGTTCATGAGATTTTTCTTGCGTATGCTTTTGCTCATATGTCAAACTTAAATCCTAGCAGTTACTTACAGTGTTGGAAAAACTTGCATTCCTGCATGGTTGTTTAAAACTGCCCTATAATTGTGATAGGTTTGTATGGAGCTGCTTTTTGCTAGTTAGCAGGTGTAGAGGCTGCATTGGTGGCCCTTGTAGGCAGTTCTCTAAGCTCACCCTGGATCTGAGTTTGGGTGCACCTTTGGCTGGGCCAATCTGATGCCTCTGTCATTCCTACTTAAGAAGGGAGATTTGTAGTGCATGGGGCATGTGAGTGAGACAAGATAGTAGTGACCACATGGATCCCACAGTCAGTGAAGAAAGGAGGAGTGCTGGACCAGAGACCACTCCCAGGATGAGAGAGCAGTTGAGTCCCTGCAACCTACCAGAAGGTTACCAACCTGTGACCTCCTGTGAGGAGGTAGCCATGGTTCACGCCATGCTGGAGTGCCTGTGAGCCACAGAGATCCACACAGAATGTGGGAAGGAGCTGCAGCTTCCAAGATGAATGTATAGCAGACTAGTCTGTGCAGGTCTGCACAGTGTGTGAGGGACCCTGCACTGAAGCAGGGGAGGAGTCCACTTGCCCTGAGGTGAGACAAGCAGGAGGAGCCACTGGAACAGGACTGACTGAAACCCCCATTGCCTTCCCTGCTGAGGTGGGGAGGAGGTAAAGATGCTGAGGTTAGGTGCCTGAGCCTGGGAAGAGAGGAAGGGTGAAGGAAGGGTAGTCTTAAAGGGCTCATCATACTCTTCTTCACTGTCCCACTCTGTTTTCTGTTTGTTATGTTTTTGGTTGGTGGATTAAGTTTTGTTTTCTTCCCCCAGTCTCATCTGTTTTGCATGACACTGTACATGGCACTGTACTGCCCTCAGTTACTTTCCCCTCTTCTGCTGGGAGGGGAAAGAAGTGATCAAGTGGCCACATGGTTCTTTGTTCCTGATTGGACTTAAACCACAACAGTAATATAGGTACTTTCCCCCTGCATATTACTTTTGCTGGTTAAAGGTGTCCTCTGTACAAGTTCAAATCTCTAAAGTGGATTTGTGCATAAAGCCAAGATTGCTTCTTTTGCATGCTATCTATGTTAATCCATTTCAGCTAAATTTCTTATCCCTGGCATTTGGGAACCTTCCCATATCCAGTCTTTACAAATTCTGCAAACATCTTGTTGTAGGGATGCTGACAGTTGTGTATCTGGTTAAGAGCTAAATGAAAATGAAGTTGTCCTTAAGACAGTTTTAGACACTCATTATGTTGAAATTGTTCTGGTCCTAAAATACTTTGAGAGCAGTGAGATCAGCTGAGGAAGAACTGGGATTTGGGGACACCCAATTTTGTGTGTCTTTGAACATCAACACTTTAGAAATGCAGACTCCTAAACTGTATCCTTAGTAGAAGTAAAGCAGCATGACTGTGCTGAAGTCAGCTTGACACTGCCTCTACAGGATTTGGGGTTTTTTAATCACTTTGCAGAGCAAAACAAGTGTAGTTTCCTCTAAAAGACATTGTGTTCTCTGTGGAGCTTTGGTGATGAGCAAAGAAACCTTTCAATTGAAATAATCATTTATATTGATAATATGCTGAATTCTATAACCACTTATATTTCTCAGAAGGATCTTAATACATCCTTGAGTTTTGGGACACCGTTTCATCTGAATGTAGTAGATGGATGTAGATGTCATGGGGTCTTTAATTTTCACTCCTTAGATTCATACCCCTTCTTTCTGATTAATTTCTCTATGGGGTGTCTGCCTTTTATATCATGGCAAATGGAGTGCCGGGGGGAGGGAGATGTGATGTTTTATTAGCAGCCTCTGTTTAATGTAACTGTGCTAGTCCTGTGAACTAAATATGCTATCAAATGTGATCCCCCTGAGATGAACAGACTTACTGACACTAAGAAAGCTGTAGAAGAACATAAGCAGGCTATAGAGGAAAGCTTGAAAACGCAAATCTTTTCAGTAACTCTTTTTCTGAACTAGATCTAGAGGTTTTTTTTTTGGTAATCTTAAATTCTGCTTTCTTGTAGAGAGGGAAAGATATTTCAATGTACAGTGTATATTTGTCAGCTGATTGAATAAAAAGGGTGAAGCTATGTGCAGCATGAATTGTAGTGTAGTGGCACTGGGAACATATTTCAGCTTTCCTTTGATGAACAGAGCATAGTGAGACCTCATATGCATGAGGTATCTTCTCTTATTAAGCAAGGTTTTGAACAAATCTGAAGCACAGAACCAAAGAAATTATGAAGTCAAAGACAACATCACTCCATTATGTCTCTACTTCTGTGTCTTCAACAACAGCATTACTGCACAAGCAGTACTTCCTTGTGCTATGACTGGGGTTGCTTTGACACTGTCTCCTTATCTAAGGAGACCCAGATCTTGCTCCTCTCTCATTAGTTAGACCCACTTTATCTTGTACTAGGGATGAACCTGGCGATATCTAGAAGCGTGCTAGCCACAAATCAAAAAGAGTATGGGAAAGAAGTTACTTCAGATCTCCCAAGTATTAATATGGTGCTCAGCTATTACCCAGCCTTCTTTTTTCATTACTATAAAGAACACTTTGAATCTGCCACAGGGCTATTTAAGACATCTGAGGGCAAGACACTTAGCTTCTCAATCTCTGTTTACTTCTGCAACGTATGGTACTGTAAATGCATATGACTGAAATATTATGAAGCTTATGGTGGATGGTGTATTGCATCAAGGTTGAGGAATCTGGGTGCAATATGTCATAGAATGATGTAATGATAGAATCTGATCAATGACAACAACTATCAGTAACAATAGTTACTGATAAAAAAGTGATTACTTTCAGAGGAGTTTAATTGTACATGAAAATTTTGTAGCCTGTACCAGCAGATCTCATTGCTCAGACTTTGCTGCTTCACAAACCAACCATTTGAATGCTGTACTGATAAGTCCAATTTATGTTAACCAGGTGTATAATCAAGGATTTGGCACATGCTTAGTCATGTGTAAATAAGTGCTTTTACAAGAAAGGTGGCTCTCTAAAAAGAGCTACGAATCTTTTTAGTATCCCTTTTCTAAGTTAGAAAAAGGGGCAAAGAAATGCACACAACTGCAACTTCCAATTGAAATTTTGAACTTTAGATTGTGCATGTAGCATTGGACCACTGACATGTCCTTGCATACCTACCTCTCATGTCAAACGCTCCACTAACAAAACTCCACCCTGTTCTGCCTGTTTTTCAACACCATGGCTTCCATTGATTTATTGCTTTCCCTGAACCACCTGTTGTGATGGCCTTGTGGCATGTAGAGAAGCCTAATCACTGGTTGGCACAATTTCATAAACAAAGAGACCTGATTCTTTAATGGCATTTCACTGGGGGTGTTCCAGGCAATGGGCAGAAAACTACTGCCATGCAGAGGCAGACACAGCTGTGGTTACTGATTCTTTCACTACTTGCTTTTTGACATGTATCTGGTTTTTTATCTTTGGAACTTTTATGTACATTCAGTGTCTCAGCCTTTAAAGCAAAAAGCAAGGAAAAACTTTTCAGGAGTTGCTGTTCTTGCTTCTTGCATGTTGAGAGTTCTTATTGGATACTAGTGCTTCTTAGCCCCTCATGTATTCATTTAAGTCTTTGCAGAACTCAATTCTGATTTACTGTTGACGTTCCTCCAGGAAAGAGAGAGAGAGAGATATTTCTGATTCTCTTGATGCTTGACATCTACTACCTTTAGGGCTGAGTTTACTCAATGAGTGACCCTCCTCCTGCAGTCCAACTGCTGTACTGTTTTCTTGGGGGAGGAATTAATTGATCTTATTAATTGATACTTTTATCTGTGACACAACTTGTGCACGAAATACACCTGTTCCTCTGATCTGATCTGTTTGCTGTGTTTGAGGCACAGCTGTTCCTTCACAGGCTTAAGAGTTATATAGAGGTATCATCTCCAGATGAGGTGACTACTTTATTTCCCTATTGTGACAGTGGGAGGGACATAAGTCACCAGTTTTAACCTGTGGGGGCTTGTGGTGGCGATCTATTTGAGCAAGCCATGAAGTGTTCCATGCTGGTCACCACTGTTACCAGCTAGCTCTAAGGGTGCTGGAAACAACAGTGGCAACCCTCATTAGCCAGAACTTCAGAGTGCATGGTAAGAAATCTGTCTTAAAGACACTACTTGTGCCACCTAGGCCTCCTGTGCTGCCTGTCACCTAAAGGGTTAATTTTGACTGTGTAATGCACTGAAAATGAAGCAAGCTGAGATGTGAAAGGACGCAAAATATTTTATGTAAAAGAACCACAAACACACTTCTTTTTATTTGTGTCCATTTTCTCAATGCACAAATTACTAATCAGAAATGTCTGTTTTTAGTAACAAATGAAGCAAAATTCCCTGACTTGAGTGTTTTCCTTACGACAGGCAGAAAGGTTAAAACTGGTAAACTTATTTTAAAATCGTGCTCCCAGATCACAAGCCTCTGAAAATGACTGTTGGGTGCTTAGAGGAGCTTTATGAGCATGCTTTTGTTAAATAGCTGCTTGATCTTGCTTATTCAGTCTTTAAATTAATGTGTAAGATGCCCATAAGCAACCAGCAGCTGAATTGACTGTGATTAGATGGATTATTGCTATTACTCAGCCCAACAAGTTGCTATATGTTTTGTGTACTCAAGCAAATTTTGCTGTGCAGGCAAGCGGAATGATATGCATGTGGGCTAACATAAAATCCCTCAAAATATCCCAGGATTAGATAAACAGACTTATGGAGTTGAAATAGCAATGAATTGCATGTGTTTCTAAATTAAAGGCTTTCTGGCATTTACACATACAAATAGCTTCCATCTCCAAACACTATTTCAAACAAACATCAACTCAGTTGCCATTTTCTCCCCATGCTAGGAAATGGGCGCTGATTTATCAGAGCATCAAACTGATTAAGAAGAGATTATCTGCTGTAGGGGCTCATTTAAAGAGGTCTGGGGATTCCACTGTGTTGCTGTGTTCAGTTGAATTCATTTCACACAGTAAAAATCCAATCTATTTGCTTTAAAATTCGTTAACTCTTGGGATGAAATAACGAGGAAGGATTTGAAGCCATGCAAATTGCAGAAGCTTGGAAAGATCTTTGGTGGTGAAGTAACCCTGGAGGACCTACATTGTATGATGAAGATAAGGCTTTGCAATGTGGACCATGATCCATGTCCAGTAACGCAACGGTCCTTGTGGTTTACTGATCTCAGCCCTGAGCTCACGCTTTCCTTAGGAAGAATTGAGTGCTGTTGCTGATGGAGTGGGCTGAAGCATGCTCAGCCCTGTCTGCTTTAAGCAGTTATCCAAAGGAGAGTAGCTGGGTTAAGGTGGCAAGCCTTTGTTTCTTTAACTTCTGCAGAGCTGTGGAGCTCAAGTTTAGGCAGCAGTTGAACACTTTGAGGATGGTGGGTAAACCTGACATTGAAAAAGGGTTTAGATCTGTGGATTTTTCAGCTTAGATATAGCAATTGTATTGTCAGTTAGAGAATCAGGCATAAGACTATTTACTGTGAGGGTGAGGGAGCAGTGGAACAGGCTGCCCAAAGGGGTTGTGGAGTCTCCTTCCTTGGAGATCTTCTAGACCTGCCTGGACATGTTCCTATGCCACCTGATCTAGGTGAAGCTGCTTCTGCAGGAGGGTTGGACTGGATCTCTAAAGGTCCTTTCCAACCCCTACTACTCTATTAATATTCTGGGAAAGGGAGGGAAAGTAGGAGGCCCTATGGTCCTCTCTGCTCCCTTAGAGCCACTGAGGACTTGATGTCTTGTTTCTTTCTGGACTTGGGGTTAGGATAACAGCTCTAGCACAACAAAATGTTTTAATGTCTACAGTCTGTTTAGGTTACAATTTATCATTTGTTGTCTAGGCAGAAACAGAATTGATGCTCTTACAGCAAGACTGGAAATGGCCATTAAAACAAATCTTTATTTCTTAATTTGATGTGTTCTTTGGGGGAACTTTATATAGCAGGAAATGCAAGCCATGAATCAAATAGTTACAACACAAACAGTATTATTTCAATCAAGGGACCACCTTCTGAAATAAGCTATAAAAATATAGGAGGATACTTTATTTCCTCTTTAAGCTGTTGGTTTGGGAAAGCATTTAATCATTTTAAGGCTCAGCAACTGTAATGTGACTCTTGTTTTCAAGTGCTTTATTGACTAGAGGTATATTCCCAGTGAGAGGCAAGTAGTCATTAACTATGCCCTACTCCACAGGTCTCCTATCTGGTCTAGATTAGTATTCTCTACTGTAGTATAGTAACTTTTCCTGTCTTTTGATTGGTGTTATGCTGGAGCTGGTTATGCTGGATGTACTGCTGTTCTGACTGAGTTTTAGGCAAGAGAAAGAAGCTGATGTAACCCATGCAGCAGCACTTTTCCTAATCTTCCTGAGTATTACAGAATGCTGGAGAAGGCTTGGAATCGCAGATGACGATTCCCTGGATATGTGATAACTGGGGATCAAGAAGGCATAAATTATGTAAGAACATAATAGCAATACACTGAAATGCTGTGGTATTTTTTTGTATGACTTCTATAATGAGGCTGGATCACAGCGCTATTCAAATAGCATCTGATAAATGAGGAGAGTAAAGCACAAACGTAACCATTATTTTGTTGCTTTACAGTGATTGCTGATCATATTACAGAGGAAATGGAGCTTTTTCCTATAATTTTATAGTCTTCTAAGCCTCCCCCAGTGCTTAGTTTCATAATATATTGTGCTTGGAAAGCCCCATGTGGCTGAGGTATCCCTAGGGTACTGTGGACAGCCCCAACTAAATGCTAATAATCAAAATAGAGCAGACAGAGAAATGGTGGGAGGCATCTGGAATGACATATCCAAGGTGACAGGTCATCTCTACCTCTTCTTTCAGCCATGGGTTTAGGCTTACTTGCATATACTTGTGTGCATCCTGCTCAAGACCCCTCCTATATATTTCCAGTGCATTTTCCACTGCATGTTTCAAATGTAAACCCTAAGTTTAGCTAAAAGCTTCAGACTTCTTGGTCACGAAGAGCATGTGGTGAGTTAAAAGTAGGACTCTCTTGCTTGAGCTGGTCCTTTAAGACCCTATTGTAGTTTGCCTTGTTAGATGAAGATGTTGAGCCAAAGTTAATACAACAAATGGTACTTAGGACACCTGAATATTATTCACTTAGTGGATAAAACCTAGATAGGTGGGTCTAATGTCTGAGTCTTCAAACATTTGTTTAAATCTAGCACATCAATGTATTTCAATCATATTGCATTCTATCAGTCAAATGTAAACCTAAGCTTCCTATTTATAATTTACTTCACTTGTGAAAGATACTTAATGAGTAGGATTTTTTTTCCTAGGAACTCTTTGAATGTTCATTGAAGTAACATTTCCATTTATATTATGTTAGAGTTGATGGTGGAGGGAAAAATGAGTAGCCATTTGCTAATCAGTTTATTTCTTGTAATGAAAACAAATCTGCAATTTCCCTAATTTGAAGGACATAGAGCACTAACTTTGCGGAGCGTGCTTTAATTTTGCAGAAAATAACTGTTTGTGGAAGACCTTGATTGTAAAATGCTGCTGTTAAACTCACTGTGAGTCTGTTCTTCCTGAAGCCAAAAGAAGCTATTGGTAGGTACTGCAATATGCAAGGTCCATAAAACCAGGGATCCATTAGTATGGTCAGATGCATAAGGCTCTACTCTCTGCTCCTGTTCAAAAGCCATGCAGTCATTGGTGAACCCAATCCGGTGAACCCTGCTGACAAGTATACAATGTGCTTAAGGGGCGTGGTAATGTGAATGTAGGGTTTCTGGAGCTGTGGGAGGGCTCAAAAAGCCTCAGTTTCTGTGTCTAAGATGTCAAAAATTGTAGGCTAGGTCCAACTTCTACAGCAACTTGTCTAACACTGGAGGAGGAGCTATGTAACCTAAGCTAGGAGGTATGCCTGTTGTGCCAGGTAATATCTGAGGATAGTAAGCTCTTACAAATCTTCTTTTATTTAAAGAGAGGTAGGAGTTCTTTCTTTTCCCATGAACTTAAAGGCTTGTAGCAAGTTAATAGCAAAATGGAAAATGTTCTTCAAAATTACAGTTGTGATATGGATTGGAGAAGAAAGTTGATCTGAAAGGACAGCAAGTCCCAGTGCCAGATCTTGTACACAACTCATTTCTCCTCATAAGCACAAAACAATCCTATGTTCTCTCGCTATCCCTTAATGTCGTGGTAGAATGACTCATATACCTAAAAAACTGTCTGTGTGAAGATGCTAGTGATGGAGATGAAAACAGTATGGGCTGAAAGTAGTTCTTGTAACTCAGTTAATGAAGCTGGCACTGCAAGATTTCAGTATTTTAGGCAAATAGAAAATGTCAGCTTTAAGGTACTTGCCAGCTGTTAGATCAGCCAGCATCTCCATGCAAGGGAAATTTCCAATCTGAAACCATTGGAGTGAGGAGGAGGAAAGATAAAATTACCTTGCCAACATGTTGATAGAGGGGATAATTTTACCTTGCCAGCATCCTGGAGCTAGGGATTATTTTTTCTATCTGTGCTAATTCTTGCAAAGACTATTTCAGCATGTAAAACGTGCATGCTGAACAGTGATAATCCTGATTCTCTTTTTATTGCTGCTGCTCTCCTCAGGCAGAACCAAGTGCAGGAGCTGGCAAGGTATTCAGATGAATCAGTCCATGAGCTGTGGTTTAGATCCTGAAGAACAGCTGCGAAACTTAGCCTACATGGAACCGGTGCTTGTGAGATCTGTGGTGGTCCAGTGTTGACTTCTGTGCTTCACACAGAATCAGGCAGATGGAAGGTTGTGGAGGCCCATGAGCCCACAGAGCTTGGAAAGGGGAGGACTGTGGCAGCTGGGAGGGAGGTAAGATGAGACAACTCTGTCCATAAAGTTTTGGGTACAGACATTAAGTGCTGCTGTTGAATTGTATGTTGTGCTACTTGCTGCTTTTGAATCTCTGCTGCGGATATAAGTCAGCAATCCCAGGGTTCTGTCAATTTAGCATGATGACAGTGATTGCCCCAACAAATAAATGTCTTGGTGTTGAAGAGTGGAAAAAAAAAAAAAAACCAAACCAAAAAACAAACCGTTTACAAGCAGATTGGTTCCCTACTTTTTCCCTACTGCACTGGCAGAAAGCAAGTCTGTGGAGTAGGGACAATAACTCATCTCAGAGTTGATAGTTTAGTTTATCAAGCCTGTATGAGCTTAGCAGTGCCAGCTGGACTGAATCTGCTGTGAGACTGTGGGTGAGACTTGTCTTTTGTCATAAATGGAGAAAATAACTGTCAAATTGGAATAGAAATATGAAAGCTCATTTCTATTTTAAAAGCTTTTGGAGAGCTGCAGCTTTATGACATGCCTCCCCTGTTTTCTCCAGTTTTTGGGCTGTGATGATGTTTGCTACATGGGAATCTGTAGTGAGGAAATAAGGAAACACGTTTCTCACTTTGAACACAAAGTGCTCACAGGCACTTGAGTAAAATTTATACTTAAACAGAAAGCTATGGGCTTAGGAGAATAATTTTACAAGCTATGGCTTTTGAGTATTGAGCATCAAAGAAACTTTTGAGCCTCTGGAAGAATATGGAATTTAATAGACCTTGATAGAAGGATAGTGACATTTTCACATATGATTTCTCCATGTTGACAGGGAGATTACATGGAGTGCTCAACAACAGGACATAACCTTAATATCACAGAACATTTATGTGCATATGTGTGGCTTCAGACATTTGCTTCCTCTTGAAGCAACTTGTCCGATTCATCAACTACTCTAGGAAGAAATAATTATTGATAATAAACATCAGCTGCTTTTCATGTGGAAAGGTGTATGTAAATGAGTATCCTCCTTGCAAACATGCCAGAGTTTGTTCAGCCTCTCAGCATCGTGGTATTTTTATATGTATCCTCTACTATATAAGCAGAAAATGAGCTTTATGTTAGTTCATATGGGAGCAAACTGGCTAGGACATCGTGAACTAAAATAACGTGACGTACTTTGGTTTCATGCTTTGACCTGTCTGGACTGGAGAGCTTTCTGTTCTTTCTCCTTTGATACCTAATTTTAAGAGTTCTCTCATGGCTGCACTTGATATAACATGAATGCAGTCATTGTCATGATCCCTGTCAGCTCCCTAGAAGTTTCTCTCCTTTTCCTGTATTTTGGGAAAGAGCAGATGAACTATCATAGGAATGAGATTGCCTGTTAAGTATTTGGAGTGAAGCTACATCAGATTGTCTCCCTCTGATTCTGAGGAATCTTTTAAAGAACCTGAAATGCATGGCTTTCCTTTCTGCTGAGTGAGGTTCATGTGCGGTCTGAGTTTGTTGGAAGCTTTTGATTTGAACTGCTTAGTTAACATCTGTTGCTGGTATCCTGTCTTTCTACGTTCTATAGAATGATGCTCATGGGTAAGGACACAAACCTTGCAGTAAACCTCTCCACAGAGGAACAATAATTTCTGGCTGAAAAGTGATATGGGCACAGATATGAATCCCAAGTTCTGCATGAAATTCCATCTCTAACACATGATCTGTGTACGTTTACTTAGTGATTATTTTTTAATGTTTATCTTGACCTAATTTTATCAAATCTGTAGAATAAGCCAGTAGGTGAAGTTCTGGAAGTCTCCGAAGTGCAGGTACAGGAGATTTCATTTCCACACCAATTAAGATCTAGCAATATCTTCAGCTAGTAAAAAAGGAACCTCGTAAGAAGAGTGCATCACTTTAATGTTCATATGGTAATTACCTATTTTGGGGTGACATTTCATAGACTGAAATTCATTGCTCTTCACTTTATCCTTTTGTGTGGGGATTGCTGGAAATGAACACGTACCTAACATTTTGGGACGTGAGAAAGGAGGAGAAAATTATACCCCTTGGCTAAGTTCTTTTGATCTTGTATTTTTACCAAGGTGAAAATGTAGTATGTGTCAGGTGCTATCTACAAAGTACATATAGACTATTTTTGTTTTGGACTTGCAGAGAAATCTATCATTTGGATTTGTTTCAAGGAGCAGAATTGTTTTGGCACCTGTCAGTCCTTTCTTTGAACACTTGTGGTTATTTACAATATGCAGTTACTTTGCAGCAGCCAGTAACTCACCTGAGTTTTGCGATATTGGAAGCAGAGCAAAGGTAGTCAGTCTACATTAAATCCTGTTACACCTGGATTTCAATTTAATCTGTGGACAAAGGGTTTGCGACTTATTTTACTGTTTCATTTGAAAGTCTTAACAACATGTCTATTGTATCTAGCAACAGGACAAGGGGTAATGAGATGAAGCTGGAACACAAAGTTCCTTTTACATAAGAGAAAAAACTCTTTTACTGTGAGAGTGAGGGAGCCCTGGTCCAGGCTGCCCAGGGAGGACATGAAGGCTACTTCTGTGGAGGTCTTCAAGACCTGCCTGGACACGTTGCTATGCGACCTGATCTAGGTTGACCTGCTTCTGCAGGGGATTGGACTGGATGATCTCTAAAGGTCCCTTCCAATTGCTACCATTTTATGATTCTGATTTGTTCTATGATTGTATGTCTCATTTGAAATTAAGGTATGTGTGGAAGAACTATATAATGGGAGTACAAGCATCAGTTTTAGCCAGTGAAAACCAAGACCATGGGATGGACCTGCTTTTGAATCCTCTTCATTTTAGTATTTGAATGGACAGAGTGAGTATTAATAACAAGAAAAACCCTTAAGGTTTCTGTCACCTTAAGGAGGGTATGATGTGTGAGATTAAATGTCTCGAGTTCATTGCAAGCTAGCAATAGGAAGGAGAATCACATGCAGCCTTATTCCCATATTGTGAGTCTGTCTTTGTAAAATTAAGGTGTAGATATACAGGAGAAAAGTGAACCCATTGTGTCCTCAAGTTTCACTGACTTCTGAAAAACATGAGATGACTTTTTTCTGAATTTTATTTCTTAGCTCTGAAAATCTTCTCCTGAGGCAGGTAGGTCTATTTTTTCAACAAGCAAGAAGTTTGTGCCTGAGGAAATATAAGTAGTGAAAGATGAGGGGGAAGTGGGCAAAGAAAGAACTTGGATGCAGAGAACCGTTCCTCTCAGGCTCCCTTGCTATCTGCAATTTGTCTTTTCAGACACTGCAGAGTAGCAGGAAGCTCTTCAGGGAGGCTTTCTTATGTTGCTGAAAGAAATGAATGAGAACTTCCTTTAAAAAAAAAAAGACACATTCTTGGATGGCCTTTCGAGAAGTGAAGCTTTACTGTGGTTCCTCCAGTAAATTGCCATTAAAGATCTCTAAATAATTTAAAATGTATTTTACAATAGGTCAGGATTTACATGGAGGAAAAGAGGAACCAATAACATCATTGGACTAAAATCTGATCCAAATTGGTGGTGGGGTCTCCAGAAATCATTAGTTATGCTGCTAGTTATGGGTCTGGCCCATTCCTTATTGCTTATACTTGAGTCTCTAGAATACAAGGACCATACACTTGCTGATGAAGATGTATTAGATTAGTATACTTGGAAGAACTACACCAGATACTTGTAACTATCTTTTTCTTAAACTATTGTTGTATACTTTCATGCAAAATAAAGCATCAGAGTCTAGCATGAATTTCCAAGCCAGAGATGTTACTTTTATCTTATACCAGCTTAAGGATCTGTCTCAGTTCTCATTGTTCTGGCAGATTTTACATGAAAAGAACAGAAACTAATAAGTGGCTGCAGGATGAAGCATAAGCTGCAAGGAAGTTTTTATGAACAACAATATTAAGTGGCTGGAAAACTATCAAATCTACTGGAAATTCAAGCAAATTAACTATATAATACATTTAGGTCATATTTAGTGGTTTCATCTAGCTGAGAACTTCTCATATTTAATATTTTTTCCAGATTGTCTTAAACTGGAATTTTAAGTTTAAAATGAGCAAAAATAACAAATTTACAGGATTAAATTCAAATGAAGTAGAAGAGTTCATTCTGAAACTGAATCAAGTAATTTCTAAGTTTTTATTCCTCCAGTATTACTGCATGGTCTATTTCAAGTCAATTTGAGATTTTTGTCTTATTTTCCTGTTATGAAAATAAGAATCTGTTGCTCACTACACTTAATGCATCTGTCACAGTAGCATTCAGGAAGAACTTTCTTTTGGACTCAAGACTCCCCTATTCACTAAGAAGCAGTAGTGTAATATAGAGTACATGATACCTGTTTCAACTGAAAGGGACATGAATTGCTTATTGAACAAAAGTGTGCCATATTCTCATCTCTAAAACTATCCTACCAAAATGAGAAGATAAAACTCTTTCCTCCTGCCTTAGATAAGGCATTCTGTTATTAAAATATTTCTTCAGAGTGTCTTGTAGTGTCAGGAATCAAAAGCCATTAAGGTAGAAGGCAAGGCTATAACTAATTTTGACCCTGCTGCTCTTATTAAAGGGTCAGAAAAAAATCAGGAGAGTTCCAATTCAGTTTGGTTCTTGGAAAGAATCTATAATTTATTTCACAAGGAGTAGAGAAAAGGAAGGGTAAAAGTCATGTGCTTCTGACTGCTGATCTTTTAAGGTCTTTGATCACTATCTACTTGATTTTTTTTTTTTCTCTTATCTGCTTTACAAGAGGAGGAGCAGTGCATGGCTAAATTAAGTAAATACATTAAATTACCATGCACTGCTACTGTGAGTTGCAGAAAGAACTAAGTATCAGTCTTACTCATCATTTTTTGTCTGACATCGCTTTAATGTTTAAGTTGTTTTTAACATTATTCAAATATGAATAATGCTTTTAAATAATTTTTTTTTTTTTTCTATATTAGAAATGTAACTAAATATAAACTCAGCAGATATTTACTGCAGTGAGTGTAACTGCAGCTGGGCCCTGAAGGGAAGTGGTTGAATCTCATGACCCAAAATGAGTGTATATGGACAAGAAGGTTTGAGTGTTCTGCCAGTGTATCTGATGTATGATGTCATGGTCTTAGGGTGTCATTACAAGCTGAAGTGCTACAGCAGTCTTGAGGTTGTTCTAATGTGCTACAACATCATGACTACCTTTCTTTCACTGCACTGAGTTCAGTAATTTGTGGCTTACGATGGAGGCTATACCAAAGTATTTCTGTGTATATGTGCACACATTTATGTACATATAAGCAAGACTAACTGTATGTGTGGATAATTGATTTACCTCATTCCTGCTGTTAACTTACAGAATTCATTGCCATAAGCACTGAGTCTAAGGGCTTGGATTGCTGAAACAATTACACTGTCGTGGTTAGATCTCAATTGAGCATGGGTTGAGGTTAGGGAAAAATCAAGACTTTGCTCACTTAGTTAATGATATTGGTCTACTTACTAGCTGCTCACTCTGTTTTCTAGTTGCTGTATGCACTTGGGTGAATTGCCTGAAATAAAGGGTAGAGAAGAGGTTAATACCTGAAGATTTTGCTGCCTTGTTACATCTTCAGGGCATCAGGTGAAAGCATGTTAGTTGTTGACTGCAGAAATGGTAACATAGGCTATGTTTTCGGTGGAATCAACTCTCTTAAAAGTACTGATGGGTGCTTCTGGTACTTCAGCTTCCATCTTGAGTCTTAATATTTGATGTTAGTCTTAAAGCCTTCACACATTATACCAAGTTAGTACCTGAGATTCTTGGTTTAACTTGCTAAGAGTTAACTAATTCAGTCACTTAAATCTCCAAACCTAGGTGAATAATGATGACATTTCTGTTTCCTGATTGTTAAAAATGTGACTCATAGATTCTTTTTGAAGCAGGGGTGACGCTCATCTTACTGTTCCAGCTGCAGAAGATCTGGCTTGCAGCCTTTGATTAATTTGTGAAGATGATCTTATTTTGATTAAAAAAAATAAAATCAGCTGTTTTGTGACTTGAAGACAAAAACATACCTTAAAATGAATCTCTTCACGTTTATTACTACTATCAAACCTCAAACCTTATTATTTGAAAGAAAGTAAAGGAAAAAATGGTATCAAATCAGAGTTAAAGCAATACTTTTAATGGTGGACTGATGGCCTGAAAACACCCTCATGTAATGAAGACCCTTACAGTAGGAAATGATGATGTTATATAACGCACATCAAATATTTGCAGCCAGGCTGGTGGCTAACAACACTCTCCTTAAGATGTTAAAAAACTTATCTTTTAGCTCTAGAGGAGCCATTTTAGACAAAATTGCTCAGAGGCAGCGACTGCAGTAGCATGGATGGAAATGGTGCAATCAGCCTGTGGCTAGGTAACTGAGGTAGGCATTATATCATCTTTTCTATTGTTTTAATTCATTTGGAACTTACATGCTGGGAGCCCCGAATAGCAGTGCAGATAAATGAGAGCTTCACAGGTAGTGTGGGGGGCAGTGTTAGCTGTTAGCAGTGGCCTATTACTGAAGGGTAAATGGAAGTTCACAAGCGATTTTGCTAAACCTGTTAAATGCTGATGTTCTATCCTTTTAATTAAAACAAGCTGGCATTTATGGCTGTGTAATTGGGGAAATGGAAGATTTTATAACACCTTTTTGTCTCTTGACATGTGGTTAAGAGTATATCAGTCTGTCCTTATCTGTGTGCATCATCTGTCAAAGTTTGTCCAGTTTTCCCATGCAAGTAGCTTTTCACTGCTTGTGCAGTTTCTGTGGACATCCTCATTGGCTGTCTGTATCTGCTTCAGAAGTGAACCTAATGATATATTATTAGGTGATGAGTACTAATCTGTTGGCCTGTGTATAATAAAACAACTGTGCATGCATTGTAATGGCATATTTATCTGAGTGGTCTCGCTTGTTTTGTTGTGCTTCTGCTGTTGCCAGTAGTTTCAGGATGCTAATACAAGACAGATTAGTCATTACATGAACCACACATATTCCCAGACTCCCGTCTCTACTGACAGCCTTTTTGTTAGATTAGGATGACAAGTTGTAGTGCTTAATGAATAATTAATTACTATAAATATTTTTCATTCTTATTTAACTTCTGTTCTAAAAGTATTTCCTCATTTTGTTGCTTCACTGTAGCTGTACACTTTAATCCCTGTCTCTTCTCACTTCTAATGTTTTCTGTGCACATGCATGATCTTTGCAAAAGGTTACCTATAGCTACTCTAAAATGCTAGAGACTCAATGCTTACTTGTACTAAAGGATTTGAGAGTTGAATAATGGAATTGTGATCTTTTATCTTTGGGCAAGTGGAGGTGTTTTACCTGTCACAGGTGGCATGTTCAGCCTCTTGAGATAAAATTGGACAACTAACAATTGTATATATCCAATGTATAAAGGAACTGCTAACAAGTCTACTTTTTGACTAAAACAAGGGAGGAAAAAGAAGACTTCTAAAAAGCACAACAGGTAAGGTGTGGTCTTAGTAACTTGAAAGGTAGACTTTTAACCTACATTCTCAGCTGTGCAGTCCAGGAAACTTGTGTTCCTAATAGGTTAAGGATAAAACTGATGAGGTTGGGATTCAAAGCAGAAGGTTTAAGTTTAATATTGCAGAATTTGATGGTGAAGCAAAAGTAAAAGAGCACTTGCTTTTCACATAAGTGAAAGAATGTCTGTAAATATTTGACTCAACTCAGACTTTATTTTTAATCACTTGAGGAATATGCCAAAAAAGCAAATGCTTCAGACCTCCAGTATAATTCAATTTTTATCTTTACCATATTGACTGAAGAGCTATTTCGTTTTGGATTTTGGCTGGGGTTGGCAAATATAGATACCTAATTGAAATTTTACCAGTTACTGCTGCACAAGAGCTATTCATGTTTATTGTAGTCAGTGGCTGTTTAAAAATGTTTCTGTGTGAAAGTGCATTTTAATGCGGAATTGGACAAAACATTAAAATACCAGTAACTCCCTTAAGGGTGCTGTTCTGCAAATTACTCTCAAAACAAAACCATACTGGGTCCTGTAGGGATACATCCCCTAAATTTATAGTAACTTTTCAGAGATGCTCATGAGGAAGTTCCACTACTTGTTTTGTGCTTTCTGAACTATTGGCGAGTAAGGAAAATCTAATTCTGTGGCCTGATGTCTCTTCTTTGTGTTCCCTGGTTAATTCCAAACTGGAGCTGATACTTAAAGTGTTAAATCGTGCACCTAAGGCAGTAACCACAACAGGCAACACACTAGGTAAAGAGGAGATTTGATTGCTTCTTTTACTCTTGATATAGAATCAGAGTTGAAAATACTTTAGAGCAGTCTGTGAAATCAACTTTGACAGAAATTTTCTTTGTCAGAAAACAACACTTCAGGCAATGCACTGGAATACAAACTTGCCAATTGGGTGCATTTACTGGCATTTCTGATGTGTGCTGGAAAAGGAGTTTCCCTTTAAAGGGAAATTGCAGTATGGGTCTTAGTTGCTATTCCTTTCCCATATATAGGCTAACGTGGAATTCTAGGTGCATTATAAGGTTAATTGTCTCTATAAGCATCACTGTAAAAAATATGCTATTAAACCAATTGACCTTTTTTTCTTCTAAAGCATCTTACCTCCTCCTTTACCAAACATCTTGATTTCACAGAACTTGAAGCAATTTACTTGATTTCAATTTTTTCTAGAACATACTTTGTTTTACTACTCCACTGTTCACACTCAGGCTTCATTTGAGTTGAGTAAATAAGGGGAGACTGATATTGCAAGACTAGTTTGTTTGGGATGCTCCCTTTTTCTTTGCATATTTGTCTCTAAAACTAATGCTTGGGAATGTCTGTCTGAGGGACTGCTGTTTGACCCTATGAAAAATGTCAAGAAAAAGTGAAATACAATTTAAATCCTTAGTTAAAGGTCCTAATGAGATCAGTGAACTTGGGCTGTTATCCTTTATCAAGACTCGGTATCTTAAACTAACAAGGTCTTTCAGCCTCTGCCTCTTCTGTGCACTTCACTAGTTATAGACAAGTTATAACTGGACTCTCCATATGACAGGTACTTCATTCAGTGTGTCTCTGTGCACCAACCATTTCCAAATGCAAATGTTTTCAGAGCATGGTCAGATTCAAGGCTTCCAGGAGACAAAGATTTGGGGTGAGCTGGTGTTTAAATATGGTTCTCTAGGCATTAACCTTACTATGAATTCAGATAAGATTGACTCAAATAGGCTTATTACATTGGTTTCCCCTGTGCACAACAGCTGTATTCAGGAGCAGTGTTAAAAGAAGTTTGCCAGTTATTGCTAGGGCTGAAAGTCTTGAAAAGGTACTGCATTTCTATGAAGCAATATGCAGTCAACAGATAATGGAAATGAACCATTACTGTCTTATACAGCTTAGCTATCAATGGTTTGATTGCCTGTAGAGGTATCAGCTGAAGAAATACTGAAGTTGTGACTGCTGTTTACACAGGCTTGTGAGTGAATATATGTGAGTGCTTCTGACTAGCTTTAGACATAAGCAGCTCTTCTTGTTAGGCCTAGAAGTCTTTCTACTGAGATCTATGGATTCCCATACTGGGAAACTCACCTCTGTTTTGTTGAGGCTTTTTAAATTAGAGGTTTCTCATTTCAATGCATGTGCTTCTATTTGTCTTGAAATTACACAGTGGTATTTTGCTTTCTTTCTGCTTGAATTCTTGCCCACTTATTTTTCCACAAAATGAAGAGAAGGTAGTGTTAAAACATAGTCAGTTCCTCAGCTGGCATACATCAGTGTAGTTCCACTGGCTGCCCTAACTGAAATCCAAATTTGATCAAATAATTTCAAATCAGATCACAGAATGAATTAAGGAGATATTAAAAATCTTTAAGTGCGTAAACCCAAGCCTAATTTTCCAGTAGAAGAGCATCAGCTGCTACCTTGTGCATTCACATCTACATTTTAGCTGCTTATGGCTCAGTAACTGACACTGGCTGTGAAGCAGACACTTGGCTGCTCCTTTGGCCAGCAGAGAAGAAACGTTGGCTGACGGCTCTCTTGAAAGAGCAGAGCTATAAAATGAGGAAATGAGAAAACATGATGATTAGGTTAAAGTAAAAAAATATTGTAAACAGAAGCATATTAGCCTTTCTGCTGTCTTTAAAGCTCTTGGTATGTTGGCTAGCCAGCTTCCTGAATGTCTGTGTTACCTTCATTGTTTGACTGTATAAAGGTAATGCATAAGGAGGGATGAATAAACTGTTGGTGACCTTTTGTGTACACTAAGCCCTAAAACAACTGTTTTGTTGAAAATTATTGCTTTTAGACCTTTATTGTATTTTGGCAATGAAGCTTCCTCTGTCCAGCTCTCATGCCCAGAAGTCTTGGTAACATTTAGGATAGTACTGGGGAATTGCAGTGACAAGAACTTGTATTATCATGTTTAGGCTGGGATTTGTAACTCATCTATTTTTGTACAACTTCTGATTCACTTAAATTACAGGTGCCTCAGGAAAAGCAAATATCCAATAATAGTGTAACGTGTTAGAAGCTGCCATACTAGATGTGAGCAATTGACAGGAGTGATTCACATCCATAACTTGGGGTTTACATGTGAGCCTTTTCTTTCACAGGGGTAAGCTGGCTTAGCTTTTTATAAAGCCATGAGCAGTCAGAAGATGTGGACTTCATCAGTAGTTCTGATATGAGATCATGTTTAAGCACTGAGGAGTGCTGTGGGCTGGGTGGAAGGTGAGGGACAAGCAAGAATAAATGCAAGTCTATCTTATTGCACTGTGTCCATTGCATATGTGTGGATTTGAAATGAACAGTGAATCAGAGGACATAATGCTGAATCTTATGTGAATTACTTTGTCTTATGTGAAGGATCTGATTTCGAGCAAATGCTTGGTAGTGTTTTGTACCACTATCCTCTCTGCCCCAAAGCTCATAATCATGGATTCCACATTCATTCTTGTAGACTTTTCCTGAGCCTTTTGCAAGCTAGGTTTTTGTCACTGGGGTAGAAGGTTGTTGGCTAGAACAAAGTAATCATTGTTTCTTTCCTTTTTGTTGCTGGATGCAGACATCAGCATGATTATAGGAAGACATCCAGAAATATTTAGTACTTATGGCCAAGAAGACTAAGTTGTTTTTGAGCTAGATTCTCATGAGTTAATACCATCCAGGTAAGGTTAGGAGGGAGGGGTAAAAATCTTTCTGTGGACACTGACTGAAGGACTGTGCTATATGAAGTCTCATTAGCCTCTTCTTGGGACACAATAGTTTTACAAGCCATGAGATGCTCTTTTGCTGATTCTCATCTATGAATGTCCACCTGTATGCAATTCCACCAGGTCTATGGCGTAACAGATGGTCTTGACTAATGAAAAGTCCTTTAATTAGTCCATCTAAAGACATTTATTCACACTGGTGGGCACTCCCAATAAACTTTCGGTGACTAGGATCTGTGGTGCTGGCTTCCAGCAGTCACCATCTGTTTGGTGGCAGAAACTGGCTGTGGTATCACTGTATGTATTTCCCACTTCAGTGGGCTGGAAACATGTTTAAAGTATGGGGAAGGAGGGAGGAGAGGTCTCCTGCTTACTGCCTACAGCAGTTTGAAAGATGTGGCATCTCTGCTTCTAGACCAGGGATTACAACAGCTTATCCTGCTATCTCTAGCAACAGTTTTGGAAAGCAGCTTTAGAAATCATCTTCTCTTCCTCTGGCAGTTCTTTAAGTTTAAGAATACCTTCAGTGTATTTGCTAAGGCTCTTTCTGAGGCTATGTGCCTATTTCTTAATTGTATAACGTAGATCTCTTTTTAATAACTGTTAAAAATCCTAAAATAATTGGAAATGCCATGTCAGTAATGCTTATTGTGGAGGTGCAGGAGTCTGCATGCTAAAGAAACCTCACTGGATGTGCATTAAAGGGAACCACTTAACAGCAACATTCAATTAAAAATTAGGAAGGATGATAGGGAGTTGAAGTAGTACAAGAGAAGATTCACAAGGCTTTATTACACATGACTAACTTTATTTATCCTCTGCATACTGACAAACTATTTCAGTTAAGGGGATAATTAAACCAGGAAGAAACTACAGGATTTCCTAGAGAAGAAACACAGGAATTATGGGAATTCAGCATCCTTCGGGATAATTCTGACTTTGTTTACATATTCAGCCTACTTACAGCTCTTCCCTGGACTGACTGCAGGACTGACCTAGATGATCTTTCCAAGTCCCTTCCAGCCTTTGTGATTCTGTGAAATGGCATGTAAACTTGCTGTTTAAGATACCACACTGGCCCATGAACTGGTGTTAGATATGTGACAGTTTCCATTTGCTTATGTCCAGAAGACTGGGAAAGACAGCTGAAGGTGCCAACATCTTCAATGGCTGAAAGCAAGATTCTCAGGAAGCATCTATTTTGGGCTAATTCCTTGAAGAATCTTTGGGCAATCATGCAAAATCCACCAATGCCAGTTGTGTGGTTCCTTCACAGTGAAGATCTAACAGAGGATATTATTAGATGTGAATAGAACAGAGAATGCAAGTATAATTTGTACACAATCAACATCTTGTGGGGACTAGATTCAGGGTAGGTATGTTAGTCTTGAGAGTTATCTTCAGGCAAACTTCAGCTAGGAAAAGTTACCAGAGTCTTCTTTGGAGAGAAGCTGTAAGGGAGAAGTCTAGGCTAAAGTAAATAAATACTTGGCATTTTTTAAATGAATCACTGAGTTTTATGAGGCCATATTAATGTGAATGAAGTGTTTAATCTGGAAAGTGCTGCATTCCTAGTAAAGCCTAACATGAAAAATATTAACCTGGGTCATGTTTAAAGTTTTACTGTTAATCAATTAGATGAGGATTTTCCTATGTGAATACCTTTGCAAAACTTATTGACTAGTCTGAGAGATAGCTCTCTGTGGCTTTTTTTCAGAAAAATATCAAATCATCTCAATTTTATCTCACTGAAACAGCAAAAGAAAGGCAGTTAAAGCTCATGGTCTTTCATGGCATGGGAAAATTCATTTGCATTCAGTTCTACTGCAAGCAGAATAGACAGCACAGTTGGTATTTTGAGATTTATAAAGAAGAGGTCTAACAGCAGGATAGTAAATGGAATTGAAGTATGGATTTTTGTACAGAATGAGAACTTGAAGAAATTTGTAATTGAGGTGAAAGAAATAGTCATAGGGAGAAATGTAAGAGGAGGAAAAATGGGGTAAAAATGGGCTTGAGGAGATGAGATTTTACTGAGGAACAACGGTATGAAAATCAAGAAGCAGAGAAAGATCTTTGTGATGAGAGAAGGTATGGAAAATGAGCTGCAGGTGAGAACTGATTTCAAGATCTCATGAGAAGGGTGATGTGAAAGCAAAGGATGTTTTAGGAGTTGGAGACATACAGCAGAAGACAATAACTCTGGTTTGAAGACTAAAGGTCACCATAGTGGAAGTTTTCAAATAGGATTTGGGAGTGAAATTGGAAGATCTGTCATCAGTTACTTCTGGTATTGAAGTGGTTAACATCCCTACGTTTGCTGCTACATTGCTGTTGCATTTATTAGACTGCACGTACTGGCTGAGGTGTCGAGCTTCATAAATCCCTCCTTGGTGTTTCTAAACTTATGTTGCCTCAAATGCATAGACCATGAGATCAAGTGAAGTTGGCAGCTTCTTTCCTGAGCAGATTTACAGTCAGGATTGAAATCAAGTGATTTGATTGAAACCTGAAAATTGGGTATGGCTTGGGCTGATATCACAGACTTGAAGCTCTCTTTGCAATGCTCCCTCCTGAGAAGCAATTTTGCTTCCAAGATTCTTAAGAGTCAAATCTTCTCTTGCTGAAGCAGAGTATTATTTTAGTGCACATAGCAACTGGCAACCTGCAAGGGTTCTATTTATCCAATGGACACAGGGAGAAACAATGCTGAGCTGCCCTCATGCTCTCTCTGACAAGCTGGAATAAGTTTGTAGAGCTTTCTCCTAGAGTAAATTTCTTTCATTACCTCTGGCCATGGAGCTGGTTTCTACCCAAAACTGGAAGACATGAGTTAATGGTCATGTTGCATATGCTCAGATTTTCTGTGTTGCTATCACTGATTGAGCTCTGAAGATTAGAGTAAGTTGGAGTTGTTTCAGTTGAAAATGCCTGCAATTGAGGAACAGCTGACAAGAGGAGCATGCAGTCCTCTTAACAGATCTTTAGTAGAAACACAGTAGTGCAAGTTTGTGTTGGAGTATCAAGCAAGGATTCAACTTTGTTCCTTTAACAGCTTCAAATAGTAGAAGATCTAATCAGTGATACTTTTATTGTAGACATCCAAAACCTGAGAGTGTATCTGAGCAATTACTCTCAGTAATGAAGGCTTCTGAATTTTTTTCCAAGATTCAATGAAGTCTTGTTCTGCCCAAGTACAGGAGTCTCTGTTTTTCAAAATGTCAATTCTGGGTTGGAGAATACAAACAAATCTTGATCAGAGAACAAATTCTGACATTTGAAAGCTTATTTTGATTTACAGCACAGCAAAGTCTATCTTTTCTTGTATGAACTGAAACTGGATTGAAGCTACAGTTTCCAGGAAAAGCCCTGCCTTCAGCCTCTGAAAATGAGGGAATATGTCATTGTGGGCCTTGCCAATCTGTCATTAAAGATGCCATTAAAATCAGTAACTTTTTATGGAACAAGAGATTTTGACAGGCATTGTGTGGTCAGAACTTCTCTGAGCAGAGCTATTCATTACTATTCCAGCCTATATATTTGGTTTTTTAGACATTGTGGTTTGAAGTTTTTCGAATGATTTAAGTTCCCCTGTGAAGGGACATAAATCAGCAGTATACAAAACAAAAAGAAGAGGGGAGACAATGCAAAAATGGATTGCTGAGAGAAAAAAAAAAAAAAAAAAAGATTGGGTTTACAATCTAAGCTGAAAACCAGTGCAAGAATGTATTGTCCTCTTTCTATAGCTGTCCTCATCTGGGTTACCTTTCCCTTTTCTTTCATGCATACTGTCTGAGTTTTGGTTACAAAGCATGCACAAGAGAAGTTAATTTTAGCTTTTGTGCATTATGCTTTTGCCTTTCATGTTCCTGCAGATGTTCTGCACAGCAAGATGGGCTTGTTAGGTCTGTTGCACTCTGTCTGCAGAATATTACTAATGTGCAGCTGTGCAGAAACATCTGGATGGTTGGACTTGAAAGCATTTTAAATGTGTGCATGTGAATTTCTTTAGCCATATAGACATGATGTGTAGTGCATTCCACGGGCCACTGCTTCTCTGGCGTGAGCAGCAGGACTTTGATCAGTCTTCTTGTTACCGTTTCTGTTTTTTTTTTTTCCTAAATACTTCTAGCCTCTTCCAGTAAGGCTGGAGCACACATGAGGTTTTATTTCTGGGATAGAGCAGTGTAGGGAGAAATAGGAAGCTTCTTGTTCTCAGCTCAGGCATTGTGTACTGACCAAAATGTATAGGCTCACACGGCTGATGGTGTACACTGGAAGTTAAACACATTCAGGTCATTGTGGAAATGTCATGCACATTCCTTGCTTTTTACACTATTTCCTTTGTTAAACAGACCCTTCTGCAGGTCTTCCCAATCTAATCTTTTCCCAGTTGGAACATTTTTTCAGACTTACTGGTTTTTGAAGCTTCTAGGGTTTTTGCCATTCCAATTAGTTCTGTAACTGTGGTTCATATGGTACCTTTAATAGAGACTGTAGTGGGCCTGTATAATTTAAGCCTTTTAGAGGGAGTTGGTTTGGATGCTGCATCTAGAATTTTGAGGACTGCTATTTCTGACTGGTTACTTGAAGTGCTTGGTGAAAATAGTCCTTTGTGAGTGTTTCTATGCCGATAAATCATTGCTTGCTTTGAGGGACTTCTTGGCTTAGGTTAGACACAGTTATGTTTCTTCAGGATCTGGCAGAAGAAATGCCAGCAATGTTGGGTTTTTTTACCCCTCAAGGGTAAGGCAATTTGACTCTTTCTGATAAATTGGATGTCTTCTAAGCAGATCATGAATATTTTTCTGATAGGATTTGGTCCAGTTGGTACTGATCTTGAGTGAAAGTTTCCTGCTGTTCAGGGAGAGCTCTGCTTCTTGTACAGGAGTGGATTTTTTCGTATGTGTGATCTTTTTTTCTTCCACTTGCTCACTGAATTTTAGTTTAATGTTATATTGTATAACTACTCATTTCCAGGGTTGTTTTTTTTTTGAGGTGGTTGTGGCTAATGGGAATCTTGAGGTTAGATTCTTGGCCGTATTTCAATGTGGTAAAACATCTTTTCCTTCTTCTGTCTTCTTCTTTCTCATCTGTTTCCAGATCTTTAATAATCTTCTAATTATACAGACTTTAGTTGTGCTGGCTTGTGTGCTTTTAGAGAAATCTAGTGAATGAAAATTAGAAACCTTTAAAGGTTTCCAATTTCAGCACCTTTGAAGGTTTCTGCTTTTCAATGACAACTTTTCATCTTTTCAATGTTGTTATATGGGTGCAAACCCAGGAGTGACTAAAGCCACTGGCTTTCAATTTAACTGCAACCTGAGCCCTAAAATAGGTAAAAACCAAATTAGGTAGGCAGAGAAGGAACTGTTTTTAGCAAGGCTTACTGGTCCACCTATGTAGTAGAACAGATGACAACATGGTTACTTTGCTTGTGGTTTTATTTGACCAGATGTGAGCCAGATGTGAACAAGTATAGCTGTCTTAGTAAGATGTTGTGCAAGATGCCTTTTCTCTCAACTAGTGCCAGCTTATTTTGGCTAGACAGAGATTGAAGGCCAAGGGAACAGAAGTTGTACACACTTACCTAGCTATACTCTCCATAGCAGAAGGCTTTCTACCGATAGAGTCCAAATTTGCTTTGTCAAGGGATGATACATAAAATACAGCAGGCCATGTCTAGCTTTGGGGTGGACAGTGTGAGGGAGGTTCATTTTGGTCTTCTCTGTGACTCTGCCTATTGACCATCTGTTTCCTCTGTTTTCTAAAGATGTGTGTTTAGCGGTGATTACTCTTTTTGTGGGGTTTCAAGATCTGAAGATTATGTTATGGGCTGTAAGAGGCCTTATTTTTTTTTTTTTGTCCTCTACGGATTTATTTTCTGGCTCTACCTCAAGTCCACAGTCATTGCTGCACACTGGACAAGTGCACTGAGAAAGTTACACGAATGAGACAACTCTTCCTGATGCTTTCTTCTTAACTGTTTTTCTTTGTGTGCACTGAACTTTATTAAAGGCTTGAAGTAAATTCCATTGTTGCAACGCATAGAATTACACTATTGGTCCAGAGTTTTGAGGAGTTCAAATGTGAGAAATGTAGCCTCACAAGCCACTTTAGACTTACCTTAAATAATGAGCCTAAGTAATTGGTAAAAGAAATATCCCTAAAAATCAGACATGTCTGTGGCAGTTTGTTTGCTGCCCACTAATATCACTATTGATTACCATGCTAGTAGTCAGAATTGCACTCATGAAATAGTTGTTCTAAGGAGCCAGAAGCATCACAGAAAGGAAAAATCTTGTTTCCTTATGATTTTCAGCTTAGTTTTATCTAAAAGAGCTGTACTGAATTTGTGGCTACTTAGATTTTCATCTAATGAGGAAAAGCATAAACCACTGGTAGCGAACAAAGGAAACATATCTAAAAGCACCAGGAAACTTAAGAAAATCAAGTGGGTATTCTGCCATTTCCATCAAGAAAATACTTTCCTTGCAATTACAATACACTTAATACTAACTCTTACTCCAACATTTATGAAATACCTTCTAAACTGTAGGACAAATCTTGGAATAAATAAGGTTACCAACGTTGGTCTTTTTGAAAGTGAGGCTGATGCTCCATCACTAACTTGGCTTACTTAGTAACCATGGCCTGTTGTGAAATCTTATATTTAACCACTGCCTCTTATGTTTTCACTCTGAATATTCATGTCTTAGTTTGCAATCTGTTTTGTGTTTTTTTTTTTTGTGGACAGACTGATGAATACTAATTTACATAAGCGAGTATTGGAGTAGGGAACTTCCCTTTCAATAAATTTGCTCTTTAGAGGAAGGTCTTACTAATATCTAGGTAAAATGCTGAATTAGGTTCTGGCTTTTGAGTTAGTACTCAACTTTGACTTTTATGAAGTGCTCTCAACTTCAAAAGGAGTGTTATGTAAGTTTTTGTGACAGCTGTAACTAGAGAAAACTTGAAGGACTCAATGGCTCTTGAATCTACTCTAGGTAGATATAAAAAATAAAGGTATATTTTTTTTCTGGCTTGGGTGTACAACCAAACCCCAAAGGAATGTGTTTTTGATTCAAAGTATTGTAACACCATTGAATTCTCTTGTTCAATATCTTGGAGGGGAAGGTTGATGTTAGTGTGAAGTTGTAGTTCATGACTAATGTAACGTTTATTGTTCTTTGACAGTTGGTTATCAGTTACAGTGAAAGTTTATGTACATGGACAGGCCCTGGAGAGGCAGTTCTGTGTTAGCAAGGTTATTCTATTGCAAATGTTTAGAGTAAGATGAGCCTTATCTGTTTAAAGCAATTTGATTGTTGGCAGTTCAATCTATATAAATTATTTCTGTGAGCTCCTGTTGCAGGACAAAACACTGTACTGTCTCTGGACTCCTGTGCCTTTTTAGACAAAGACACTTTAAAAGGTCTGAGAACAGTGTCTTTCTGTTTTATTAATGGTGCGGGGTTTAAATCCTGCTTGACCTGTGAAAATCTGAAGACGGTTTTATGTGTGTTAGTAACATCCAGATTGGATTAGTGTAATTCTTTGTTTGTAGTTCTGCCAGCTACATCATTCAGAAATTACTGCTTCAAAACAGTAACGAGAATGATCTCTGGCATTGCAGAAATAAGCAAGCTAAACAATCCAGACGTTTCTTCAGAGACTCCCAGCTCTAACAAAATTGGCTGGAACATCTGTTTTCTGTCTTAAACTCTTTAATGATTAGGTTCCTAATTGTTTGACTGGGTGTCTGTGTAAGCAAAGACCCAGGCATTTTTAACTTAATGCTGGGATTCATTCAGTATTGCTTTCTAGTGTCAGAAGTGCTTTTTTAAATGCTGCCTTCTTTGCTGTGACATTTCTATGTTTTCTTTTGTTAAATTGGTTTCTCTTTTCTTAAAATGTGGAGAAATCACCCACCAAGAAGAATATGATAATGTTCTGCTTTTCTCTGTATTGGTACCATTCACACAAACTGACTTTCTGTCCTTGACCATCTTTTTAAGCAACTGATGCCAGAGGCTAGATCAAGAGCAAGTTTATTGAAGACTTCATTTAGTTTCTATTCTGCTTTCTCTGGTTTTGTTATCAAGATAATTCTGCATCTGCTTTGTACAATAAAATGGGTCAGCAGAAGTTTTTAATGTTCCCAGACTTAATTCCTGGGTGTTTGTTGTAAGCAATGCTAACATGACCTGTTTGGTCTCAGACAAGAGGCAACAGAGGTGCATGACATGGGGTGTTTCCAATAGGTTATTTATTCTCTCTTGTTGGGAGTTTACGAAGCCACCAGTCTGGTGGCAGTTGCTAGGATAGGAACACTTCTGCTTTCCTATTTTCTAAACAATATGACAGTAGTGAAACTGGAGGGATGTAGGGTTCCTGTTTACTGCTGCTTTTAATGTTGTTGTTTTTGTAAGATTTTTTTTTTTTAAGTCACAACTACCAATTACTCTTTCTTTGTAGATCAATCTTTTACTCTCCAGTTTAGCCTCAGTCATAAATTAATACTTAAGTCTTTATTACTTTTCCATGTGGGTCAGATAAACATTTTTGTCAAACTTATGCATTATTAGAACATCAGAGTTATTTTTAAAAATAAGTGGTTTTCAGAGAGACAAGTGACAGATTTTTTGGGAAATTTGAATAGAGAAGAAAAAGGGACATTTAATTAACAAAACATGTTTTACCAATGTCATTCTTTGTGTCATCATGCTTTTAATTCACCATGCTAGATTGCTGCATAGAAAGGCTGAGAGTTTCTTTAAGATGCTTATCCTTTATTCTACATACAGATGAAGCTTTTTAAAGTGCTTGAAATGTTTTGCCTTGAAGTGCATTTGTAAATTTAAAATGAAGCAGTCTATGATTGGAAAGTGTGAATTTGTCAAAATAAGAACTTACATAATAGACCAGCTTCAGTGAAACTCTCCTTGTTTCAGTTTCTGTGAGAGCTGAAGAGAGTATGAGCCACCCTAAAATGTCCTGACATGGGGGAGAATAAGGTTTAGGAACACAAAAGTTTCAGGGAAGGGACTAGAGCCCTATCATCCTCAGAAATTTTGATGGAGTAAGAAGTACCTTAACTAATTTAAAGTAGTTCTCACATGCATGTTTGCAGTGTATCTCAGACAATTCGAATATTCTTTATCTAAAGGATGAAATGTACATATTTCTGATAACTCTAATATCTGTCACTTTGTGGTTTGAGGATGATGGAGGACGTCAACTCAAGCAGATTACTAAGTATATACCAGGACACAGTAACGGCTTGTAACACACGCCCCAGGACTGATGTAAGCACAAACAAATTTAAAGTCTACTGGCCCAGATTCTGCTTTTGACAAGATGTTCCTCCAAAGCACTATTTCTAGAAGAAACTCTGCATTTGACATCTGGTCTTGTATCCTGTTTGTGTTGCATACACAGGTTGCCAATGCTCAGACAATAGTGAAAATGTTGCCAATGTTAGACACATTGAGTGGATCAGATGTAAGAAATCTAGAATCACAACTGTCTTAAAATACCTTCGCTGAGGTGGGAACTTGTTGAAGAACAAAACAGAGAGATTTTTCCATGATGGTGAAGCATCATTCTGTGTCCAAGCACAGTGAATAAACTCCCACAACAGGTAGAAAACAGAGGCTAGAAAACACATGAGTGTCTGTATATAGATGGGATTTCCTGGCAGACTAAGCTCTGTATTTTGTGGCTGATTTTCTTTAAACATGCAATACATGTTGCCAGCCTTTACTTAAAATTCTATTCCCTCAAATGATGTTAAAATGTTGCTACAATTCAACTGGGAAATGTACAGTACAATTTCTTTCCTTTTAAGGGTTGAGAGGTCCTTATCTAATGTTTTTAACAGTTCATCTGTTAGTCTGAGGTAGCGAGAAGCTATGCCTTTTATTTCAAGGGAAATTGCAACAGATTTAATGAAGGAAACATTTTGAAACCAATTTTCAGTATTCTTTTCCTAAAGGGATTAAACTGCTAATGTAAATGTTCACAATAAAGCAATACTCTCACATATGATGAAATTTGAGATCCAATCATTCTCTGGCATTCACACACTAGGAAAGAGTTGATTGAAATTAGTGCAGCCTTCTTGTGCCCCTGCCTTTTCTCTCAATTTGTCACACTGTCGAGAGCATTGAATAGAAATTCCATTGAATTTTAACCAATTTGACTCCTGCAGTAGACAGGTTATAATGAACCTCAATTTTGGGGATGTGGTGGGGGTCGTGCTGTAGACCTGCATCAAGGTTCAGATTCAAATGACAGTACCTATTCTCATGGTATTGTGTTCTAGAAACACATGTTAAAGCATTTCTGCAAGTGAGGGAGGAAAGGGAAAGGCCTTTTCCTCTTTGGTGCTGGGGTATAGAAACAACAGAATTCTATTTTTTTCCCTGTAAAAGTCTGAATTTATCAAAATAAGAGAAAAGGAAAACCATATTCCTGGTTAGAGTCAGACTACGCATCTTTTTTTTGGGGGAAAAAGCATTTTAGTTTCAGAACAAAAATGCTCTGACTGAAAGATTTAATGTATGCTTTTGATATTTGAAAGGGAGTTCTTTCTCCCTCAAACCACTTAGATGTCTGGCTGGTAAGGAGGCTCACTAGTCTTCACTTTTGAATGAATAAACATTTTAAGGGGTGTATTATCTATTCAGACAACCAGGAAAGGTCTAGAGTTTTGAGATGTAGAGTACTAAACTGACACTGGCATGCATTAATGCTGAAGGATGGCAAAGAATGTAGAGAAGGTATAGAAAGCAGTTTTTGGTGAAAAAGGCTGGTTGTTGTTACAGATACTGAGGGTGGTTTAAAAATATTTGTGAAATGTTTGCAGTGATAACAAAAGCACCCAAAAGTATCCCTGGAGATTGATCATGAGGGATTGGAATCACTTCAATATTGATTGGAATACTAACCATGAGAAATCCAAAGAAGACAGGCTTTTAGAGCTAGTGTAGCTCTGCTTTCATAATGCAATTTGTTGAATGGTCAATATAGCCAGAGGATATTTTGGACTTAATCCTTGGAAATGAATCAAGTGCTTTATGATTTAATAAGGCTGGAAAATGGGTTCTACTTGTGTTTGAGTAAAACCTTCTAGTGCTATCATCCAATTTGAAATACTTGTTAAGAGAGAGCACTAGATGAAGCAACATGAAAGTGACTCAGAGACTGTAAAATGCCTTAAGGTATTTTGATTAGAATTCATCAGTTTACAGCACCAAGAGTGGGATGGCAGTTGGAAGGATTGCAGCTGATGCTCACCCCAATTGCACTGAATAAATGTGTGGACAAAAGGGCACCAGATACCCTTGTGGGAAAACGGCTCAAGGCAGGATGTAAGCAACAAGTGTGCATCTTTTCAACATGCAGCTGAGTGTATAAACAAATCTGTTTTAAAGATAATTAAAAGGAAATATGAATACTGAATGTGGGGAGCCATGCAGTATGTTCTAACCAGAGGTCAAGGGTTTTCCAAATATACTGACAGTGGTGTGTAGGTATGTGGAGAACTGAGTCCCAGGGGAGAGAGATGAAGATGGAGAATGAAGAAACAGATGATATTTGTTTTATTTGAAAGGCCAAAACAAAACTTGCTTATTTGTTTTTGTCTTTAGAGAGAACAGAGAAGAAATGTGTCTCTGGTAAGGAGATGGGTGAAATTTGGTAAAATTTGAAGGGGCAAGCTCAGACAAATAAACAGACCAAGCAGCAGAGGATGACATGCTCATCAAATTTAGACATTGTTCAGAGGAGAAAATCTATCAGTATTAAAGAAAGAAAAGGTAAGGGATGAAGGCTTTAGCTGAATCAGGTTGGTATATTTGTGATTTTTAAAAATTAGACAAGCAACAAAAACTGAACTTACATGTCATACAGAAACTGATGTTTGTCCTGAGTGAGGAGCAGGATGTATTACATCAATTTAAGGAAAGAATTCAGTGTTTTTTCCCTTGGAAAGTTTCTCAGTCTTTGTCCAAGTGTCTGAGCTTTAGTCTTTAGCCTTTATCTGTGTGTGCTTCTGTAGGGTTAAAGCCTTGTCCAATTCTATGTGTCTCTTACATGATTCAGGATAGTGTGTGATGCTGCTTATTCTTATATGGGCAGACCCAAGGTCTAAGCAGTCTGATTCTGGTCTTAAGAGTATTTGTAATCCTTTGTGTGAAGGCTATAGCAAACAGTAACCACCAGAGATCACCTCATTTAACATATATTAGGTACTAAATGAAAGAAATACTATGAGCTGCGGTGAGAAGGAAGATGGACGATACAGAACGACTGTAATGGGTAGTTTGAAATTGAGTTTATGTATATCTATGTTGTGTTGGTACTTTAAAAAACCACAAATGTAATGGATTTTATGGCTTAGTCTATGAAAACTAATCTGATTGTAACATCTTTTGAAGAAGTGATGATTTCTTTCTAATGCCTGTCAGGCTGGCCTCACTCCTTTAGCATGATTAAAATGGATGGGATTTATAGTCAGGTAAAATCCTGCTTGTGTTAGGTGTCAAAAGAGTGAAACAAAACAACTCCAGAACAGTTGTTTGATGTACTTAATACCAAACAGAATTTCAGTAGCAATGAGTGATAATTGATTTGTTACACTAGTAATAGTCTCCATGATAGCACTCATTACCTATGAACAATTCTGTTCTCAGCAAACATTTGTACAGAGAAAAAAAACCCCAGCACTTAAAAATTTCCATGTTTCAATGCTTTAGTTTCAGATGGGAAGATAACTCTCCCAGACCTACCCTGATCCTGATGAAATTCTTTAGTTTTTCCATTTCATTGTCCCTTAGAACCTGTTTAATTTTTCTGGCACTAACCCTTTATGTTTTATGTGCACATTAGATAAGCTGTATCTTTCATTTGTTGAACATAAAAGTCTAGTTACATAAAGTATATTTTTCCATCAGATCTCATGACTACTACCTGATTTTTATCTCAGGCTAGTGGAAAAATGTGTTTTCTTGGGTAATGGAGCAGACTAGGGAGTATGTATTGAAGCGAGCAGTCATGCTATGCTGACTAGGAATAGCATTTGGTGGACTGGCTATAGAAATGTCCCTAAGGGCATCAGCCTAGTTTATGACTGTAGTTAAAAATAAAATAACAGGCAAACTGGATACTCACATCAATTTGTTGAAGCTCAGAATATGACTAAAAATGCGATTACTTCTGTACCAAGTACAATTTTTCTGTGTTTTATGTATTATATTCACACTAGGTCATATTTTGCTGTGGAATGATTTTTCAGAGAGGATGACAAAACAGTAATCAGCACGATACCTGGTCTTGACTATTTGTCTGAGAGTAGATTACATTATGAATTTTGTTTATTTTTATTAAGTGTGGCAAGATAGTGTTTCTTATTGCCTAGCTTGCTATAATTTGCTGTTTAAATGTCAGCTAACACAGATAACGTTAATTGATTTAGCTAAATAAAATAACTTGACTTAAGCCCCCTTTCCTATGTGACCGTGTTCACCAGGAATGAAAACCACATTTGATAGTACCCAGAAAGCCCTTTATTTGCAATTGCAAAAAAGCAAACAGTTTATCAAAAAGAAGCTGCAGTGACTTCAGAAAACTGAAGCGTGTGGAGATCTCACACATATCTTAATAATAAAAATCACAGAGTGTTAAGGAAAAACTCTGGTCCTGCAAGTACTGATGTTGTGACAGCTCCTTATACTTATGCCAAACCCTGCCAGCTTCAGCTGTATGAGTGCACCAGCCCAGCAATGTGCTTGTACAGCCAGGATGCATGTAAGTGGAGAATAATAGATATATCACGTTGGAAAGGACTTCGAGAAGTAGCTGAGTCCAATGATCTGCACTGAGAGAGGATGAATCTCCTTTGCAGCTGCTAAGAACCTTCAGGCAAATGTGGGGACAGATGTCTCTTTGCAGCCTTACCTTAATGTGTCACCAGCCTTAAGTGGTAGAAAGTTTTTCCTAGACCACAGACTGAATCTTTTTGGATGCAATTAAGCTGATTCCTTTTGTTTATCCCAGTAAATACATGAAGATAATTGGATAATTGACCTTTTTTAACTTACTTGTTGCTGGAAGGCTTGGGAAAGGTTTGAGTTTGACCAAAGGGCACAGATGAAATATGTCAGAGTTGAAAGTAACTTGGTAACTGGAATTATTTTTCATCCTATAGTTGGAAATAGATGTTTTGTCATGGTGTTCTTAATGCTACCAGTCTATTTCCCTAATGGACCAAAGTAAAGTGCACACAATTTTGTAATTACATATGGGAATATTATGTCGACACACAAGAACTTATTGCTCCACCAGCGTTTTCAAGTGCCATATACTCTTCGCAAGAAAACATTTATAAACCATACTGTATTTCCAGGGCATTTCATTTTTGCATGACTAATTGCATGTTATAAGTTACATTGGCAATTTGTTTCCCTTGAAAGATGCTGTCCACATCTCTTGCCCCATATATCGATTTGTCTAGAGACAGTTAACGAAAGGAGAGCATTTGAGATATACAGTTTTATTCCAAAGATCATCTGCAGATGTGGGGCTAAGAATATAAATAATTTGAAGTCATTTTTAAAAACAGAGGCAAATGAACCTCATCTTGTCAAAAGACAAATCTGACAAACATACTTTCAGCTCTGGCTTCTTCCAGGACACCTCTTTGCAGACAAATATGTTTGGAAATAAGAATATATTGATTCTTCTGGGGGTGGTCATATGATTAATGATTTCTAAAACAGGTTCCCAGCACCTGGGAATAATGTTCCATGAGAGAGATCTTCTGTAGTTGCAGAATTCCATATACTGTTTCCCTAAGTATCTACCAGGGACACATCACATACATAATTTTCAACCTGTCCCAACATTGCCTCTGTAAGCTTTTTTGGCCTTCATAGCATAAAGTAATTATGCCCAAATTTCTTGAACTGCCAGGTATTCATTTAAGTGGGATTCTTGGGCAACAAAACCTACATGATTTTCTTACCATTGAATGGCTGGAAAACATTAAACTGAACTCATGATGGATAATAAAAAATGTATTTCTGGGATTTTCAGAGAATCTAGCCTACTAAAATTAATCAGCTCTTCAGAGGTTCAAGACTGTTTTTCTTGATAATAATTGGCCACTTGAATCCTCATAAGTATCTTCATAATACAGTCTGACAGAAGAGCTGTTTTATAACTAAGCACACTCTTTTCTGAATTATTCCTCTTTTCTCATTTCCCCTCCCTCTTGTTAGATTCTGACCTTAGCATTTCCTCTTCTCTAAACATGAAATTCTTTGTTTTGGAGTAGTAATGTGTGATTGGCTGGACATGCTACTTTGTTGTTTCAGAGATGATTAGCCCTCTCACAAACATATACAAGAATATACAAGCCAAAGAGCAATGTTTTGATGCAAATAAAGGCAATTTAAAAATCTGATTAAAAGTTTATTTACTATCATTGTGTCCTATAGATTGGTATTAGCTTTGTTTTCTTCTAAATCCCAAACTGAGAGAGCATCTGCACATCTAATTCCTCAAGAAGTCTAGCTGAAAAATCCAAGTATGATATATTTTGCTTGGCTGGTCACAGCAGGGGATAATCTCTAAGTGATGTACTGAAGGAACACACACTGTCTTAAGATGTGATGCAGAATAAGGTGTGGAAAAGGTCTTCAAAACCCACATGGACACATTCCTATGTGACCTGATCTAGATGGGACCTGCTTTTGCAGGTGAGTTGAACTGGATGATCTCTTAAGATCTCTTCCACCCCCTACCATTCTATTACTCTATGAAATCAAGAACTCATGATCTAAGTCATTAATGGAAGTGTCAAATGTGTAAGAAAAGAAGTGATGGCTAAGAAATTAGTGTGATGGAAGAGACTGGATAAAGCAGCCATTTAAAGAGCTTTCCCTGAGCATCAGGGAATATGGTGATTCTCATAGGAGCAGATAACTAAGAAAAAAACAAAGATATGCCTGAAGCCATGTTATGGTTCTCCAGCCTTTTAACGATTTGTATTTATTTTCCAAGCAGACAATGGCTTTTCTTTTTTTCTTTTTTTTTTTTTTTCTATTGGAAGTCTCAAAAGAGATTCATTGTTAAATATTTTAGGATGATTGTCAGAATTTAGAGCTTTGTTTTCAGATATACCTCGTGCTGCTGCACTGAAGATGAACCGTTTTACTACATGAACTCTGAATTATGTGTTTTGCTCTTGGCATCAGGATTTTTTACCATGCTGGTCTTAACTATTGAAAAGATCATTCTAAACCTCATAGGTTTGAGTATTTGCTACATTTCTGAGTACCAAGTTACATAAAATCTAGGTTCCTTGTGAGATACAAATTAATTCTGGAAAAAGACACCTCACTTCTGTGGAAGGGAGAGAGAGGAAGAGAGAATTGTGTGCTTCTCAGTGACCTTCAATATATCAAATTCAAATGTTTCCAACACTGTTTACAGTTCTGTATTGGCATATGTTTAGAGAGAAAGAAACATATAGGAGTTGCTGTGCTGGATTAGATTAATTGCCTATTTACTACAATATCCTGTTTTCAATATTGGACAGTACTAGATGGATTGAAACTACATGAGAAATCTCACAATGCTATGTGTCTAGCTTCTGTCAGTTAAGTCAAACATGAAGGTTTGTATTTGTCAGTCTTTTTTTAAAACTCATGTTGAATGTGAATATTTTCTTCAGACTCTTGTCTCAAAGAGGAAAGGATTGTTGTAATAAATTTAGTCCTTTCAGGCTGGCAGGCTGGCTTTTTTTTTTTTTTTTTCTGAGACGAAGCAACTCCCATTTCCCCTGAACTCCTCCCCTTTTTTGGTGCAGCATCACAGTAATATGGAGAGCTACTGCTAATTGTTTGAACTCCATAATATTTAGATATTTGATAATAGAATCATAGAATGGTAGGGGTTGGAAGGGACCTTTAGACATCATCCAGTCCAACCCCCTTGCAGAAGCAGGTTCACCTAGATCATGTCACACAGGAACATGTCCAGGTGGATCTTGAAGAGCTCCAAGGAAGGAGCCTCCACACCCTCCCTGGGCAGCCTGGGCCAGGGCTCCCTCACCTCACAGTGAAATAGTTGTTTCTTATATATAAATGGAACTTTTTGTGTTCCAGCTTCTTTCCATTGCCCCTAAGTCCTACAACTGGACACTACAGAAAAAAGTGATGCCACAGCCTCCTGATATCCACCTTTCAAATACTTTAAAGTATTAATGAGATCCCCTCTCAGTCTCTTCTTCTTGAGGCTGAACGGTTCCAGATCCCACAGCCTTTCGTCATNCTGAGACGAAGCAACTCCCATTTCCCCTGAACTCCTCCCCTTTTTTGGTGCAGCATCACAGTAATATGGAGAGCTACTGCTAATTGTTTGAACTCCATAATATTTAGATATTTGATAATAGAATCATAGAATGGTAGGGGTTGGAAGGGACCTTTAGACATCATCCAGTCCAACCCCCTTGCAGAAGCAGGTTCACCTAGATCATGTCACACAGGAACATGTCCAGGTGGATCTTGAAGAGCTCCAAGGAAGGAGCCTCCACACCCTCCCTGGGCAGCCTGGGCCAGGGCTCCCTCACCTCACAGTGAAATAGTTGTTTCTTATATATAAATGGAACTTTTTGTGTTCCAGCTTCTTTCCATTGCCCCTAAGTCCTACAACTGGACACTACAGAAAAAAGTGATGCCACAGCCTCCTGATATCCACCTTTCAAATACTTTAAAGTATTAATGAGATCCCCTCTCAGTCTCTTCTTCTTGAGGCTGAACGGTTCCAGATCCCACAGCCTTTCGTCATAAAGAAAATGTTCCAGTCCCCTGATCATCTTGGTGACCCTGCACTGGCCTCTCTCCAGCAGTTCCCTGTCCCTCTTGAGCTGGGGAGCACAGAACTGGGCACAGGTCTCCAGATGAGGCCTCACAATGGCAGAACAGAAGGGGAGGAGAACCTCCCTCTGAGTTCAGTTTCATACCTTCTCCAGTTAAACTGGATGCAGTAGCAGAATTTGACATGTTGACCTCGGTACTCTGATCTTTTCAAGGCCAGTATAACTGCAGTGAGACTTTAAGGGCCATTTGAGAATTGATTAGTGGAGATAAATGCAAAACCCAAGTCCCATAGAAAACCCTTCTCTTATTGTATAGAATCTCTGAGGAAAAAAAGAAAAGTAGCTTTAATTTACTATTTCAAGATCTCATAGTCTTTCATTTAAATCCACATGTAACATAATACACTGGATTTTTGTGGTAGAAATATTTATAGTTCAAATCATTAACATCCCTAGAGCACACATAGTACCTAATTAAGGCATAGCACTGTTGTCTTTGGGACCAGACTGACCAGAAATTCTACCATAGTTTTCATTGCAGGAACTGTTGCTGAGGTTTGGTTAGGAATTGCTTTATATATAATGCACAAGTGTTATTTCTCTCATGTATTCAGGAGAATGATGGTTCTGTAGAGTATCCTTTGCTCATCATAGCATAGCAGGAGAGCAGTGTGCCTACAAAGCAAAGGAAATAAGGGCAAGTTAATGGTTTAGCTGGTTGGTACATAGCACTATAAGAAAAAAAGTGAACAGCTGAAGGCAAAAATTTTGCAAGACCTTTTAAATCTTGCTTTGTGATAAAACTCTGTCTGAAAGGGGAGTGTTCTTGTGGTTTTATGTGAGCTCAGTATTTATCTGTCTGGTCATGTACTACATACTATACTCTTTGGAAGGTCTGCCAAGAGAGACTTATGGTAGCATATTGACTGTGATACAAGCATATGGAGCAATACCTCTGAAGCATCATGCAGAATGGTGGGCTGTTTCTCAGGTGTCAGCTGAGCAGTTCTACTAGTTACTTGCATATATTGTTCATACAGCTGTCACAAGCCATAAGCTAAACCTAATCTTGCAGAAATCGAAGACTATTCCAAATGCTATCTTGGAATACATGAACTAGAGAGCAGAGTCATGAAGTTGGATTAAATAGTGATGTCCAAATAGATACAAGTTTTCTCTGGAAGTTAAAAGTCAGATTTGACTAATGAGACTTATGAAAAGATATTCCTAACCATGTTCCTATAGTCTGTAACCATGGATTGAACAACAAAAAGATTCCAAATTCAGAGTTGCCAGCTATATTTTCTATCTGTAAGGAGTTACACGTTAACTGATCAAACACCTCTTTTCTGTTCATCAACACGGGCCACAGGAGCCATAATTATTCAAGTATGTTTTGACAGTATGTTTTTGTAAAACTGTTGCATCTTTGTTGTTTTCTGGACTGTACTGCATTATTCCTTCTTTGGGTAGCAGAAAATGGATTCTTTTGATTAGGCAGATCAAATGTCTGCTGAGGCCATAGCAACATAATGCTGACTGCAGGCAGGATTTACCTTGGGAGCTGAGAGGATGAAACACCCATACTAGTACTAATTGGCATAGCCAACCCACTCTAGGCCATATGAAATGATATTCACCACATCGCTCTGTAGTCCTTGCCCTTCAGATTGGGGCTGTTCCCAGTCTTGTGTACAGGAGGCTCTTGGGACAAATGTGTGCATTTATAATATTTCTTCTATTGCTGTTCTGTAACAACATGTTCTTTGGAGAATAGTCTCATCGGTAAAGATTGTAGAGACAGAACACTGTAAGAAAATGGACAAAAGTTTGCTATGATAATGGTAAATGAAAAATTAACTGAGAAAAACTTAAATTTAATTGGAAATAACTGGAGTTTGAAAGGCAGTGTGGGATATACATAGCAGAAACCTTTCTGAGTGCTGAGTTGTTTTCTGTGTCTTAAGTGTGCTGCTTCAGCATCAGGCTATCTAGGGATATGAGTTGACTTCATTTCAATCACTACAGCTTTCTTGTAGTGGGGATAGTATTGCTACAATGACACATAAGAAAATCTTTCTACCAGGACAGAAATGATGGTTTTACAGTACATCAACTTAGTTCTAGGATCACAAAAGATATAATATTTACATGAGTCTTCATGACAGACAGAACATGAGCCATAATTGCTGCTGTGCTCATGGAGGCTGAGACCAGACTAGAGTATTTTATTTTTACTTTGAACAGGCTCTGTTAAAGGGTTTTCTTGATTTCCAGGGTTTCTTTGCTGCTTAGAGGTGGCATTATTTATTTCAAGAAGCATTATATAACTGACACATTTGACTAATAAAAAAGGTGTCTGGGTTTGTCCTCCAGAGATTTGGCTAACTCCAGCAATAGTATCAGTACATAAGTAGTTCGAAAAATCTCAGGCTGCTCCAGCACCTCAGCTAACATGTATGACTCTGACCTGACTTCCTGTTTCTGCTAATTTCAGTAAAAGCTATGGATCTAGCTGAGAAGTTTTCAGCAAGACTCTGTAACAGGCTAATAATGAATTTTAGCTGAAAGTTATTACAAATTGACCTAGACATAGGAGGAGATGGCAGTGAATGACAAGCTTTCTATGAAAAAATTATTTAAAAGGATCTGTACAGTCCAGGGTTACATATGATCAAATAAAAAAGGATGATAGAGCAAAGATAGAATGGGTAGCTGTACATTAGACATTTAACAGAAACCTGCTGAAGTCCGTTTTCTGTAAAATTCAGCTGGTTTTGACTAGGAATCTAGAATCACAGGAAAATTACTTGTGCTTCCTTCTGAAGATGTTCATAGAATCCTAGAATGGTAGGGTTGGAAGGGAACTTCAGAGATCATCTAGTCCAACCCCCCTGCAGAAGCAGGTCCACCTAGATCTGGTCGCATAGGAACATGTCCAGGCAGATCTTGAAGACCTCCAAGGAGAGCTGTTGTAGGGAAGCTGGATTTAAAGAGTGCACAAGGAAAGATTCGCGGACAGTCAGGGGAAAAGATTTAAAGATCCAATATATTCATGTCTGATTAGAGAGGTTTGAGATATGAGGGTGTTATGTAGAAGGATGTACCACTGTATGCATGTTTTCAGGAAAAAGTAGAATCCTTCACTGCAACACAGGAAAGTTTCATTTAACTTGGAGTAATGGAAGAAAAAGAAAACTGGAGCAAGTAACAAGAAAAAGGCTCACAGTAACCTGTCCCACTGTTTCAGGAGAAACAACAGTATCATCCGTGAACATTTAAAACCCAGAAGCTGTTAAACTCCACGAGGGAGAAGGTTGCTGCTCTGACAAACAGTGAGAAGCTGAATAAATCCCATTTATTTATCCTGCTTGGAAAAAAAAGCTGTGTTTCTGGATCCCAAGCTGACGATACAAAGCCAGCAGACCTAGGAAAACAATCAGTGGATAAATTTGATTGGCACTTTGTCAGATTTCCTCAGCGTGAGAACTAATGTTTTCACATTTTAAAAGGAGATGTTTTAGAAAATAACTGTTCCCATAGAAAATGTTTTTGGATAAAAATATAGTTCTGCTTCAGATTTGAAGTGTATGTCCAAGACTGACAACTTGGACATGTATTGTGCTTGTGCTGGAGATTTTATCTATTGTTAGTGTACTACAGTGCTGGACATAAGGTCACAGGAAAATCAGATTCAGTCTTAGCACTGTCACTTATTATAAACTTCAGAAACAGATGAGATTCGAATGTGATTTCAATGAACCTAGAGCTATGGTTTCCAGTAAGCTTACTATTTGAAGGCTATTAGCAGTTCAATGAGAGAGGAAGTACAGTGCAGAATGTTATATTTGAAAGCCTTATTAGAGAGCCAGTTTTGTAATTCATGGTGAGAAATGAGTTTGTTCAAAAAGCGAGGAACTATTTTTAGAACCTGCACAAAATTCAAAAGGAAAAGAGATGGATACAGTGTGTGCAATTAAACAATCAAATCTAATGCTTAATTAAATTGTTCAGTTAGAAGATGCCACGCTTCCTGAAAATCTCAGAAATAATTATTGATCATCAAATACTCTGCCACTTCTGGGTTTGTCATCAGCTGAATGGTGAATTATTCATGGCTTTCAATTTGATACAGTAAATGCTCTTTCTGGTGAGCAGTATCTGTGTCAAACGTCTAAATGTAAGTTGTTTTATTTCTTCTTGTCTCAGTACAAGTCCTGGCTTGCTCACACTGCATACTTGATAATTCAGAGTTGGACAAGTCGTGTGATCTTTTCCAGGACAAAATAAGCGATAGCTTCTCTGGTGCATAAGAAAAGATGAGTTTAAGGTACAGAAATGATGGATTAAGGTGTTCCTTTGACTTTAAACAGGAGAAGGGAAAAATTCTTCACAATCAAGTTGCCTTGGAAGAGAAACCTTGCAACAACTGCTGTAATTTACTACACCATTTGCGTATTTTGCATTGTAGTTGTGCAGAGAGGAGAGATTTAATCCTGCCTGTAAGCATATCTTCATAAATGTATTATAAAGCCTTCTAGAAAGAATAAAATCAGCTGAAAATATACAACCCTTAGTAGGCATATAAAATTTATTACTTCTACTCCATGTAGGGAATATTTATAATCTTCACACATTTTCACTTCTTGGTAAGAGCGTTTTCACAAACTTTACATTTAAAGACCTCTTTTCTTCCTCATGTCAAATGGGACTTTTATGTCTGAGCCGATACGCATGAGTATATTTGTGTCTTTATGTGTGAACAATGAACTGCCAGCCAGAGAATAAGGAAATAAGAGTAGGTTATTGGGTCAAAAGCTAACTTTATTAATTATTTTCGAATTCGCTTGGAGGGGTTTTGTCATAGTACTTGGAATCAATGTTAAGGGGAGACCTGCTCACGTGCAATGACTGCAGCAACAGTTTCTGTAGTGATATAAAGCATGGTTTATTCTAGCTCTGTGATATTATCTTTGTATTAAAAGGGGCAAAGCTACTATGCTGAAACAGAGGAAGGAGCCTTTTATTATCTTTAACCCTTTCACTGTTTTTCCTAGGGCTGCAATACCTCTGTGAATGATGTAACTCCTATAAAACTAAACTTCAGAGAAGGTATTATTTTTGTTAAGCAATCCTTTGACTTCTGGGAAGACAAAGGGTTTTGGCACATCTGTACAGCCTGCAGATACTTTACATGGATTTGCAAAATTCCATCCACCTAGGGACTGTGATTATATGTTAGAGGCTCTCTTCTTCCTGTGAGGTCTGAATGAGTTCAAACATAGCTGGGATATCTGAACCATTCCAAAACTGTTATTTTGAAGTGAAAGAGTGCTGTCAGGAAAACATGAAAGATGACGTTAGCTTTCCTGTTTCCTGTGGGTCTTTATGGACTATCACAGAACTTAATAAGCAGATGAAATGTAGGCATGAGACTTATATCTAAAACTCCAAACCACAGAATTAGGGTGTATGCAGAGTGACAAGTTTTTGCTTTATTTCTGTCAGGTAGATTTATGAGGAAGTATCTGACTTCTTTAGTAGTGTAGTCAGTGTTCATAGTTGCTCCCAACTGGCTTCTTCAGATAGTTGCCTGCCTGTTGTGTACCCAGCTGATGTATCTGTTCTCCGCCAAAAGGTTGGAGAGATGTGTAAGGGATCATATAAACACCAGTACTAAGGAAAACTTTATGTCCAAATCTGTGAATGGTAATATTGCACTTTGCTCCATGGAGACATCCCAAAATTGTCATCACAAGCCTCTTGTAGCTGGATGGAGTACAGATGGCTTTCTCCACTGTCATCTCCACAGAAATGTCACATGTTTGGTCTACTGCATATGTGCTTGATGTCTTTCCAGAAACATCACACCTATGAGGGTTGAGGGGATGGGAAATTCACAACATTGTGTGATGGAGCCAGAGCAGAAGGTAACAAAACCAACACTTGCTGCTACACCATTTATGTGAAGCATAAAATACAGCTTTAGGAGACCACTTGCCTGTAAATACATCCTGGAATTTCTGCAATATGCTGGCAAAACAAGGTTTCTATGGGTATATCCTTCATGCTGTTGAATTACCATCAAGTTCTTGTTTAACTTTGTAGTTGAAATAGTGATAGAGTTTAACTCTTCTCAAAATAGAAAAATGTATCTTAAAGCCCAAAGCATCCGTTTGCTTTTTTTCACTTTGTTTGAAAACCTTTGTTTTCTCTCTACAAGTGGGAAGTGTTGATCACAACTGAGAACGTGTCTAGGCAGAGTTACAGCATTTGACTTCAAAATGTCATTCCAAAACAGTCAGCCATTTATATGTCTTCCTGTAAACAAATAGGCAGAAAAGCAAGAAATTCATCACAAAGGAGAAATGGCTTAGACACTGCAGTAATCCAGGGTGCTTCTTCTGCTCTTCCTGTGGAGAACTTTATAGCTTGTTTATTATGCTCAAATCTGTCTCTCGCTGTACCAACTGCTTCCCAAGATGTTGACTTTGTCTAACCATGTCCCCTTCTTTCCTCACTGTTTTATTTCTTTCTCTGCCAGAATTCTAGAGTTCTGTTTGCATGTTTGCAATATGCCTCTTTTGCAGTTTTTTGTTCTGCACAGTTTTCTATTTTCTACACTAAGTGGTCGTTGTCAAAGACAGTAGGTTGGCCAAAAATGTTGCTTCCCCTCCATAAACAAGGAGAGGGTAATTACACCCAGTTATTGGTTCAGTAAAGAGTAATGATGCAGATATACAAGTGGCCTCTTCTTCCTTGTAGTGTTTTATATTTACTGTCAAATATTTGAGGCCTGATAGGGGATTCTAGAGCTGGTGGATCAACAGCAGCAATGAATATTGTCACCAATGGATTAATGGGAAAGATGTATAAATATACTGTACTTGAAAGATACAAAACAACATATGCTAGGGTTATAAACTGGCAACAAACCACTGGCAAGGCCACCAATGGCTCTTGTCATCTCCAGGTCATTGTTTTGCAGTTCTATCTAATGATGTTGACCTGGCTGCTCTTAAGGAAGAAGGTTATTCTTATCTTGAATGTACAGCTAGTGAATGGGGGCTGCAAAAACAAACTGAACAGATCTGTGTTGTTTATAATGCAATCTGCCCTGAGATGATCAAGCTATGATGGTTTTCAAAGAGACCTCAGATTATTTTATGAACTGAAATCTTTTGTTTCTTACAATGCTCAGGAAATTTAAATTGCCCTCACATTTGTTCTTTTATGCCAAGGTGACCTTGAAATTATTGTTGAATAATAAACATTAAATTGCTTTCATTTTAGAAACTCTTTGCACAAGGATGGTAGTGAATTTCACTGTTTAAGAATTTATTCAGATTGAAATCCCAGTGTTTTTGGCTCATCTTTGCTTACAAACTTGATACACAGCAGTAACTGGTTTACTAGTTACTGCTTTCTGGAAATGCAGGCATACTGTGATGTGATGAGTCTTATATTGTTGACTAAGGAATGAAGGCTGCTCATGACCACAGAAACTTTTAAAAGGTGCAAAATATGCATGGTTGAATGTGATCATTATATATCTTGTCTCTTATAAATATAGCCAGGAGTGCTTTGTTTCAGGGATAAAGATTTGAGTGTGCAACCACACTAACAGGATACCAAGTCAGAATTCTAGGGACTATTTCAAATAAGATATAGAATTGTAAATGGCAGACTTGTATCCTCAGATAGGTAACATTTTGTTTCTCACGTCCATTTTTTAGAGTAAATGTCATCTATAAAACAAAAAAATAGGTGTGTTTCTACAGGAAATTCAGATTCCTTCATGCTTTTTCAGGCAAAGCCCCCAGATATTCCAGTACACTTGCTAGCATGACAAAACAATTGAGCGAGCGGCATGAAATTAGTCAAGATAAAATGAGTCAAAAAGCTTTGAATTCATTTACAGGTGATCATAATCTGATGTATGTCCTATCAAGATAACATGTCCCAGCCACGTGGCAGCTGCTGGTCCACAACTGGCTTCTGTTCTCTCAGCTGACAATGCAGGTGCTCCTTTACAGCTGCTTCCATGGGAACTTTCATCTGGCATGAATCCAGAATCAAGTGCAAATGTGCTTCTTTGGCTTTTCAGTGAGATGACTCAAATCTTCTGGCCTCAGAATACAAAAATTACTGCTGCAACTCCAGCCCAGTGATGGTTTCATCTCACTGTTGTTTTTTTCTGTACGCCTGGGTTTGGGAATCAAGTGCTGTTGCTTCCTCCCCAAACCTCAGCATCCTTAAGTACCTACAGTTGAATGTTATGAGCATGAGAACAAGAAATCTGTGGTTCCTGTTCTCCTTTTCCAAGAATTCTGAAGCCTTTTGTTGCTGTAAACACTAGTCAGGCTACATGGCAGTGTAATTGTAGTGGTTTGGCCTGGGCCAGGTTTTTGGTAGTGGGGACAGTAATCCATAACATCATTTTTCTTTAATTATTCTACTGCCTATAATAATCTTAGCATGTAAAAATCTGAGATCACTACTCCAGGTCACAAACTTGATTTCAATTAGCATTCATTGAAATATTTTTCCTAAGGTGCATGTTTCCATTTAGAGACATTGCAAGATTTTATAGCTGAAGTCCAGCCAGGCACTAAGAATCACACAGTCACTCACTCCTCCCCCTTGTCCACATCACTAATAGGATGGGGAAGAGAAAAGATAGCCAAGGGTCTCATAGAAACTCCCAAGGACAGAGAGAACTCACATCCATGGTCCTGGGCAAAACAGACAGGATTGCTTGAATTGAGGAAGAAGACAAAATCAATTTAATTCAGCACTGACCAAAATCAGAGCAGAGTAGGATGCTGATAAAAATACAACCAGCCCACCTATCCTCACTTGCTGTGTTCAGTTACCTGCTCCTTGTATCTGCCCTCTCTGTCAGGCAGGGAATGGAGGTTGCCATCAGTCTCTCACAGGTGGTTTCTGTCGCTTCTTTCTCCTCTAAGGAAAAATACTGCTTGCATTTTCTCCCTGCTGCATCATGGACTCCTTTCCATGGGATACAGTCCTTCTTGAATCCCTTTAGATCTCTTCTTCCAAACAACTGCAGCTCCTTGCTGACTCTTCCAAAATGGTTCTTCTCCAAGACCAGTAGAACTCCAGACACATTCTGCTCCAACACTACCTCCTCACAGAGCCATGGACCCTCCAGGCACAGCCATTGCTTCTGGCATGGAGCCTTCCATGAGCTCCTGGCAGATCTCAGCTCCGTTTTCTCTCTGAGGATTGCAGGCTGCAATCTCACCATAGGATGCAGACAGGTCTCTTGCTCCAGCACACCACTCCCCTTCCTCCCTTGCTGACTTTGGGGCCTGCATGGTGACTTCCCTCTCAGTCTGCTCCATCTCCTCCTCCCACTGCAGATTTCCCCTTCTTAGATAGTGATTGGAGATGTGCCTGACTGGCCCAACATTGGCTAGAGGTGGGGCTGGGGGAAGTCTTGAGCATCTTTTTGCAGGGGCCACCACTGCAACTCCCTCCCCTTGTTACCAAAAAAAAAGAAAACCCAAACCAGCTCCACACACACTCAACATCTAAGGAACGAGGGGAATTCTTAAAGCACTTATTAGCAGGTAATGTCAGATCATAATTCTGACACAGCTTACTAAAACTATAGAGTCAGGGGTCTATTTGGTTTTTCCCTTTTATTTCCTGGTGTTAAAACTTGGCCTGTATAGTTGCATCTTGGCAGCAATGATGTACCAAATATCTAGATGATATTTATGATCCTTTACATTTATACGACCAAACATCATGATTATGGATGCCTTTGTCTTTTATAAGCTTTCTGGTTGTTCTATGGCAAAACATTTGTGGATAAGCAATATTTACTGTTTTTTTTTTGTTTTTTTTTAATCGGAAGATAGGATAGTGATGTTACAGATTTTTTGAAAGCTCCTGCTGCTGGGTTTGGACCACATTGGTGTATCTAGGCTACATATTCTTGTCCCTCACAAGCTTCCAGAATTGAAGCAGGCTCCTGGCAGCTGCATCTTACATCAGTAGCTGTATGTTTTCTATTTAGAACTTCTCATGCAAGTGATTCAATGCCTTCTACAGCTTGGGTTAATCTTACTTTCTCTACACTCTTCAGTAGAGTAAGAACATTTTCTAGAGGACCGTTTGGGTTACAGATTATTTATCTAGGACACTAAATGAGCAAACAGGTCACCTACAGGCTTTACAAAGGCTCTGATACCAATTTTTCTGTACAGCATTAGAAATGGCCTGTCTATATTTTGGATACCCCAATTGGTTTCTGGGCTGCTCCTGGAAACATGCAAGCAATATGCTGGAGATGGATGAGTTGGCTGCTCTGCAGGGCAGGACTGATCTGAGATTGTATATCTATACTGCTGTGTGCACCTATCAGTTCAAGCTGGTAACTAGCTTTTAGGGAGTCTTCATCCAATATGCTGTATAGATGCACTTGCAGACATCAGAAGAACAAACTGAGTTAATTTTCTTGCCTCAGCTTTTTTGTTACTCTTCAGTGGTTTGGGGTTTGTGTTAGTGTCTGGAAGAGTCTGGTTTTGACAAGGTTTCTTCAAGTTTCAGTCTGGCCCTCAACTGTGAATCTAAAACTGCTAGAATGCTTCCCTGTCAGGCCTTCCTTTTTCCTTTTTTTGGGTTATATGATGAGGCTAATAAGCCATTGAAGATTCCCAGCAGGCGTGTATATTTGCCGCTCTGTGGAGTGCAGGGTAAGACCCTGGTTTGCACTGGATGGTAACTGCCTTTTTCCCCTGTAATCTTTCCAACTAAACTCAGCATCATCAACAGCAAACAACCTTCCTTTGTTAGCCTTGCCTCAGATGCAAGAGTCTTGCTAGTCATCTCCTGAGGGGTTTTATCTCAATATGGGAGCACAAAATACATTTGAAATGGAAAAAGAAGTTTCCAAAGCAGTTGGTTGTCTAACACAAGGGGGGAGAGAGAATTCGTGTGAACAGCTTAGACATACAGACAGACGTAGACAGATTTACCACATTGGCACTAAAGCTTTCAATCTTTTTTACAAAAAGAAAATATTGCCAAGATGCTAATGTATACACATGGTAGCAATATGTTCGTGAGGAAGTGTAGCTAAGTTAATTACTGGAGCTGGGCTGTATGGACTGTGTGTTACACAGATGGACTGTACGATACACAGACACTTTTTAAGTATGCAGATTCCTACTGAAGTGGCACAGCTTAATGATTCACTTGGATTAAAGCTGCTACAACCTATTGTCCCAATAATCCAGGATTTAAGCATGATGTAATTGCATGTATCATGCATGAAAGAGCAATTTGTAGCTGTGGAAAGTTTATCACTGCTCCTAGCTACTTGCTTTTCTGTTTTCTTTGTGCCCAAGAGCCGAAGTTTGAGTCTCAACTGTGTTTGTCACACACAAAGGCCGATTCCTTTCCTTACTATAACTATTGCAACTAGAGATAACTCTGCCAAAGTATATGAAAGGGGAGCCAGCTTGGGTTTCCTCAGCAGTAAGATACTGCTTGTCAGCAGGGTCTGCTCAGTGTCTTGCACTGCAGGTTGCCACACATGAGCCTTACTTGTTTTTATTCCCTGTCACAGAATGATTTGGGATAATAGGCAGACCCCATCTGTTCCCATTTTAGGATGCTTTGCTTTGTTTTTCAAAGTCTGTCCATAAATAAACACAGAGGAAAAATACCAGGGTGTGAAGCACTCACTATGGGGTTAGCACAGAAGGTCCTGCTTCATGTCTACCAGCACTGACATGCTTAACTATTGCAGCATATATTGTACCTGACATCAAACCACCTACGTAACCCCTTTAGGCTTAAGCTAGAGCGTTACTGGAAAGGGCTGGGCAAATGGAAAAGAAACATTCTCCAGGCCTGTCTCCCTTCCTCTCGGGTTCAGTCAGAGTATCTCCATAGCTGCACTGTTTTCCTGTGCTGGATTCACACAGAGAGTCTGTGTGGGTTGCGTTAAGATTGTGGAGCTGATGTGTGGGGTGAGAGGGTGTGTAGGTATCTTCTGGCACACACGTGTCTGGGAAAGTACAACACTTGAGGGAAGACACTGCCTCATCCTTATTTTTGGCTGTGGTAGGGTGGGGAGGGGATTTACCAGGGTGAGGGGCCAGGCCCCTGTGGTGCAGCCGTGAGGCTCTATATTATGCATAAAGACTAATTAGTAGCTGTGGAAAGTTTAAAGCTGGTTCTACCTACTTTGTTTTCTGCTGCTTTCAAAGCTGTGCAGCTTTGAAAAAGGTTTTGTTGAGGTAGGGGACAGGGCACAACTCAGGAGGATGTGTTTGCAGCTGACTGTGTGCCTGTAGCATATCCCTTACTCCATTATGAATTCTGCCCTGTGGTGTTTTAGGGTTTTCCTTATCCTGAGGTGTAGCTCATTATCACAAAGAAGCTGCCTGACACTTTGTGTTGTAGCCAGACTTCTCGTTTTAGATTAGCATTTTGTGTAAGCACCGTGGAATGGGAAGCTGTGAACCCAGCCCAGTATGAGTGATTGTACATTGGTATTACTTAATTCTTGTAGTATTAAGGTAATTAGGAAACATGAGACTTCACAAAAGTAGACAGCTCATTGTACTGAGGGTATCAAAGGCATTTCTTCTCCCATGTCAATTGGAAAGTGCTCTTGGCTACTACATTACAGTAATCAGCTTAGCTAAATTTGTTTTGCATGTCTGATGTTAATGGATGGCTGGCTGCTATTCTTTTAGGCTGCATCTGCATAAAACAGGGAAGTTAGCAAGCAGACTCTAGAAGTTTTAAGTTAGAGGGAGCACAAGCAGTCAAAATCCATGCTCACAGCAAGTGTGTGGCTGCAGGAGAGAACCCCAGTGTGTATCACCTGGGGGTAGAGCAGCAACTGCATGTCTATCTCATGCAGGCATAAAGAGGTCCATAATCCAAATATGGATTATGGACACATTAAACCTTTGAAATGGTGCCTTTTTGGTTACAGCAAACATTAGAGATGTAATAGTTGTATGTTATGGTACCTACGTGAGCATAGTGTTCATTCCACTCCCTTTTCCCTCTGCTCCAGGGTGGATCTCACAGTCTGTGGGACTTCTGCTGTCATCACTTATAGGTCACCAATTATGGGCATTTTCCAAACATGGTAAAAATGAAAAAATGATGGAAAAGTGAGGCCTGGTTAGAAACACACTTCAGCTGGATTGAGACAGTTCACACAAGACGGAATCGTAGGCAGGCGTTTTTCAGATGCTTTTCTAGTTGATCCAATTTATAATCTGTCCCTGCAAACATGCCACTTCTAATGGGTTCCATATGCCTCTAAGCCTTCCTGTTATTTCCTACTTTAAGGATTGCTCTGTTAAGCAAGAAGTCTGCCACTCTGCAGCTTGTCTAAGATGTTTTTTTCATGAAAAACCCAAACAAAAACTGGAAGAGGGCCTAGGATTGTGTGCCACTTCTACTGTCATTCTTCACAGCTAACCTCTACCTCCTTTCTGCTGCTGCCGATGGCAACAGAGTCTGTTTAAAGCACATATGTTAATGTAAACAAGGGAAGTTGAGGTGTTTTGGCAGCCAGAAGTGGCCACGATAAGGGGAGGCTACATGAGAAGCTCAAGGTGTCCTCTTGCTGGTATTACCATAGTGCTTAGCATTTTCCTTAATCCATAACTAATGTTTTATTTTTCTTTACATCAGATCTCTAAACTGCTGTCATGATGAATTATTTCCTCCTGGTTCCAGAGAATGGTTTTGTGAAAACTCTTCTTGACCACCTTTATTGTCTGTGAGCCTGGAGGGGTTTTGAAAGCTTATTGCTACCTTACTGCCCACACATTTCTCCATCTCTTCCCTATTTTGCTGCTATCTCCTCCTCCCTACTTTATCCCTCCATTAACTTCATAAGGCACTGATGAAGGATGCCAAGGTCACTCCTGTGCCAGCTATGTTTGCAGCTATGCACAACCATGTCTTAATGCTGAATATGCTAGCTTTGGTTTTCCTTAAGACGAGATTACCAGGAAAATATCACTGCCAGATGAGTTCCTGAAACTCTATCATTTTCCTACGGAAATACAAGAATTCTGCAAATCCAAATGCCCTGGCCAAGACCAAAGTTCGCTTGCTTATGTTGCACATTCATTGTCTAATGAAAGAAGGTTCTGTAGTTGATAATCTGCAAGATTCCAAAATAATGCAATTAGCATTTGAGGCAGCTTGATAAGATGGAAGAAGCAGGGAGCTGAACTTTTTCTGTCAATGTCTTCCCATCTCATGTGACTTCTCTTCAGTTCTCTCATCTGATACCATCTAAAAGAAACACCTCTGCTTAATGTCACCTTTGTAGGCTTATGATGATGAGAAAAATCAATTAGTGTGTTGACATACGAATTACTATTTTTAGTTTGTATTAGACTAGCAGCTACAGCTTGTAAAGAGCCACACTAGTCATTTTACAAACAAATTGAGAGGGAGTCCCTGCCAAATAGAGTTTATGATCCAGACAGATAAGATAAACCAAATGGCAGAGAAGGCAAATGTCACCTCTATTTAGTGTCTGCAGAAATCGAAGCACCGAAGGACATATTCTTCAGGGTCATAGGCAGCCTCGGTGAGAGATGCATGGATTGGATCTCCATCTCCTGAGTCCTTGGACAATATCTTGTTTGTCAGACTAGCATTTCTCCTAATGTACTTTATAAGTTCCTCACATTCAGTTACTCACAAAGTTGGCTTTTTTAGAAGACTTGCAAACTCAGGGCAAGATATCTATGAAGGAGCCATTAAAAAAAAGATCAAGTTAGTCTCCTGAGTAGGACAGTTTTTAATTAACAAGAGAAATTTTGATTGGATTCAGTAGAGCCAATACTATATTTGTAGTTTATATATTCTGAAATATCCAGGTTGCACAACTTTATTGGTGTCTAGAGCTCTGCCAGCTTGATCTCTGTGAAAATTCCATGTCTACCAACTGGGACATTAATGGAAAAGAATTTGGTCCCCTTCAAACCCAGGAAGATTATAATGAGCTATGGTTTGGTTTGCCTGAAACGTGACAAAAGGTAAAAATCTAAGCTTCTGTGAGCTACTTACTCCCAGGCCTGTAGAATACAAGACTGTCACTTTTCTTGAACTCAATTTTTATTCAGAGAGGATAGTAAAGGAACTGAATTTTGTATTATCCATATTAAGAGCAGTTAGCTTATCTAGACCACAGAACTATCCAATATTGTGAATGGAGCAGGAGTGGAACAATTCATGTAAAAAGTCCCCAGAAGTTCATATATATGAATGACAGCTAATAGTTATGTAATATCAACAACAATATGTCAGTATCAACAAGTGACAAATTAGTACTTGGAATATAATGTGTTAAATCTTGCATAGCCATCACTGACTAATGAGGATTGACCTTTTCAGCAATATATACAGTCAGTTTATTAAAGCAAGGACAGAGCAATCTCTAGGCCTTTGGTCAATCTAGGTTGCTCAGGGCTGAGGAATTTCCATTTAAAATATCTCTTCAGGTGATAAAGACTGATTCAATAGAGATCAGCTAATAAAGAAAGTGCTGGAAGCTACTATTAAATTCTAGCTTCTGTCAGCTTAACAGCAAAAACTTTTAATGAGGAAGCCATTAAAGTTGACCTAATGAATCAGAAATGCTGCTCCTTGCTGGCTAATTATAGAGGGCCTAGAATATCTTTCGACATATGTAATTCAGAAATATACAGATCTATTGAATCCCTGGTTCTCTAAGGAAACCTGTTGTATATCAAAAAACTGGAAAATGCTTTCCTAGGAAGGACACAGGATTTGACCTAGATTTACCAACGAATTTCTGTGGTCAGGTGGGCTGGATTTAGAGGACATGCAAATGGATGAAATTGTTGGTTGTTAATCATGAATATTGCTTTGTGTATGGTACTATAGTTGTCGAGGAATACAATAGGACATATGATGGATAAGAATGATTGTTATAGAATCATAGAATGGTTTCAGCTGGAAGAGAGCTTTAAGCTCATGGTGTGCAGCCTTTGTCCTAACCCTATCAACCACCAGCCCATTGCCCTCAGTGCAACAGCTACCCAGCTCTGAAACCCCTCCAGGGACGGTGATGCCAGCACGTCCCTGGGCAGCCCCTTCCAACGCCTGACAGCCCTGTCAGCACGGAAATTCCTCCTCACATCCAGCCTGAACCTCCCCTGCTGCAACTTGAGGCCGTTTCCTCTTGTTCTATTGCTTGTCACTAGGGAGAACAGACCCACCCCCACTTGGCTGCAGCTTTCTTTCAGGTAGCTGTATAGAGTGAGAAGGTCTCCCCTGAGCCTTCTCTTCTCCAGGCTAAACAATCTCATATCCCTCAGCCATTCCTCATCTGAGATGTGCTTCAAATCCTTTCCTTCTGCTCAATCAGATGCTTAAATTCTAGGATCTCCAGCTAATGATATTTGTATATCTATGTATACCTAGATCTATATATCTATATCTATGTCTACCAAACCAGGGGGACAGACTGCTCTGCTGGATGGACACGAAGTATGGCTCAAGTTGTAGGAGGGATGGGACGTGTAGTCGACTGTATTCTATCTCTTATCCCATATGTGATACTTGACAGGTCAGGCTCCTTCTGGGGACCTGTCAGAGGGAGCTGTGATGGAATGAAGAGGCTCCATCTTCATGTTAAAGTAGGAGCCAGAGCCAAGTGACTAAATTAACAGTCCTGTGTCTCTTATTCAAGAGACTTTCTATTGCAGTGGTAAAGAACCAGCTATACTAAATTTCTTCATGCTTGCAAATGCCACATATCCAGTACAAATAAATTTCCTTTACTCTCCTCTCAAGAATTTGAATGATTCAAACTTCAGATGCTCTTCCTTTGTTCTCTGCATTTTGAGCCTTAAGGATTACGTGTGTCACTAAGCTTCTTTGTCAAGAACTTTCTTTCCTAATTGTGTAATTCTCTATTATTAGTTCTAAATGCCACAAGGATTCACAATAGTTTACCAGATTTTTTTTTTTTTTCATGTGGGGTTCAACTCTGAGGCAAATCTGCAGTGTGCTATTTTAGAAGCAACTTCTGTCTGGTCTTTCTGTGTTATTTGAATTTGAAGTGAATGCATAATTGCATGTAGAACTTTTAAGAAGATTTATGGTTCTGTGTATTTCCTGTGTATTAAACATTCCAGGATTCTGCACTGGACCTTCTGGTACTGTTTGTTTACTTAGGGCTGGTTTTAGCCTATAGACATTAATAATTTTATGACTCAATGTCCCTAACAGATGTCTTTAAGGGCTGTAACAACCACGAAAGAGCAGTGCTGGGGAGCAAAATGAAACCATATATAATGCAAACAGTTGTGTGCAGGCTTTCTGTAGGTTACACAAATACCTCATTGATTGAATATTCTTCTGTAAAGGAGAGTTAGGAATACTTAGCCAAGTATGGAACCAAAGGGACTTCCTCTGGATAGTATTAATGGTATATTATTGTGACTTGGAGAAGTATGTAACTGGTACCAGTCAAAGGGGTCCTCCTCCCTCTCACTTTCTTTTAGTTCTCCCTTTTACAAGAAAAGGCTTATAGATTCATGGCTTGTTATAAGTTAGCATGTGTATTTGTGGACAGTATACTGTCTGTTAGCCTTGAAAATAGAGTAGCTTATTGACTTTTGGGGAGATTGTGAAAAGAGGAATGGAGCATGTGTGATAGAAAGTGGTCTGACGTATTTGTTGTGGAAGTCAATGGAGAGAGTGATACTAGACTTCTTCTGTGCCATGTAAATCTGCAGGCGGTACACTGTTGTACCTGTTAGGTATTTTTTCTTGTATCTGTTCTGTGTTATTGTTTTTCTAGACCTGGGGAAAGAGTCTGTAGGCCAGTAAAAGCTGTGTGAGACACAGATTCACCAACCTTTTTTGATAAGTATTTTAAAAGAAAGCTTATGTTGATATGAAAGAAGTTTATGTATATTGGCATGAAAGAAGCACATTACAGGCTTGTAATCTAGAAACCATTTTGGGTGTATGCCCAACTCTTCTGGCAGAACTCAAAGGTCTTGTGACTCATTGGCAGCCTCTGATAGCACAAATCGAGGACTTATCCTTGATCCCACAGAAGTAGCGCCAAGGCTTAGCGTATCTTGACAGGACTGGATTACATTCAGCTGCATCTCAATAACTTAGAGAAATTACAGAAGTCTCTTGCATAAATGGAGATGTAACGACTTGTAGCATGATTAGGGGGTCTCAGACTATTGCCCACCCTTTTAATGACTGCAGAGACCACAGGAGGCAGGAAAAAAAGAAATCTCTGGGTCTCCTAGATAACTTGACTGGCTTTAATAATCTTGGTATGAATTTGCCATCTGTTTATGCTTTTCAAAATACCACAGGCAAAGAGAGAGAAAGAGAAGAAAGAAAAGTGCTATGTGATTTCTTGAGGTTTAACTTTGCTGAGCTGATCTATAAGCAATGCAGTGAGGATGACTTGTAGCAAAGACGTTCTGCAGCGCATGATTAGAGAAAAAAATAAAGACCCATTATGCTAATCTGTTAGGACAAAGGATTCTTGTACTAAAACCAGTGGTAATCTGTACAGATTTCAAATTTACAGCCTCTGAAAAAGGCACGGTTCTTGTTTAATCATTTGGGAACTCCTTGGGCATCAATTTACTGAGCAGCTCTTATTAACCAGAACACCTGTGTAAATTCAGTATAAGGCAGTAGGACAGTAACCTCCTCTTCTTTCAAATATAAGACCTGATGAGAGGGATAGAGAAGTCTATGGTGTAGTTCAAGTTGCTATGCATTTGAAATAACTGAGGTTCTGCTTATGCTGTATGAAAAAAAATATTTAAAGAATAAATGGAATATTCCATCTGTCTTTATCTCAGTACTGTGATTAAGCCTTGGTAGTAGATGTCATTATGTATGGGAATGCATACATGAGGAAATGCTTAATAATCTGCCATGAATGCAGGAGCTCAATTTAGCTTTTCATATTTCACTATAAACTGCACTCTTATCAGGCTCTGGTTGTTCCTCCTTTATCTAGTAGCTTGACCTGTTCTGAACCATTAAAAGAGGTACCTTTTCACTGCAGTAGGCTGGTTTTTAAAATCGGATTCCTGGGTGGTACTGTCTCTGAAACTAGGTAATGTTTTGTTAGAAGATTGGAAGATGTTTTCTATGCAGATGTCAACAGAAATCCAATTGCAGCCTTACAGTAGGACTTGAAAGATCGGTACACTTTACATGAAAGTGATGCCACAACATCCTGACATCCACCATTAAGATGTTTGTAACTGTTAATGAGATCCGTTTTCAGTCTCCTCCAGACCAAACAGCCCCAGGTCCTGCAACCTTTCCTCAAATGGAAGATGCTCCAGTCCCCTGATCATCTTGGTGGCTCTGTGCTGGTCTCTCTTTCCAGAGCAAAACTGATGATCACGCATACATGCATACAAACTTGCAATGTGTAGAATCTTTCTGTGGTGGTAGAGACCTGGAGGCAGGAATGTTATTGGATCCCTTAAACTGACAAGGGAAGCTAGTTAGTACAATGCTGTGAAGCAGTTTCTTCTAAAAACTATTCTCTGATTGCCCTGGTAAACATGATGTGATCTTTGTGCAAATAGTGGTACTGTACAATCCGTGACCAAATGATTCACTGAATTAAGTAGATAATCCTTCATCTTTCCCTTCAAGTCAAAGAGATAGTGGGAGGACAGTAGACTCAGGTTTGCATTTTTCTATTGCTGGGAGCACTTACTAGGTCTTTCTAGCTGGCACCACCCATTACTTTAAGGTGTATATAATTAACTTCAGGTGTATGTCAAGGGGATGAGGCAGCCCTTTTTTTTTTTTCCTGTAGTGTCCAGTAAAAGAACTAGGCATAATGGTCAAAAGCTAGAACACAAAAAGTGCCAATTAAGGAAAACCTTCTTTCCTGTTGAGGTGAGGGAGCCCTGGCCCAGGCTGCCCAGGGAGGGTGTGGAGGCTCCTTCTCGGAAGGTTTCAAAACCTGCCTAGGTGAGTTCCTGTGTGACCTGATCTAGGTGGACTTGCTTTGGCAGGGGAGTTTGGACTAGATGATCTTTATAGGTCTCTTCCAACCCCTACCATTCTGTGATTTCTGCAAGGCTGCCAGGTATTTAATGAGAGGCTTCAACTAGCCAGGAAATTAAGTCATGGAAGTTTTAAGCTATCAGTTGCTTGTCTTATAAGTTTTTTATGCCCTTCAGGAAAACCATCCAGAATTTATATGTTAGTTACTTGCTAATTTATAGATGTTAATTTATTGTCAGGCACTACTTGCTTTGGAATCCTCTATTTTTTTTTTCCCTCTTGATAGCAACTGATAAAAGTTGGCAAATAAAGAACATTAGCTGTCCTGATATGTTGGCTCTAGTAGATGTTTCTATGAAATAATGCTTTAGGATTGCTTTCTCTGGGGGTCATTTCCACTTTATGTACTAGTTTCTGCAGATTTTGGTGGACTATATTGCTTAGTTGAGCCTATCCCACATTCCTTCCCTCAATCTGCCATTGGAAATGGCCTTTTCCGACAGTTAGACGTAACTTGCTGCGTGCCAGGAGTGTTGGGTTATAAGGTCCTGTTTGCCTCCTCTCTAGGTTGGATAGCCACAGGCAACTTATATATTTTATTTTTCAATCTGCTGCTGTGTGGTCTTTTTGAATAACCATATGTCTGAACTAAAAAGAGTGACGGAGAAGAAGAGATGCCTACAAGAAGGAAACATTTTGCTGACGTCTGCAGGGTAAATGTAGACATGAATAGTGGTGTTATGTGTATGTCTTTCTAGTACAAACAACTCAACTTGCAGTATGACAGCACGAATATGAAATATTCATACTCTGTTCAAGTATGCAATGATGAGCTCAAAGAACATCACTCTTTCACAAGCTTGTCAGTGTATTATTCATGCTCTGTACAACTGATATCTTTAGACAATATTTCTAATGTGCACATTATATACTCAGAAATATCTTATTTACACTTAATTTTTGTCAGACTTGCATGAAAAATAGTGCTGATCCTCACCTTGTATGCTGTACCTGAGAACAGAAGACACTAGCCCTCTCTTTTTAGGACACTTCTGTTTTGACTTAAACTAGGCTTTTTTAAACTTTATTCCTGCCAGGATGTTTTTGAGTGACTTCAGTCACCCAGCTCTCAGTAAGACAGCAACATTGTGATGTGATGAGCATTACTGATGTTATTTATTACTCTGGGATTTTTTCATGTGCAAAGCAGACTGTAACCTGAGCTAGGGTAAGTCTGCAGTTCCGGTGGCTTGGTACCACTCTAACAACATCCATTTGGCCACTTCAGGCAAGTAAACCAATTTTTCTTCAGTTTAACTATGGAAATGAGTTATCTGAAATCACCTTGTGAAAATAAATGCATATTCCCCAATTCTGTCCTAAATGTTTGAACCTGTTGTATAAATTTATCAAAATACAATAGGGAAGCTGTAAAAGATTGAATTCTTATGAAAATCAAGTAGAATTTTTCACCTCAAAATTGTTCATTCAGCCTGTCACTGACTAAAAGATGATGAATAACTTTTTTCAGTCCACTCACCAACTATTGATATCCAGTCAACCACTTGGAAAACACACAATGCTTAGGCTACTTGTCAGGGAGTCTATGTGTAGTTTGGGGCAGACTGAAGCTCCAACTATCTCTTACCCAAGGGGGAAGCTTAATTAAAAATTAGCTTCTGGTAGTAAACTGGAAGTGATGGGGTCTCGGACTGTTACTTTGGTTAAATTGGTTTTTAAAAAGATCAGTCAGCCATGAGGAACAAATTAATTGAAAATAATTCATTTTAGTGCTCATGGAACCACTGTTGCCACACTTTTTGCCTTTTCCATATCCTGGCTTTATCTTGCAATGACGTCTTATATCTGTGATTCTGTGATCAGGAATGAGTGTAATCCTAAAAAAACCTGATCCAGGTCAAATCAAATCCAGTCCTTACACTGATTTCTAAAATGCCATGATTCCATCACTTGTCTTTTTGTGTGTTTGCACAAGACTTCACTCAATTGGGCTTTGATTTTTGACTCAGGCTTCTGCACACTTCATTAATACACATTATTTTTTCACCACTGTCATATGGACAACAATTTCAAAGAGGAGGATTTAAAGTTAGTTGCCGCTTTATAAATAGATATAATTACAAAGAACAGCTGTACTTTCAGAGATGATCAGTACTCTCATGTTCTAATGGTGTCAGCACTACAAAAAACAAACAGTTCTTAAGGATTGAAATATGGATTTTTCTGCTGAGTTGAGATTCCTTCAAGATGGGAGTCAAATATTATCCGTGATTTCTATCTCAAAACACTTACTGTTTTCAGTCCCAGCCTAGTTTGCATAATAACTAGACAGAAATCAAAGTCTAACTTTCACTGTTTTCCAAGATACATTTTTAAGCATACTAATTCTTTAATAATCTTTATTCAATGTTAAATCCTCTTTACAGGTTGGACTCAACAATATGCAATATTTATTAATGATCTTTGGCATGTGAACGGGAGTAGAACGTTAGTGATAAAGAAATTGTAATGTGTAACTGTGCAACTTAAGCCACTCTTTCACAGTACCATAATTTAAAGTTCTGTGGAAGGTAAGTTTATTTACACTTGAAAACTATGTTAGTCATCTGCTAGTGACACTTCACAACTTTACATCTGGTTTCCTTAACATTAGAGAAGTGCGAGGTCTAGTCTTCAAGGCATCTGTGTAATGAGAAAGGAATCTATCTACATTTATGGAACAAAAGTTCCAGAGGACACTAAATGGAGGTAGGGGATTATTCCATCAAAAGAAAGAGAGGAGCCATCGAAACAAAACAGAATAAAGTAAATCAGAAGACATCAGTGAGAAAGCTAGAGAGAAAACTGAGAGATGGACCTAGACTCAAATACATACTTGGTATCATTATTTCAGGAAGAATGACTTCATTATTTCAATGAAGAATGTAATCCCCACCTGCATTACATTGTGCCATAGACTAAAGCAGTACAGTCAATCAATGGGAGAGGAGCATTTTAGGCTGGAATGTGGGTCTCTAACAACCAAAATAGTGTGGTTATGGGTCACACTACTGAACAGAGTAGTAAGGGGAATGAAAGCCTTTTATTATTTTAAAATGGAGGAGAATGAGATTATTTCTGTACTATAATCTTTTTCCTTCAGTGAAATTGGGTTCTCTTGCTTTCAGCTAGGAAAAGACTCAAGAGTATGTTCTAAAGCTCTTGCTCAGTAAGGTAAATAGCTTCATAAGGCACTTCTGAACTGTTGTGTCCTGGAAGAAGCTGAGATCTGCATGAGCCCTGGGTGGACATGTTTTATGATAGTTGTCCTCTTTGGCAAGTAACAGTACTATTAAATGTTTTGTTTCTGCCAAACTTCTATTGAGATAGTTTCTTGAGTCTAGAGTGGCTCTTGGGTCAAACAGGAAAGGAAAAATCTTGGAAGCAAATAACAAACATGAGGACTTTTCATGATCTTGATCCTGGACAGATGGTTCTCAATTTCTTTTTCTCTTATGACACTCTTATTTATTTAAAATAATAAAGCAGCAGCAGTTCAATTATTTCTTCTCACTATATGGAGCTACACTTGAAAGTATTAACATTTTTGGGTTTATTTTTGCAGCTCTTTTTAAAATAAATATGTAAATGTTAAGTGGTGTTGTGTTTAGCTTAGTACTTTTACGCTTTCATTAGTGCTATGTTACATACTATGGTGAATGATACTCTGTAAGCTTACTCTCTTGTTGACCCTTTTAGTAAGTGCTTTTTAAGCCAATATTTTCTCTTTCTTCTTGCCTTGTTTTAAGATCTATTCCAGTGGAATTTTCATTTGGTGATTTTGTTTGCCATATAGAAAGAAATTCAGCCAAAGTTGGTCAAACCACCTTGGATAAATACAACTGACAGCAACTGAATAACTTTTGTTTACTCACCTATGTCACTGTAAATGATGAAATGGATCACATCTGAGTAGACTGCCATTTAATTGTGCTTGGATGATGGTAGAAAATTCAGTATTAGCTTTGTTTCACCTTAAATACCTCTCATGCTCATCACCATTCTGCACTTTCCTGTGGGTTTATGAGCTTCTTACTGTAATATCCAATACCTTGCTGCATTTTTAAGAAATAATCCTATACTAAAGCAAAGTTGAGGAGTTGGTATGCAAGATAGATTTCTCTCCAGGTCTGTTAGGATGTAAGACAGGCATGACATACCCTCTGCATGTTAGCCTCTTTGCTAATAATTAAAATATATAAGAGTATACATGTTACTGATGTTATACTTTATATGATTTACTCTATTTACTTAAAAAGCAGAAAATCTAATTTTTCCTCCTAGTCTATGATATATGTCTGTAAATGAGATGCTTGACATGCACAGAAATTTGTGGCATTTCCTCAATCAGACAGGAACATAAGAATTCTGATAAATCTGAGATGTTATTGTAATTTTGATTTCTGGCTTGTGTTACTTGGGAGAGCAGGTAGCAGAATAGAAAAATGAGCAGGCAATCCTAAATGAGATAAAAATCTGATTTCATACGATTTCCTCTCTTTTATTTTCATATGGTAATTTCCACATCTCCTCCACGTTCTTTTGTCCTTGTGTGCCAGTGTGAAAGCACTGGTGTTCCTGTGGTACTGCTCTTCCTTTTCTTATGATTGCTCCTGTGTTGTGCTGCTTCACCCACTGAAGAAGGTCATTTCTGTTTGACCTGCAAGGACTGAGTTAGGAATGGGAAAAAGGGGTTTTGTCATTTGCTGCCAGATTTGCTTGTATGGTTCCAAATTTTTCCTCATCGGCTTATTAACAGTAAATGTCAGCCTTTCAAGAGTTTCTTGTAATCTGTTTCAGAGTGATTTTGTGCCTTGTGTCAAACCTGCTTCCCTTTTCCCTTCTCTGAAAGTGTTTAGTGCATTCCCCTCTGTTTCCGAGGCCTCAGGGAAACGTGCAAGTGGTGTGTACATGGCATAGACTTGCCAGAGCTGTTTTGGTTGTGGGGAGCTGCTGATGTTCCCTCCTTGCTACATGGCAGCAGTGCAGCCCTGCCTCCATCTGGGATCATGCACACCACGGGAACCTTCTCACAATAAATCAACAGCTGGATACTGTGTGCCAATCTCCAGCAGATTCAGAGTAGTGGGACTGAAGTAGCTTCAGGAGGTAATAGCTTCACAGCAGCTCACTGGATGTTTGTGTTGTTTTTTTTTCTCCTGGCTCTTACATCCTTCCTTTGTGCTCTGTTGCTAAACCAAATTCCTGGGTCACATTTTAGTCCAAAGTGATAAAATCATTAAAGCTAGCCTTGAAGAAGAGAGGTACAGAAAATAACTTAATCTCTAAAGTGGGAATAGCAGGACAGTATCCCTCCTCAGCCTGTTCTTCACTAGAGGTAGGCTTCTCAATCATTACAACAGTATCTTTGCAAGAGCACTTTTAAGTCTGTTTCAGTATCTCTTGTGACACCTTGGGCAACACATGTGAGAATGGTGGAGTTCCCATGCCTGGAGGAGGTGCTGAGGGATATTGTTTAGTTTGGTGGTGGGCTTGGCAGTGTGAGGTTAGAAGTTGAACTCTATCATTTCAAAGGTCTTTTCCAGCTGTTAGGATTCTGTGACCTAAAGGTGGTATGTTTCTCCACCATGTTACAGGAGTTGTGCTCTGATGTGACATGCCTCAATCTTGGCAAGATAGAGCTCACACCGAATATCACTTTTGGGAAACATCAAATTTCATGTTTAGACACAATCTGAGTATACTTCAAGTTTCTTTCTTAAAACATTTAGCATGTTTTGAATCATTCAAAAGGGTATACAGCCACAATTTTTGTAGCCTCTTAATGTCACCTTTAGAAGGAATTTTACCTCCACTGAATAGTTTTCCGAGATAATTAAATTAAGTAGCTTTTGTCAGTCTTGAAATATACCTTAGATTTTAAGAATTAACCTTCATTTTTTGGGGAGGAGAATTATGCATCAGAGAAGGACACCACAATTTACATTTGATTGTTCAGAAATTACTTTCTTCACTGGAGACAACGTCTGTGTGGGAGCTGAGACCTTAGCCCAAGAATGGAGTGCAGAGAAGGTGCCATGAGCACTGCTTAGTCTATGAGAGTCTTGAGGAGGCGTTATCCTGCATTGCAGCCCCCATCTTGCTAGATGCATGGTTAAACTATCCAGATGATAGAGGAATTTTTGATGGGCCTGGGGTGAAGTCTAAAAACCAGAGGCCCAAGATCTCTTGTTCCTCATTTCTGTGTTCTGAGACTGTCGCACAGTGAAATGCTTTACATTCAGAGGTAAAGAGAACATTTCCTATGGCCAGGATACATAATGCTTTCACTGTATTGTGCCATTAAAACAATCTTAACGCTGTCGCTTAAGAAGCAAATCTCCCCTGTATGCACGAAATGCAGATCACTCAGTGAGATACTGCAGCCCTAAATCCCACGGAAATGGAGAAACAGGTCTTTCTGAAGTGCTCCCTCCAAGTTAAATAAATAAGGACAATACAGCATTGAAAACCTCCTACAGTTTCAGAAAAGAGATACCCATATTCTATTTGGTAAAATACTACAGATAAGCGTTACAAACGATAGCAAAGTCAACCTAATTATATTACCTTCCAATTCCAGTCTGATCTATTTCACTAATATTGATTTCACTTTGTATCCCATTTGAGCTTACAATGGCAACTGAATTAAGCCAATGTACTTAATTTTGATGTCTATCTGTGCAGAGAGAGAGAGGAATATATGCCTAGTGGAGATCATTACAGGGGGAAATATCCTCCTGTAGATTTTTCTCATGCTATGGTGCAGGATTAGTCAACCAATGCATGTGTCTGTACAGTTTAGGAAAAGAAAAATCAGAGGTGATTCAAACTAATAATAATAAAAAGAATCTCACAACAGCCTATTGAAGAGCTCATTAATTTTACAGCAACATCCATATATTGATTTCATGCTCTGTGGGTAGAATTTTGAAAAGATGTCATTTTGAAATTGGTCAGAAATTACACTCTCTGTCTTTTAGGATTATCTATTACTATTATTTTTTTTTAGAAAATCACTACATACATGGGTATAATTCATAAGTACCTACTGTAATTTGTTTAACAATCTTGTCTCCTGGCAGCAGCATTCACTGTGTCCTTGGCAGAACAGAGTAATGAGAAGCTGATCTGGTAGTCAGACAGAAAAATGGATGTTTAGTAGGCAGTGGGAACTTTAAAAGGGAGCTGATTTTACTGAAAGAGTAAAAAGAAAACCCAGATTATACTTCAGCTCATGAACTTGGAAGATTAAACATCATGGTACACACAATCTTTTAGGGTTAGAGATAGGTAAAAAAACTTTGAAGGACAAACTCACTCAGAAGAGCAGTGTAGTGTGGCACAACAAACTTCAGTTAAAGAAAACAAGATAATAAAAATACCCAGTTTTTATACTTTTATAAAACAATGTTTTGGTTCTGTTTTGAAGGTGTACTTACATAAAATATTTCAGGGCTAAATTTGAGGCTATATAAAATGTTTTGAAATAAATGAAGAAAATATAAATGGTTTCAGGTCACCTTGAAGCATTGGATTTCTTTTCCTTTAAGTTCTTGTGCTGAACAAAAAAATCCATTATTCACATAATGGCAGCCAGACTTTCAAGTGATTGGATATTTATGACAACAAGAACATCCAATGTTTTAACCCTCGGGCTCCAGGACACCTTCTTGTAACTTCTAGCCTTGGAGTCGTTAAAAGCAGTTACTCCTTGGAGTGGAGTATGTGATTTCTGACTAGGAAGCTTTGAATTGTGTTCTGAGGTAGAGACAAAGCAGAGGCTGCAGATTAGTCACATAACTCTGGTTTTCGTGGGAATGTTAGACTCCAGTCTAGAGCTGTAGACTGACTTTGCTGCAGGTAAACTGTGAAGGATGGTAATGAAGGCGGGAGGCTGACAGGTGTAAACTGCATCTCCTTGCAGTCAACTCAGTGCTAGAGAGGCATTATTTGTCATCTTAAAATAAAGAGGCATTGCATCTTCTACTTATGGAGATCCAGGTCTATTAGTGCGATGCTGAACTGAAAGGGAAGTCAAAGAATCCGTTGCAATGCTTAGAATTTACATATTCATGAAACTTAACTCACTAGTCACAGGACACCTAGAGAATAGGTACACACAGCTTTTACACAGGCTTTTATTATTTGAAGGGAATGAATGACAACACCTCAAGGCTTCATATTTCACACTCACCTTTTTAGAAAGTGGTAACATTTTGTGTAATACAAGTGGGTGACTAATTGATATGAATGTGTGAGGGATGGGCAGCCAACCTAGAGACCACCCAGAGTTGTTTGAGTTTGCCTCTACTGTTGACAGCCATAGCTATGACTAATTAGGGTTACTGTCAAATGCTCAGCTTTTGCAGTATAGGTGGAGCTGTGAACATCTTTATATATACAGTATACACGCTGCAACCTCTGTTCTTTAGCTGTATCCCCAGGTTTCTTGTTTTTCTTCTTCTTTTTTAATTTTAAAACGGATCAGGAACACTTTGGATACTTTTGTCTTCATTGTGAATTGAATTTGCCTTTCAGTCTTGATGGATTTTATTTCATACCTTTTATTTGCCAGACTCTGCATATGCAACTTTTTTTGATAAGGACCTTATACTTTTGTGTTAATTTGATATCTGACATTCAGAAAATGACCCTACTACAACAAAGATGATGATTGCTTTTTTGCCAATTAAAATATACGCTGAAATGGAGCATTAGGCCAGTTATTTGTGTTAGCATTCTAAAAGTATCTGTCAGTCAATGCAAATTGTATGACTAGAAAAAGCAGAGGTTGAATAAACTCATATGTGAATTCAGGCAATTAATTTTCAATTTTTCAGAGAGAAAATAGGCAAGAGAGTCTTTGATCTTTGTCTTTTTCCAAGAGGGAAATTCCAAGCAGTGTGCACTCATTTATTTTATGGGGTCCTTAGCCCCTGAAAATACTAACGTCTACAAATTAATTCATCTGGATTTCCTCTTAAGTGTTTTCTTCCTTGCTTGTTGAGTCCCTTAGTCTTCTAATTTCACACTGCTCATCCTTCCCTTAGAGTCCACCTCCTCGTGCAACACCCACCCTGCTTTCTCTACTGCTTGTGAGCTGCAGGCTCCGATGTACGCTGCAGGTCTTTCTGTGCAGTTGTTGCTTGGGATTGTTGAGCAGTACCTTGGGTGATGAATATGTAAGATGACACACAGCCATGCTGTCTGGAGCTGTCGGATTTCTCCCTGACAGGTTTCCTATGTGGTGGTCTTGAGCTAATTTTGGCCAGTCAAGGATTACCATTTCTGTTCACCCCAACAAGTTGTTCAAGTTGTTATTTAGGAATTCCTGAGCATGGTGATTATATTTGGAGAGCAGCATGTGCCTCTGCATTCTTGCCCTTTCTTATCATTACCATGACAGATAGAGACAGACACACACAATATGTTGTCCTAGAATTCATGCTGTTCCCAAGTCTCTCATGTCACTTTGAAACCTAAATGCTTCATGACACCCTGATATATAATAAACACTGAAATCATTGAGAAATGCCAGTGACAAAAGAATATTATAATTTTTATGGGTTTACTGAACAGGGTAAAGCTTGATATCTAAATTTTCATCAGTGCTCCTGGTTTCATGTTCTTGAATTGCCTTACTACAGTCAGTAGGATGAAGCTTTTTAGCTGGAAGCACTGGGACAGCCTCTATTCTGTTTTGTTTTTTAAATGCCTCATCAGAGGAACAAGATGCAAACATAGAAATAGCTTAAACTTTGCCTCCAGTATCACTATCTAGTAACTTTTCTTTTTAGAGAGAATATGCACTGAGTCTGCACGTTAGCTGAGCTTCCATGTTAACCTCTTTTTCTCAGTCTCAGGTTCCTTGTTTGTGCATAGACACAGCACTCCCTGGGCCTGCTCTCAGAACAAGCTTTGCCGCTTTTTGTGTGTATTTGCCTGTTCAAGAAGACATACACTTTGTAATAACTTTCTACCCTATGGGCTTCTAGGCATAGGATGAATTTCAAAGTCTTGTTTTCCAGTGTTTCTCTTCATAATATAGTTTGTGGAAAAAAAGAACGGCTTTATCATAGTCACTGTGAGCAAACACAGTGTGATGGGTTTAATGTGACTCAAAGTTAGACCAGAGTGTGTGATTAGTAGATAATACAATCAAAGGTTTTCAAATGATGGTTTATTTCTCCAAGATGGTAATGTTATTTTGTGGTGCTGGATTGCGATGCTTAATTTAAAACTGTCAATCTATTCCCTTGAACTGCTTTTACTAGAAGTGTGTCTTGTATGGACCTGTGAGACACTTGTTTCATCCCATTCACAAAGGGAATTTGCTGCAAGTTTTGGTGCTGGGTGGTAAGCTGGTGTTAAAAGCAAGGACCTGGGAAAACACATGTTGTTTTTTGTGCACTATCTTATAAATCAAAGGAAGAAAAATATAAATAAGGCTCAGCTAATGGCCTACCAAATAGTGCCATCAACATGGCAGAATTTGTGCAATGAGAGAAAAATGGGTAGCACTTCGCTGGCTGAATGCCAGCAACACTGAATTTACCAAAGCAGCTGAATACATTTAAGTATCTGTTGTCATTACAGGATTTAAATGAAAAATAATAATCAAATAAACTGGGTAGGCAAGGCAAGTAACGTCTACCATCACCAACCACTAGGTTACTGTCCTTTAGAAGAGCAGATGGGACGGACCTTACTACCTGAAATGATTCACTGCGTATATCTTGGTTTAAGATTTGCAACAGTTACTTAAACGGGAGATGTGCAAATTCCAATCCATTAATTGTAGGGTCATTATTTTTAAAACAAGTCTGTCTGGTTTATGTTTTACATTTGTTTCCATTCCAGGCATTCTAGCTTTTTCACTTCTCTGCACGAATATCCTTGTGTCTATTGCCTGCAGAGCCCCCTTCAAAAGGGAAAGTAATCACAAAAACACCTCTGGGAGAATAATTCCATAGTAAATTGTAATCTTTTACAGTTACTTCAAAAAAGTATGAAGAACAAATACAAAAGGAGACAGCTGGAGTGGAAACCTACCCACCTATATGATTCATATGGTGCTGAAGGAATTCTCTTTTTTGGATCAGTTAGTTAGTGTGTTCCTCCACTGACAAAGTCCTGACTTGTTTTTTTGATAAATGGCAGGGATATTGCTGGAATCATTTTCTGTTATCACTATTTCATCATGTGATCTTTTTTTTTTTTTAGCCTTGATGATTAATAGTAGATGATTCATCATATTTATATGGGTGGTAGAGGAGAACAGACACCCTAATAGAGTTTTGTCCTTGTTACTGTGGCTATTGTAGAATTATACAGTGAGAGCCGACATATCCATCCTCTCCCCACAAACCTGAATTCTGAGTAGACAAATCGAACAAAGGGTATGATCAAAATATCATTAACCTCATTTTACATTCAGGGAGTTGAGTCAAAAAGGGAAGAAATGATTTCCCCAAGGTCTGCAGGAGAAGTGTGAACTGAAATCAAAGTTTGTAAGCCTCTAACTCCATTTATTACTTACTTGTATTGCAGAAAACAGGCGTGTCTGTCTCAAGGACCAAGGACCTTCTCTGCTTCACAATACATATGATTGTATAGTACAACTCAAACCAGGTCCTGTCCTGAGACCTTGCAGTCCAAGTACAGAAAAATCTCCACCACAAGAGTTTTGACTTATTTACCTGTCCTGTCAGGCCTGCTGTGGGAGATGATGTCATCACAGTTTTGTAACAAGGATATGTGGAACTCTCCTAATCAGGAGGGACAATTTTATTTTGTGCATTGGAGACAATAATACAATATGATCTTCTTTGGTGTGAGAGAACCTGCATTCAGGAATTACTGGTTTGTATACATAAAGTCATCTGATTCTCTCTAATGGAAAAAGTATTTCCTGAAAACAGAGTAAAACAGAGTTTTCTGGGAATTAGCTTTTCTTTTGAAAACTGTGTATTCCACTGAAATACAGAGTAACTGGAAAGACACTCAACATTCAGCGATAGTGTTACATTAGAGTCACTTGGGAATCACATTGCTATTTGCAAAAGGTGACATGCTTCCCCATACATAGGTATGTGAACTTGAAAAAAAATGGTGAGGTGGCTATTATACAATGCACTCAGGCAATTTCTTTGAGGTTTATATAGCTCTTTTTGGTCATTCTCTTAACTTTAAAGAGAATGGATCCCTTAGGATTGACCATCGGTCAGAAAGACCCAATCAACATTCAAGGTCAAGAGCATATTACATTAAAAATAGTCTTGTTTGGACAGAAACATGTGTTCTTCATTAGGGCAACCATCATAGCAAATTAAATCACGGTCCGATAAATCCGATTGTGTCTGTGCTAGAGTGAGGTAGTGTCTCACTGTTCAATTTCCCATTGTACAAACTGCCACAAACGCTGCAGGAACTCGGGAACTTTTTGTGTGGCAAAGAGAAAGGAAGAGCCTAGGGCAGTCGACATGACACTGAATGAGAAAACTGTGAATATGTTGAAGGATGACAGAGGAATTTCTTTTGGTGACAAATCTACTTTTCTAGCCCATTTCTTTAAACGAAATTGAACAGGGAGCGTCTGCCACCTTTTGCTGTCTGTCAGCCTGAGTGTAACATTAATTTAGGAGAAGTCATCTCAGGAGCACGTTTAGCTAGGAAAGGAAATGAAAGACTGCATCCTCTGAAAAACACCTCTTTATCTGCCCACAGTATCTCAGCAGTTAAAGAATTTCAGTAATGTTTCATCATCTCTCCCTTCATTAATGTGTTTTTCCAGAGACACAAGAAGAAGGATAGTTTAGAAAGAGGAGTACGATTGATGATATAATGAAAAAAATCAGGAAACAATTATAAAACCTTTTTTATGAAATGTTTGATGAGACTGTATTTGCATCTGGGGAATATTAGAGTAAATATTGTGCAGGGAAATTAGTTTCAATTTCATGCTAACGGAAAAATCAATTTGGTTCTAATTAGGTTATGATTTTAAAAATACAATCAGGCAGTCATTTCAGTGTTTTGATTAGATTGTCCTATCATTTGTTTGGGTTTTGATAAATACTACTTCAGAAAATGCCTTTCATTGCAAAAGCCTATGTGCAGCAGAGCAAGTTTGATTTGGGAGAGTTATTTTAAAAGCAATAGTTTAAAAATGCTTTGAGTCATTGGCTACAAGCAGTTTGAATGTAGTGAGTAGAACTGTACTGCTTTAGTCTATGGCACAATGTAATGCAGGTGGGGAGAGGATCAGTGGAAATTGTTGCTTTTTACATTTCTGTCTATTCAATACGGTCTTGCAGCTTCTCTGGCAGAAACAACAAAAAAAATCCTTTTATTAATTAATACTTCTAGGGAAATGAGCTGAGGGCATTATTGCTTCCTGCGCTTGCATACTTAAGTGTTTCTTGACCTTGCAACATGTGAGGTGGTATGGCTTTTCCTAACTTTTTACATAAAACATACCCTGAGAGAATCAGAAAGTAAATCACAGCAGCATATTAAGACTGTGATCTTCAAGCTGCCTTTGAAAACCTCAGCCAAGATTATTACGTGAAGCTATCTCAAAGCATAAAATTGACAAATCTGTGAATAGTCTGTGAGTGTGTGTATAGTCTGTACTGCATAAAATACAGTCTGTGCAATGGGAAATGTACTTAATAGAACATTACAGCCTGTTTAAACTGCCATTAATTAAAGAAAACAAGGTTTAAAGAAGAAGGGCCGTGTACCAATGTCTCCACTACATTCCTGCAAAAATCCCTTCTTGTGTCCTTGGTTTTTATGTGAACAAATAGGCATTGTTGCTCTCTGAATGTCACTGTGTTTGTTTTGCTATTTCAGTTCCATAGCTTGGCCTCTGTGATGATCTATACTGGGAGATGAAATGTTGGTACTTTCTTTTCACTTGTCTGTATTCTCTATATCCCTCCTCCATCTTTTCTATACGTGTGTGTGCATTTTTCTGTCCTTTTGAGTGACAAGTGCCTTTTCTGAACAGTATATTATAATCAAAATGTCGTGTGCAAGAGCTAAAACTGCAAATACTGGCATTAAAAATTAATATGGTTGTCAATCAGGTGTCCACTTTTGCATGTGGTATTGCTTGAGGTAAAGTATGGCATTACACTTAAGAGATCTATGATTTAGATTATTTCTTGGGATATGTCCAGACATTTTGTAGGTTAGTTGTAAGGAACATTACATTGGGTTGCAAAGAAAAGAAAATAAAGAAAAGAAAAAGAAAGGGGAGGTGAGTTGGGAAAGAAAGGATGAGGTATGAGGTTATGCCATTTCATTGGGAAATTTCTTGGTAGGAAGTGTATGCAGATTTCCATATAAAAACTAGAAATCATATACCAATTAAGATCTGATGTTTTATAGAAAAGCATCAGTGATTTGTGGTTTTATCTGCACAATAAACTATCTCCTGAGGCTTTTTCTGAGGGATTATTTTTTTCCCCTGGATATTTGAATTTTTTAAAGCTATTTATGATGTATTTTTCATGTTATATGTCTTATTCTATGGCCAGTGATTGGAATGGGGTCTTGAATAATATATTCAGGTTTTATCATATGCCTGGAATTTTTAATTGCACTTCTTGTAATTTCTGGATTAATGGGCATAAATTCATCATGAGTTATTAATAAGATTATTAAAATCATAGTAGTTAAATCTTTCTGAAACTTGAATTTAGCAGACTTAGGGAGATCAGAATTGTTTGGAGAATTTCCAAACAAGATGGTAAGTTAATTAATAATGGCACATGAAGCCATGAACTAAAAATATGTCTTGGACAACAGGTTGAGAAAATGTTTTTTGGACATATATCTAAACCTTTACAGGCACTAGTGGGAATTTCAAGTCCTGTCCCTTTGGAATTGTTTCTCTCTTAAACTCCCTTCTACAGTTAATATCCAGTCTTCAAGAGTTTTCTTTGGCTTAAATTAGTGTTTTTTACGATCTACCTTGAGGTCTAATTTTTCTTGTTAACAAAAAGGAATTCTGACTTCAGTATGAATTAGGAATGGAACCATTTCAGCTCTTCAATCTTCTGAAAAGTTCCAATGAATAAAGTGGCGTATATCTTACAATAGAAGAAGCCTAAGATGGAAGAAACTGCTTTATAATAAACGACCTCGTGTTAAAACGATGCATGTTTCATTATCAGCATTGTAGTTGTGCAACAAAATATAGGAGAATGCAGTTCTTTGATTCCCTTTCAGGAGAAGCTATCTTTTGTGCTTACTCTGACTGTGTGGCCTCAGTTGTTAAGAAAAGATGAACTGAATCCATATTTTGTTTTATAGTCTTATTCTCAAAGTTAAAATAGATACAGATTTAGTCTTTTAACTTTTTAGAAAGAAATGTCAGTTTATAATAATTTTTCATTAGCTAAGAAACTTGTTAACATTTGTGTGATTGACACACATACTGGGTTGATTGGCACAGATGAAACGTCTAAGAATGAGAGAAACTATGCATATGTAAGAATGATTAAAGGTCTTCAATGTCATAAAGAGGTTTTTCAACTGAGATTCAAGCTCCATTCATTTCTCTAACAATAAATTTGGGCTTAAACCTCTTCACATCTTTCAGACTTGTGTCATTCTGGTACAAAACCTTTTGAAGCAAGAATTTTTTCTAAGTCTGACTTACCATTTGAGCTTCATGAGCCAGTCCAAGGCAGCATATTCAATGGTGAGATGTTCTGGTGATAAGTGGATTACATAGCCCTCAGACATCCCAGAAAATGGCCTCGTGCAAGTTAGAGTTTTTCAGGTGTTTGGTTTAGAGCACATCTAAATTTTGCACTGTTACTACTACATAATTAATGTCTGCTAGACTCATCTCAAGTCTTGATGAGAAAGTGCTCCACTCTGTGGGTTTGTTTACCTTCCTGCTCATGGCTTCACCCAACACTGGGTATTTCAGGCAGCCTCAATATTTCCAAGTGCTTGTGCCACTCAAAAATGTGGTGTTACAAGTCTGTGGGATCAATATTCTACTGCCTTGGAATTCCTTTGATGTGAGGCTTCTTGCTGCCACTGAAAGGCTGCAAAAGTTTGGAACTTAAAGGAAAACTGATCAAGAAAGACTTATTTTCTAATTACACTGGGGTTACAACTAGTGTTACTATTTTTAAGGATTAAAATATACAAATGATATAAAATCATGAAGGAGCAAAGAAACTTCCCAGATAAATTTCTGTGGGCCATTCTGTACAAGTGATTTTCTCAATACTTTTGGCAAGAAAACAAAGTAAAAGTGTCATATGAGTCAAGGCACACCTATATTCCTGCTTCCTCACAGACTCAGAGCAATGGAGGAAAAGCTCCATGGTGCCTGATTGGCCAAGGCACTGTAAAGGATATGCTTATGGGCATAGCAGCAAATGAGAGAGGAAGCAGAGGACATCCTGAGTTTACTGAGCTTTGGTCTTTCCAAAACAAGCATAAATATTAAAATGGTTTTAGTTCCAAAATACAATTCCCTCCACAAACTTGAGATTATTCTGTGTTGTTTAGATCATGCTGACAGCTTTAGATACAATAAAGAATAAGCTTCATGATATCTCAGTGGATTTACAGTAACTGAATTCTTGAGCTAAATCCAGCAAATGTTAATGTATCTGCAGCTTACTCCTCTTCTGTTCAGTACCACTCAAAATGAATTGATGTGTTTCTATGAAACTTGGCTTTGGACCTATCTTGAATCAATAGAAGTATTAAATTCAGGGATGAATTTTACTTTGGGTTGATCATCACTCTAATTTTTTCACTTCTTGGTGCAACTCTATGATGAGTAACAGAGGTGTGAATTGATTTTCGTGGAGTAGGTTGGAGAATAGTCTCATGCAAATGCGTGCATTCTTTGGCTGATGGAATTATGTTGCCTGGAGTTTGCACCTTTCCTCAACCAGTGTCACGCAGAGCTCTGCTCATTTCTGCAAGAAATTATTCAGCACAAGAAAAGGTTGTTTTAAATGGAATGGCAGTACTCACAGCCAGGAGGATGTTAGGAATAAACAAAGAAAATTTGTTGAAGACGTAATGTAGCGTTTACCAGAATTATTAGCTCTGTCATATCATCTACATAGTAGAACTTGTGTTTAATTGATTTATGCTTCTAAATATCATGGTGTCTGCATTAATACCATACTGGATTTTGCTACAAATGGCAAGCGAGTTTGAGCTGAGGAATGAATGTTGAAAGGGATCGCATGTTAAAAGTAAATGTTAAAAGCAGATGATATCCATAAGGCTCAGAGCGTAGAACAGAAGATTCACAAGCCTTGCAGGAAGTTGCTTTATTATTCTAACCTATCATCCCTGCTGTGAGGAATGCTCCCTTCAAGCCTAGGTATAGGATGTTTCTCTCTGATAAGAAGAAATTTCAACAGGTTGACTGTAAACATTACCAAAGTACATTAAATAGTAGTGTCTTACAAAAATTCTGGTGCACAGACAGCAAGTATGCCTCTCAGCTTCAATTCTAGAGTGTAGGATTTCGTTGTTAATTATCTCTGTGTCTTTGCATTCTGTAATCTGTTGTACAAATTGGTGTTAATGTGACATTTTGAAAACTGCAGCCAGTGTTTTCAGCCCAAGCAAAAAGATTTAATGGAAAAAAAAAATCACTGACCTGTTGAATGCTTAGGTCAAGGAAATTGTTTCTTTGCTGGAATGCTATTGAAGGATGTCAGTTTTCTCCATGACAGTTTCTAGCCCTGGATCCAAATGAAAGTGCAATGAGTTTAATAAATATCAGTGGTGTGTGACCATTGAAATTGCATGTGCATGTATGATCTGTCAAGCAGTGTTGTCTGCTATAGATTAAAAAAAAGAAGGAAAAAAACCCAAACTCTATGTAATTCAGGGTTCACAATGGCAATTCAAGTCTATTTAAATGTGGTGCTTACTTTTTAGAGGTCTTCTTTCCACCATCTGTCAGTCTGCATTGTTTTTTGCTGTTTTGTGATTGTAGAGGTGTACAACACTCATGAAACACCTGAGAGGCTCTAACCTCTGCAGGTTAAGGCTGGGTGTTTGGTTTCTGCCCTGAGCCTCTGTTTCTGCAAAACAGACATTGAACAGCCCTGTATTGTTAATAGGAAATAACTAGACACTTTTCTCCCTTATGATGGCACATGTATCTGTGCTTGCCATGATGAGCCATTTTATTCATCTGAGCTAATGGAGATCGGTGTTAGAGAATCCATGCACGTGAAGCAGTGCTATGCAGTGTCAGTAGGAGAGGAGGTTTCTCAGTATACTGGGGTGAAGGGGACAAAGATGTGAATCAGGCCATCCTTTCTTGGACAATTAAGTGAAAAAATGTTCATAAGAGAAGTCAGAGGTGTTTATCTAGTTTGTAGTTGAGGGGAGAAATATTTTACACGGAAAAAAAATATAAAGATATATGCTCCATTCACAATCATGCTTTCTGTTTAAAAACCCACAAATAGTCAATTTTGCATGGCTAGTGTTTCACAGTAATGTTGCTCTTGAAATAGATTTTACAGGTTGCATTTACAGCACAGCTCTGACAGCTGCCAAGTCCATGTACAGGGTTTTGTAAAGATTTAGTTTAAAATTTCATTTTTTTTTCATTAAATACACACTGTTTTTATTCACTATTTTTATTCATTATTCATTTTATTTTGTCATCATAGCTGTTGAAGGCAAAGTGGAAAACATTCTTTTAGTGTAAAAAGAAAGGGCAAAATGAGAAGTGGAGTACTTCCCTCAGCAAAATTATAAAATATTTGTATTTTTTATCCTTCTCTTGTGTTTAAAAATGTTTCATTAAATATATTCCAAGAGTCCTTTAAGGATCATTTGTCAACTTAAAAATAAAGAATTTTAAAAACCAAACACTCATTACTAAATTATATTTTATGAGAACAGAAGGATCTCTGGTTAATTGGCATTTGTTCCAAAACAAAACAGTTATTTGTTCAGGCTATGGAAGTTATTAATTATTAACACCTATTCCTACCTCAGTTCTACCTCTAGTTAAAATTCATGGCCTAGGCACTCATCAAATATTGATTTTTACCAAAGTTGATGCTTTCCCTTTAACATTATTATAATGAGGGATAAAAATCAAATTGCCTTCACTGAAACTCAATCATTCTCACAAGCCATCTGCATTGATCTTTTTTCTAGGTTTTACCATAAATTATTCTATTCAATTAAGTAAACCCCACACATAATGACATTTTGTGAACTAAATTATTTATTGACTATTTTCAGCTAAACTTATCAGGCTCTGATGCTCAGTTATTTTCATAACATTAATAGTAATATATATAACCCCCCTGCAACTGAATGTGTGTCAGATTCTTTGTTTGGAAAGATAGATCACCTGGGAGGTAGAAATCTTCTCCTTTACAAAAGAAACAAATTCTATCTTTGTCATACATGGAGTGACTCAGTGCCTTCTTATCAGAAAAACGAAGGATCTCCTGTGCAATGCATTCTGGTGATAAAGTAATTGCAAAATAATTTTCAGCTGAAAATGGTGCTATTAGCAATAAGGATTGCAACTAGATTGGTAACAATTGGTCCATTTTACACTTGACTGGTAAGATCTGATGAATACAATGGCTCCTTGGTGGGTCTCAGAGAGTTTTTGTCTCTGCAGCGTGGTGGTTGCATTTCTGTCTGTGACATACTTTCTTGTCACCTCCTGACAGTTCTTCTGGAAATCTGTCCATTTCCTAAATGAGTTTTGTTCCACCTTTGAAAAGTCATTCAGCTCCTGTAGACTGAGATTTTTCAAGCGGAAAAGACAGTTTGTAAGCCTGAATTTTGCTGTTTTGAGCAAGGAGAAGGATTGCTGCCACATGTGATAAGTTTGTGTTTTGTGTGTGGTTGCTTTGGGTGGTAACTGTTTTCACAAAGTTTAAATACTGATCATAAAACAAGTTTTTTGAAATGCCCAGATTTCGGGAGAACTATGTTGTAGCTGTGAAGGCATAGTTGGGTTACATTTAAGCATCTACAGAAAGTTTCTGTTGGGTATATCTCTAGGGAATGCCTGCTGTGTGGTGTACGTGGCAAACAGACTGCATGTTGAAGAACAAAACATGTGAAGTATATATACAGGCATGTCTTCCTTCAAGACTCCACTGAATACAGAAGTGCTTGTAATTAGGTGGTGTCAACACTGTGGCCTTGAGAGCACTTGGAGTACATATTATCGGTGATTTTAGTGAGTTAAGCACTGTGAGTACTTGTTTCCTTCACAAATCTTGATGATCATTTTGAGAAGCAAGATTCTCACCAGTAAGTTCTGTTCAATGGAGAGACATTAAATATATGGTAATAGTATAGCTCAAAAACTAGAAAATACCCTTTAAAAAGCTGTGCAAAGTGGCAGGGAATTGTAAACTCACCTTTGAGAGCTTAGTACTTTTATTTTATTTTTATTAGTTTAATTTGATTTTACTTTATTAGGGGAAGATCAGTGGTCCCAGAACACAAATCGGATGATGGAGCAGGAGTAAGCACCTGGAAAATTGTGTCGTTTCTAAGTATTGCAGTGCCAGTATAGGAAAGCGTAATTGTTCTTCATTCATTCTTTTATCACAGTCCATTTTATAGGATGGAACAGGGAGTAAAGCATTTAATTCCATCTGGGAAGAGAGTTCCCATTTATTTCTTTCACTGCTTTTCATCCTCTTAATAACAAAATGCTCTGGTGTCATCATTTTGAAGGGTTGCTACTGCTGCTCACACTCTGTCTTGCAAAGTCTGTGTAAATAATGGATCTGCAGATAATAGTAAACTTAAAAGTTTAAATGCAAAAGCTTGTATTGATTTAATTCCCCATTAAATCGGGTCATTTTGTGGTTCAATAGCCATGCATTAAAACATGGAGCCCAAACACAAAATATCACTTTGTCTTGCACAACCCCTGGAGTTACTCTTGGAAGAAAATAAACCTTAGCTCTGCCCATGTGTACTTATCTATGCTGTTATCTTTATGTTTGGATACTGCTTAGGAATATAAAGCATCCAAACCTGCTGTCCTGACTATTTGCAAATTCTGGCTTTTCCTGCTGTGTTTTGCTCATGAGCTGGTGTTCATGAAATCAGACCCTGATTGTTTAATTGTTTTGAGATATCTGAATGAGAATCCTGCTTTTGCTGGCCTGTATTATTGTGTATGTGGAGCAATAATGTCACAATGAAAAAGATAAATACAGCACAGAGTAGGTTCTCTCTCCCTCCTTGTGTTTTCATCTGTGAGAGGTAAGAGCCAAAGGCTCTGCTGGAATCCTTCTCTGTCTTTTGTAACATTGTGTGCTCTTCATAGAGATTTAAGATAAGAAAAATTAACCTGAGCGTGACATGATATGTGAAATGAATGTCTCAGATTCTGATTACGCCCACTCCTTACTTAGCTCTGAAGTTAAGCACATGTCCAGTTGGATGATTGCAAATGGGAACCTATAGGCATTAGGATCAAGCCTTTGTTGCTTTCACATTTTCCCTCTGTGACGGTGGCTGGTGATATAGGTAATGCAGGCTTTGTTTCCTTGTGCTTTGCCTTTGTTAGCACCAGTGGGATTTTAGGCATTTTAATTCTGGATGAATGAAATAATGGATGTTTTGAATAAATCATTGTGAGGTGGGGCAATGCATGGTGTAGGAATTAAAAACCAAAATCATTGTGCCAGCATATCTGAACAGGTTTCATGTCTATTATGTGCCTTGCAGGACCATTACATGTGTAAGTTAATGAGGATTTTTCTTTGAACTACAGAAGGCACATGTGCCTGACTCACATGCCCAAGTGCTATACAAAGAAAAGCAACTCAAACACATGAAGTACTTCTTTATAGCTATATTATCCATGAAACACATGACATTAGTGTTGCCAGTGTCACAAGGAAATGCTTTGTCTGGACCAATGTCCTCTGGAGTTGTAAAAAGTATCATCAGAGAAACCAATATCGTTGCTTCCTGTATTCTAACTAACGCGAAGTATGTTATAGTTAACACTGAACAAATGAATTAAAGCTGGGACATATTGTGAAATGTTAATTATAAGAAAAAAAATGCTGTTGGATTGGCTCCCACTGCTCCTTGATTCATGATAAGGATATTCCTAGAGGGAAAAGAACAAAAATATCTACTGTGGTGTCTTGGTCTCTCTTTGTAAGTTTTCTGGAGAATCACTTCAAAATTAACTTGATGTTGGATTTTCCTATCTATTGATATGCACTTACTCATCTTGCCTACCTGAAGGCATCAGCAGAGGATGTCTTGCTCCCTCTGTCCTAGGTTTGGCCCACATTGCATCGTGGAAGCATTTCCCAAGTCCCGAGGCACCTCAGGCACATCATAACCCACACTGGGGTAGGACTTGAGCAAGCAGCATCCATTTCCTGGTTCCACCTAAGGGATGGCAAACATATTTCCTTGCATTTGTGTGCTCTGAGCAGACTCAGACCTGAGTGGATTGGGGGATGGGGAATGAGTATGCAAGAATTCAAAGCTTTCAACTTATTTCAGGATGGGATGAATCGTTACAGGAAAAGATTCTCATGTCTTAGAGGCAACTGCCTTTTAGGTGTCTAAATTGGGACAGATGAGCTTCTCCCTTCCAGGTAAATCTTGTTATATTGTGAGCAGTAGCTAAAGGGAGGAGGCAGAAAGGATTGCAATGTGCCAGGTGATCAGGATAAGTATATCTTTGCCCCTTCTTATGTTAATGCATGTGGAGTTTCTGGAGGAGGCTTCCCTTTTCACCTAACTGGAGTACACTGTTGTGGCCAAGGCTGGTCCATTAAAGTGTCTCTGCTGCTGTCCTCTTTCCAGTCTTTGGGAGTACTTGAAACCAGCCTGGGAAGAGGTGTGAACACCTGTGATGTGGAAAGGCTTCAGCTGTGCTAATTGTGCAGGTTTGAATTTGCATAGGTGCTGACACACCGAGGCCTATGTGCCTGGGTCATGTTTGTCTTCCCACAGATCACATACTGATATGACTGATACACTGCAAGCCACATGCTTTGATTTCACCAACCGGTATTTAGACTCAGCTGAGTCTGTTGTTACTGTAAAGACTAGAATTGATTGGGAGATGAGAAACAATCCCTGTGAACTTGCAACTACTGGAAACACAGCTGATTATTACAGCAGAACAGCAGCTAATTCTGTAAATAACATGGTGTAGCTGGTTTTGATTTGCTCCATCTTTAGTTGTTCATTTTAGTTTGAAGCAGTGTGGATAGAGGCTAAAATCCATAGCCTCATTGACACTAGCCCTAGTAAGTTCGTTCCCTAGAGAAGATGAACTCTGATGCAATTTGTTGTCTTGATTTTTCAAGTGGGAAGAGTCTGATGAAAGTCTAGCCATCAGCTGAGAAGCCCTACCTACTAAATTGCATGTTAGACTTCAGTAGCCAAGAAGAGATGTGTTTGTTAGTCTTTGGTTTTAGAATTCTGTCTTCCACTTGGATTTCTTTTTAATTTTACTGTGTGTATTAGAATTTATCGCTTCCTTTTCTAAGAATGATGTGGATTATTTCTGGTTTAAAACCAGAAAAGGAGAGAGTTGCCTAATGCCTCTCTGTTTAAAAAAAGTCTGCTGTGTACTGTAACTCTTCTTTAAATGTGTTCAGGCAGACAGCTGAGCTAAAACAAAAGCTATTTAAGTGGAAGACATATGCCAGGGAGTTAGTGGGAACAGTCCGGAGTAAGGCTAGCCTCATTACTTTCTGATGTTCATAGCAATTCTATGAGCAGTAAACTTAAACTCCCAGAACATTTCCAGCAGTAACAAGATTTGTTCAGGAAGAGTTTACCCAATGCATTCCACTTCTCTTTTCTTAATTTCCAGCAATTTTCCAATCTTTCGTGAGTGGGAGAGCATTTGCTAGGGTTCAGATACCAAGCTTGCCTCTGTCCCCTAGGGAAAAGGAAGGGAAAGGACCTGCAGCTCCAAGCAGAAAACTGAGACTCTCACAATGTGTCTGGAGTGGATAGATCTTTTTAATAAAAGACTCTTTGATTATGTTGCTGCCTGTTAAATTGCTTGCAGTATTGAAAAGCAGCATGTTTGGTATATGTAACTCTCATTTCACACAGTTTTTTGGCTCAGAAATGTCTTGCCTAGATCAAATACCAGTAACAAAAATTGAGAGTTCTGTCTGATGAAAAGGTGGCCTGCTTGCTACTAGTAACTCAAAATTTACTACTTCAGTTCCTCCTCCTCACTTGAAAGCAGTCGTTTTCCATTTACAGCCCTGAGATCTCAGAAAGTTATGTTTATGGGCACCTATGTACTTTTATAGAGAGATAACAGTATTACACACATGTGCTCGTATACATTGCACCAGGATGGGTTACATTACATGACAGAGCTGTCAAAGAGTTGGATTGTGCTGTCCTTTATAATTTTCTTTATATCTAAATGTCTGTAGGTGACTGGAGAAGTGTCATTCCACTGAAAATCAGACAGCTGAGCTAGGAGTAAAATGTTACTCCCAGAGAATAACCTACTAGACAGGTGCATATAACCGTGTTCAGTCTTTGAAAACCACCTTGCTGCAGGTTAACCTGTTGCTTGCTATGCTTCAGGTGGCTCTGCATAAACCACTGCTTGGGAATGACAGTCACAGAGCAAAAGAGAAAGTTCTGTCAACCCATTGCCCACAGTGAGAACAATGGGTGAGTTGCTCCAGGCTGGTGCTGGTGCTCTTTGGTTTTTTATTCTCCCATACTGTAATGTTGTGTTCTGTAAATGGCACAGGAAATGCTAAAATCACATCTTTTCATCTGGGCCTTTCTTATGCCTTTCCTATATGAAAAGCCATATGTCTCTGTCCATGGAAGTGTCATATTTCACTCTGCTGATCCAATTTACTTGGTCTGAACATTTGGTCTCGTGCTTTCATACAAATACCTTTTCTCTGCCCAGATTCTTATTTCTGTCATGGTCTGTTCCTGTTAAAGATGAATGAAGACTTGTCAACAAATAATCTATCCAATAAATTGGAATCTGATCCAAAACCTCATTGACGTCAACACAAAGAGTCTTGCTGACTTCAGTGGTCCTACACTGCCCTTTTGATGCTTCCTTAATGCCTGTAAATATATCTAATTTAGAATGAAAATATTTTTGCCATGCAGTATGTATTTTTCTTTAAAATCTGTGTAATGATGAGGAAATATTGAGCAAACAGAATTAGAATTGTGCAGTTTAGTTGGAATTTGGCAGATGGGTACTGTCCTGGAAAAGCAACTGTGTGCCTGTTATTGTGAATACCTGTGGGTTTAACTTTAAGTATCCTGAGCAGTGACACTTTGAAGACCTCCTTGCTCTTCCTGCGTGGTTGTGCTGGCAAGGCTTTGTGCTGGCCATGCTTTGTACTACGTGCCTGGAGCCACGCGTGGCACGGCTGGTGCTTTGCCTGTGGACAAACAGGTCCACCCACGGCTTCCAGGATCCTGGCTGGGAACTCCAAAGCTGGAGGAGGGTGAATGTGGGGGTGGATGTTTAAAAATAGACAAGCCCTTTTTTCTTTCCCAGGATGTAACTATCTCTGGTGATTCTTGTGGATCTGGTAGCAGTGTGACATTTATCCTACTTCGACAAGAGCAAGCTAATTATCTAGAATATGAAATAATAAAAGGAGGGAAAAAAGGTTATGAGTGGTATGGTTCAGCAAAATAAGCAAGCAGGCAAACACTGCGATGTAAATTCAGGGTTTAGTTTGGTCCCATCAAACCAAATTAAAAATAAGAGACCTGGGAGTGCTGACAATAAACTAACTGTGAGCCAGCAATGTGCCCTCGTGGCCAAGAAGGCCAATGGCAGCCTGGGATGCATCAAGAAAAGTCTGGGCAGCAGGTCGAGGGAGGTTCTGCTCCCCCTCTATTCTGCCCTGGTGAGGTCTCATCTGGAGTTTTGTGTCCAGTTCTGGGCTCCTCAGCTCAAGAGGGACAGGGAGCTTCTGGAGAGAGTCCAGCACAGGGCCACTAAGATGATCAGGGGACTGGAGCATCTTCCTTCTGAGGAAAGGCTTCAGGACCTGGGGCTGTTTAGTCTGGAGGAGACTGAGGGGGGATCTCATTACTATTTACAAATATCTAAAGGGTGGATATCAGGAGGTTGGGGCAGCACTTTTTTCTGTTGTATGTTATGACAGGACAAGGGGTGACAGGATGAAGCTAGAATACAAAAAGTTCCATTTGAACAAAAGAAAAAACACCAATTTTACTGTTGAGATGAGAGAGCCCTGACCCAGGCTGCCCAGGGAGGGTGTGGAAGCTCCTTCTCTGGAGTTTTTTAAAACTTGCCTGGACATGTTTCTCTGTGACCTGATCTAGGTGGGACCTGTTTTAGTAAGGGCAGTTGGACTAGATGATCTCTAAAGTGTGTCAGCCCTCATCATTCTATGATCCTATGATAAGTGCTCTGCTCTGAAATGGAGAGAAAGCCTCAGATAATGAGTGCTCAGCTGATTTCTGATAAGAGAAATGTTTGACTTGCAGCAGAATCTATGTGAACCAAGTGACCGAGCAATGGGAGAAGCATAGTCTCTCTTCCACTCAATGTAACTGTAAAATTAATGCTCTGGGAGGAGAGAGCTGCCACAGAGCTAAGTAAATCTTGCTGCCAGAACTGCACAGATGGTGAGGGGAAAACAAATCTTTTTGGTGAAGGCAGAGGGAGAGTTTTAAAAATCTACACAAACCTGATGAGCCTGGAACTGCTTGGGTTGATGCTCCCTGTCTTTCCTGTATTTTCATGTGGTGAAAGGATGAATGAGCATCCCTCTCTCCTTGCATGATTTACTGCATTTGAAGCTGAGTATTTATTTTTGGAAAAATGCAAGTTTTATGGGGAACCCTTCTGTTTGGAAAGCTTGATTTTGTTTTAAAAATAATGGAATGAAGTTATGATAACATCTGGAGGCTGTAGGTTTCCAAAACTCTGTCCAAAGCAATGAATTCACTGCTTCAGAACCTCTTACATATTTTTTATCAGCCTCCTTTCTGAATAATCATTGAATATTATTGTCTCACATGGTGAGATGCAAAGTAAACATCATGTTTGAGACAGATCTTTGTATGCTATAGGGAGACCATGGTTCTTTAAATCTGTATGAAGTTAAGGTTAGTTTTAACAGGTAGGAATGAGGCTATGCCCAGAGGGGTTGTGGAGTTTCCTTCCTTGGAGGTCTTCAAGACCCACCTGGACATGTTCCTATGCCACCTGATCTAGGTGAAGCTACTTCTGCAGGGGGGTTGTACTAGATGATCTCTAAAGCTCCCTTCCAATCCCACTGTTCTGTGGTTCTATACATATGTATGTTACAAGCAATTAATAGAATAGAGCTATGATTCTGTTAAGCTTTCAGTTCCTGGTATTTTTTGTTTTGTGTTTTTTTTTTTTTTTTTAAGTGCATAACTACTTCATCCTAGGCTGAAATGCTGAAACAGTTTCTCACACAATGCACACTGTATTTTTAGAAAGTAAATGTTTTTGTTAATAGGTAGGCAGACAGTCTGCTATGAGACAATGACTTTGACTTTATGAGCATTAGGAAATGAGTGTGAGAAAAAGCTTCATGAAGGGTCAAAAAAATAAAAGCAGAAATGACCAAATTACATTTTTTTTCTCGGGTAAGGAAAGGAATAGATCCATCTCATCAAGTAAATAACTATTAAGCAAATGGTGATACTGATATTTGCTTTTCTTACCAGTGTTTTAAATGTCATTGTTCTTTATTCTTTTTTTCTCTCTTATTAACCCAGAAATACTGATGACACCAGCATGTGTCATTATACCAGTCAAATATATTTCTCTCTGCTGAAGTGGATTCAGAAGGAAACAAATCCTGAGGGCAGAGCACACTGACTGCAGAGAAAAGTATGGTCTGAGGTGGCTGTTGGAGTCTGCCTGTGGCAATTTGTGAGTTTCTGGACAGACAGGCAGAGCTGATGAGAGCACCTGAGTTGCTGGTAGGAACTGGCAGTGACAGCTAAATCTGGTTATTCTCAGGGAAGAAAAGAGAGGAAATTAAGGAAGTGGAAACACAAGGAAGCACTCTATTAGTGTTTAAAAAAATCACCCTGTGGCCACAACATGAAGCATGCCACTGCTGACCGGTGTATTAGTGCAAAATACCCACGACAGAGACTCCAGGTATCAGTGACCCAGATGAGATGCAACAGAAAACACAGGCTCTAGAAAACTGAGATTTTGTCATTTTGCAAAGGCAGCCTTCCTCCCCTTCCCCTCTTGAAAGAGAGTGGATCAGTCCCTTCAATTCAGGAGAAACTGTTATTTCCCTGACACCTTAGAATTCAAGTCTCATTGGCCTCAACTGATAAAACAGGTTTCATCGTGGGTTAAAACACACATTGTGTGTCTACTGTATAATGCCATTCACTCTGATGAATTCATACTCTGGTTTATTAATAGCCAGTAAAAATACTGGGAGGAAAGGGAGAAGTACTGGTAAAAAGAGGTCTGCAAGTACTGTCACTTTTCTGACACTTTTCTTGGGTCTGCTCTTTCTCTAATAGAAGGCAAGATGAACTGTTTAGAAAGGTGTTGCTAAAACAGCATGAAAATCACCCTGGAAAACATCTAAGCTAATTAAAAGGTAGGAATGAAACTGGCTTGAGGCCCTGGAGCATCTTCTCTGTAAGAGAAGGTGCAGAGCTGTCTGCAGCGGGAATAATACTGCACACTCCTTGATGAGGACTTGAATGTGTCCCACACAGCCTCAGTAATTGCCCATGTGTGAAGCAGAGCTACAAAGGAGTCAAGAATGAGCAGGAACGGAGCCTGAAATCTCTCAGTGCAAGGGGAATTTAGTGGCACTGCCAAACCTGAAAACTCAAAGCAAGTTCCTGTCAGGTTGATTGAGGAGTTGAAAGGAAAACAAGTCACAGCCCCTCAAGGTGTCACGCATTTCACTAGCTTCCACTGCACAGGTGTCAGCTCCAGGATGGCGCTTGCCCATCACCTGCCTGTGATTTTTCAAGCTACCAAGGCTCTGCAGTGCTCAAAGGGTCGTTCAAGCATACCAAGGGCTGCAAATCCACCTGCACAGAGACCGTGCCTCTTGCTTGAGCTGGCATGAAGGCAGGTGGCTTGGAAATGAAGCATTTCACAAAAGGAGATGAGCACTGGGGGTGATGGCCCCAAAGCTTGGTGTATCTGCTTTTGGTAGTCCTGTGATGTTTATGGTTACTGTAATTTCTGATGGTGCAGCACAAAGCTTTCATCCTCAGAATGGAGCTCCATTTGCCAAGTGTGTAAAAAGGAGGGGTTGCCATTCAAAGGTGATCTGAGCCCTGACAACTTTCTAGTTCTAACAATATCTATAGGGATACTTGAGGAGCTGTGAATTATAACAATGCTGTAGACTGGCTTGGTTGTGCATTTCAGACAATGGGCTCAACTTGAGTAAGAAGTATCAAGGACAGATATGGAAACTCTTAGTAGGAGACATTTTTTTTTGCTAGGCATAGAGAGAGTTCATTCTGATTACAAGTGGACAACCTTATCCAAGTCAGGGATGTCTGTCTAGTGTTCCAGGGGCTGGATACAGCTGGAGAATGTGTGTGGTTCCAGAGTACTTGCTTACAGTCTTCATGTACACAGAATCGTCTAGCTTAATTTATGGCTATTGAGCCACCACGATATCCAAATGGCTCTCTGCTTGTACCCTGCTTGACTGATAGGGAGTTATGTGAACATAGCAAAGGTGACACTGGGATTTGCCCCTCACTTTATATTCTAGGTGGCACTGAAATAGAACAGAAGAGTTCCTGTGTAGGTGCTAGTGATGAAGAATATTTTATTGCTTGTGTTTGAAATGTAAAGGCACTGGATAGTTGGTTTTAAAGCACTGATCTTTTAATAGGAAATTATTGTTATGAAAATGTTATTTCTGACTGATTAATCATATTTATGGTTAATTTCCAGAGTTTAGAAGCTAGATTTTAAAATATAAACCTGGAAAAGTTTTCATGGGATTGTTGCTTGGCCATCACCTACATGTGGAAAACTGTTTTCCTCCGAAGATGGGATTAGGGGAAAGGAGCAAAAAGTTTGATGCTTGTGGACTAGATTTGCATTATTAAATGATGCCAATATAGTTTCTAGTTTAAGCATAGGTGACAGACTCTCTGCCCTTCCACAGAGGTAAATAACAGGTGAACAATGAAGGAATTCCAATTCTGAAACAAAATTGTACAGCTGGTATTAGAGAGTCAGTCAACAATCCTTAGTATTTGCATGGTTGTAGCTCACCTCAGGAGGTATAAATTGAGGAGCTCTCTTTACTGTGAAGTAGACAGCCTACACAAAGCCTTAAGGGTAAGTTAATTTTCTTCACTATGAGCCAAGAAAAAGAAGTGTTGTAAGCACAAGAGCTGAGGGAGTCTACCTCCAGCAAGCTTTCTGATGCTTGAGATTGCAGAATCTGCAGTTGCTAGAGGGAAGTGGCAGTGAGTTTCATAAATAATAAATTGGTGTAATCCCATGAGGTCATCATAAAAATATGCATAGGAATCATAGAAAGAATATAATGGGTCACAACCTCAATAGATTCTAGAGCTGATAACAAACAGAGAGCTTGATAAAAATGTATTACAGGCAGCCACTTCAGTCAGAGATACCTTCCAAATGATATTATACAAAATTATTACTTTGGGAGACAGACAAATGTTATTACCAAAAAGCCCAAAATAAGTACATGTGGGAAACTGTAATCCATGCAGACAAGGGTTAAATCAACATCATTTAGCCTTTTCAATTTAGAAAGAGCCAGGGACCCCAAAATTTGTCTCACATGGAAACATTATTGTAGAATAAACATCGTTACTGATGATCTTCAGGCAACCATTACTAGCATTGGTTATTATATTTCCCTTTTAAAAAAAAGATAGATTTCAGTTATAAAAAACCCTGATAGCTGCAACACCTGGAGGCAAACACTAAAAGTATGAAGATCCAGAATAACACCTGGCTTGCCAGAAAAAATAAGAAGATGGATTATTTTGAGTACTCCATTGATCTAAGGAAGGACCATCAATAACACAGAGATCATTTGAACGCATGATATAGACTAAAGGAGAATGGGTTGACATATACCTGCAGGGATATATATATATATATACAGCATCTGAATGCCAAAACCTACTACAGAGCTTGATTGAAATATACCACATAAGTTGTAAACTGGAAATACCACGTAGAGTGTGACAATTTCTTTCCAATTACTTTTGGTAAATGCAGAAATCAAGATTTTGGAAGGAACAGAAGTATGTCCACTGTCAGAAATCTGCTTTGAGAAAGAGGGAAACTAACGATGCTACTGATAGCTAGAAGTAGCATGTGTGAAGCAGTGTTTTAGGCTGGCAGTTTAAGCTCTGAAAAATACCTGTTTCATTTAAAGGCTTAAAGATATACCTGCTGGAAGCAGTGTGACTGTTAATGCTAGAGCAGGGACTTAGAATATAGCAGGTTTGAAACAAAGCCACTTGGTTACAAAAGGAAACTTGAGAGATTGTCTGAGAGTCTAACATAATGTGTGGTAGTCAAAACAACAATGGGAATCTCCAGTACAGAGGCATTAATATGGTTTATTATTATATCAGGCTGCAAAAGCTTGATTTACAGTAGAAACCATATGGTACCAGGCTTGATATAAGTATATATGGCTAATTTCTTTTTCGGTATTAACTGAGCTTTAGAAGAGCGTAGCTGGGTCAGCCAGAGCAGTCCATCTGCATTGGCTTAGAGCTCCCTATATGTTAATAGAGCTGAAATGGACCTCTGGCTAGATGACTGTTGGCTTTGGGTTCAAGCAGGTCTGCTGTGTCCTGGAGCTTGATGTGTAAATCACTTGGCCTCAGAGCACAGGTGAGCTCAGGGTCCTCTGTCAGGTAAATGGTATAGAACAGCAAGAAAAACATGTAGCAAAAATCTTGAGTCCTTTCAGTCTTGTCTGTCAGAGGTCTTTGGTTGAATCCCTGCCTCTTTGGCAGCACTGCTGAAATGAAGGTGGTTTTGCTGCTTTTTGGCTGTTTTTTTTTCTGTGGGATCAAAAGTCTCTTTCAAGACAAGATTAAATTGTATGGTGAGAGGAAGACTACCAAATAATTTTGTAGAGTACCTAGATAGTTTTAAATTAAGGGACTTGATCTTTTAAAACAGATTACAGAGAATAAATAAGCAACAAAAAAACACTTGGTTAACTACAGTTTCCACCAGTGTGCTGCCTAGCTGTTTTCATCAATACCCCACAGGGTACGTGGTAAAAATGGGTCAATATATACATGTTTCCTCTGTTAGCATGGCAGCAAATTGTGTGCTTCATCTGCCCCCAATTTCATGAGCTACTTTCCTGGCTACTCCACTTTTTCTACTGTGCCTCTGGTAGTCTGGGATCTATTGTTCAGCAAAGATGCTTTGAGATGAATGGAGACTATCACTGAAGAAAAGGAAACTGCCGTGGCTGCAGGCTAGGGAAAAGAGAATGTCAGATGAGAAACAAGTATTGGAGGTAAGGAGAGAAGACAGAAGAAAAGGGGGCCTTCTGCTAGTATTGGCATGTGGCAGGCAGCTTGTATGCTTCTGTGATATTAACTTATTTCTGGTTACAGCATGGAAGCCTCTGGCATCCCAACCCCTTGCAAATACAAATAGATGTCCCCAGGCAGACCCAGTCCACTGCCGATCCCTACAGCATCAACACCTTTTATACACAGGATTCTTTGTCACAAATGGCTTTGTGTAATTGTTTATGTATAAAAATTGTCTAAAACTCCCCTCTCACCCTCACTGTTGCCACCACCATCCTCCCCCTTCAGTCTCAGAGGAAGGGAGAGAATGGATTTAATGCACTTACCAGTTGATCTTGATACTATAAATAACCACATAAATGTTAAGTTTTGCAGATTTTTGTGTGCAGCTTTGGAATAACTGAAGTGATATGCCAAAGCACTGGGCATCCAGCAGCTTCTTTGGAAGTGAATGGTAGCTGTTCTGATGCTTCTGGCTCTTGGAAAGCAAAACACTTATTCAGGTAGTCACATATGGGTTTAGGAAGTTTAACAGTTGGCTCCAGTTTCTGAAATGGTTTGCCCAAATTCCCCAAACCAATACAAGCATTACAGTGTACAGCCATACTAACAGCATTGACAAAAAATAGTCAATTATAGCATCAGTAGCGGAAGGGGAATTTAAAGGCCCTAAGCTATTTAGAAGCCATTGTCAAAAATGAGACTGGAATTTTTGTGCCTAAATCAATTAGGAAACTTGTAAGAGTCAGGCACTTTCGAAACTGTTCCCCAGTAATCTCTGTGTTAGTAACAGGTCTTAACTTTTTCCACCACTGTGTGTCAAGAAGAATATTGAAATACTTGTCAAACTCCTTCAGCAAATAGCTTTCCAACCTACGGGAATATTTGACTGATGGCTACCACTTTTAACTTGGAAAACAAGAACTGAGTCATAGAGGGTTTCTTTTGGCAAGCGGTAAGAGTCAATCTGAAAATGTTGTTTGAAGGAATCCAAAACCATTATCTAATTTGGCTGGTAAATCCTCATTTTTCTAAGTTTTTAATTTTTTTTCTCCCAGAAAATGCACAGATCTCTCAGTTTTACCTTCTTTTGAAGAGGAAGAGAGTAATAAGTTGCCTTATGAGGTCTCTTGAGGACTGCGATACCACACTTGTTCAGGTTCAAGGAATGATCTTTGTAAGCTACGCTGGTCTAAAAACAAGACATTCCTCTTTCTGAGTATTTGAAGGGAAAAGAGCAGGCATTGACTGCAGGGGAAATGGGAGAGGTGGTAATCCTGTTGAGAAATCCAGCGATACACCCTTTCCTCACAGTTCCTTCCTTCTTGAGCAAGATAACTACTGCTGGAAGTTCATGGCTTAGACCAACAAAATAGGGTGGTGTCTTTATCTAAGAGAGGTGGGTGTCCCCATCTTGAGATTAATTAATGCTTAATCTGTTTGGAACATTTGTATATTTTGTCCTAGCATGTTCCCAAGCATATTTGTGGACATTTTTGAGCGTAGAAACAAAGGCATTTCCATAACCAGTCAGCTGGCAGCATATGTCGGCCTTTCTACTTGAGGAAGAGCAGACAGATGGGCACCCATGGTATTCCCATGGGTCTTTTTCTAGTGAGAATTGGAGATATTTTTAAGTGCTTTCCTAAACAGCAACGTACAGCTTTCTAAGTCCTAGTTTCATATGTAGCATAGTAACTTTTATCTTTTGATGGCAGAGGTTTCTTTGACATAGGCTTTAAACACAGTTATGGTGTTTGGTACCTGTTATTGAACACATTCAAAGATCAATATTCTTGCTGTTGGTGATATGACAGTATTTCTGTTTTCCTTTCACTTTGGTGGTTATGTATGAGGAGTTAGAGAAACAATTCCAACTTGACTATGTGTCTTTATACTAAAAGAGGTAAAAGTATTCTTTCCCCCTATAACCTTTTGCTATGAGTTGTTTACCAAGTTGTTGTAATCAAGTCTTTGATATTTATTCTCTTCTACATGGAAGAAAGTATGACAGAGTGGGTAAACATAAAGTCTCCCTATAGTGTTAGATTTTGTTATGCTGCCTTTTGTGGAGGAATATGTTTAAACAAATTGCTTTTTCCAACTGCTTTTGATTTGTGGATACCCAGTTTTCTTCCAGGGAAGGTTTAATATTTTCCTGTTCATGGATTACTCCAGCACAAGTATGAACTTGCTTTCTCTGGGCGTCTTTCACAGAGCTTCTTAGAAACAGCTCATAGGCTAGTTCTCAAAGGCCCACAAAGAAGAAGCTGGAAATCACTTTATTCCCTGTACCTCATTTTGCATGGAGCACCATGTGAGTGCTGAGAGAGGGGCTGGTCATTAATATACATTAGTATCCAAGAAAATTATTATTTTATAGTTTCTGTACACTAGAAAAGACTTAATTCAGCTAGTACTACTTACATAATTAGAATGGATAAAATAGAGGGACCACTCAGGAATAAGGAAATCTCATTTTAGTCAAGTCAAGGTTAATCAGTGTACTGATATATGGAATGGAAAGGATTTTTGCTCTTTTATTAAACAGCCTTGAAAAATTAATATTTAATTGGTTGCAGGCTGTAAGGAGGGAACATTAATAGTGATAGAAAATTTTAACTTGAACAGCAGATTTTCAATTTTCCATTAAGATTTTTCAACAGAAGAAAATTTTCTGTTAGACGTTAAGTAAATTTCCTAAAAACCTAATGTCAGTCCTGATAAAGAGAGATACTCAGTGAAAAGTTGTGTTATTATATGTGTTAGTAACTCTTACAAGAGTCATTAGGAACATGCTCATTAATAGAACTTGCTCTGATTTGTTTCAAGAAAACTGCTGTTAGAGCTGACTGGAAAGCAGGAAAAGCGGATGTCTTTTATATTACAAGAATATTTTGGCCCAGACTTAGGGAAATTCCCTAGGGACTCTAATGAAATCTGTGAGTTATAAGTAGTCCATCAGTGGTAAATGTGGCCGAATGAATAATAAATGGTCATTTTTCCATCATCTACCAGATCTTAGAAAGAACAGATTTATTCAGTCACTGTGATCACGTTGTGATGGTTCACGTTGTGAAATCCCACTTAGCACTGAGACATTTCATGAGAACTAAGCCAGTTCTGAGTCCAACCTCTTCTCGTTGTGGAATGAGTGTTATGAAATCGCCCTCTCCCAAGCAGTTCTTGAACTTCCAATGATAACGCGGTTGATGGTTAATGTCGCATACCTCCATAAGCAGATGGACTGAAAGAATTTTAATAACTCCCTGGATCTAAATGATCATTCTTTCCACATTCTTTGTGGCTTCATAGTGTTTATGATAATTCTTGCTCGGGTTCCAATCTATACAGTTTATCCAGCTGTGCCTTTGATGTCTGCACTGTGGTCTCAAGGGGGAGAAGTCGTGAATGAGCGGTTAGTGAGCGACACCCAAGGGGTTACGACATCTTTAACATAAACTTATCAGCCTAAGGTTTTTCCTCTGAAATAGATTAAGCAATTTATTTAGCTATAAAACCCAGAAAACTAGTTAAGTGAATTTTACTGGGGAATCAATAAGGTAATAATTGTATGGTAATGTAACTGTGACTGAGGTAACCAGCTTTGGCCTTCTTTTCTTTGTTAATCCATTCCCCCTATCCTTTTTTATCCCAGTATTTTTTGAATAGCCACAAGTTATTCTGATGAGAGGGTTGAAAAAGCAGATTGAGAAATCTTTGAGCACATTAACTTTTGTACTGTGAAATCTTTCTCTTTTGCCTTTGCAATAGATGCAAAAAAGAACACATCCAGAATTCATTAACTAAAATTTTATCTCAAGCTCGTATTTTTGTATTCTGTTAAATTTTCTCCATTTATATTTCATAGAACAGCTCCCTAATCCTATCTGAGACATGCCTGTAAGCCAAAGATAAATATGTAAAACTTAGCTTTGAATTGAATGGTGTCTAACTACTGCTGCTTTTAAAAAAATAATAGCAAGCCCCTTAACATTATCCTTGGCAGTGCTTCAGAATTTGCACTTAGGCTTCAATTATTACAGTTACAGAGAAAGTTTTTCCTTCTAAGAATTAGAAACAAATTAATTTAAAATACGTTTCATTTGTTAGGCTGTTAGAAATATTAAAAAATGATAAATTGTTAGAATACACCAGACCTTCATATACCAATTTTTTCATGCCTGCATTTTAGAGTAGATTGGGTAGATTTAACAGTGTGCACGTTCAAGGGTTTAATGGTTTTCAAAGGTCTTTTTCCCTAAAAAATCATGAACAAAGCCCCAAACCCTCTCATTAGTCATGTGCTGTGAGTTATTTCTTGAAAGAGAATCCTCTCTTAGCAGCATTGACAAAAATAGCCAGATTATATCATGTTGTCAATGGATTTGCATTTAGTAATTTGTTCGTATGCATGATCAGAACTTGTATACCTGAACTACAGGGACATTTAAAAGGGTAAGACTGAAGGTCTTTGCAGAGAGAAATATCCTTCATTTTTCTGCAGTCTTAAATGTCTGCAGGGGTCAAGTTTGTAGTCGTAAGGAATGAGACTGAAGGTATGTGTCGAATAATAAAAATGACCACAGTAGTAGTAACATGAATTAGAATGGGTCTATGCCCTTTGTGAAGAGTAAGCTAGCTAGCAGTATCCAGGAGGACCAAGTAAATGATGGCAAACAGGAATACTGGGCCAGCACTTCTGAGTGGATCTGCTTATTTTGAGACTAGTCTGTGCTTCACACTAAGGTAGTATTGGTCCACAGGATATAATGAGGGGGAAATAAAAACCAATATTCATCCTGAAGAAACTGATCATATGGAAAAAAAGTAGCTGGTTGGAGAAGGATTAATTTTTTCCATCAAATCATCAACTGTAATGAAATATAACTAACTTTTTCTATGGAAAATTTCCATTTACTGTCAGAAAGTTTAAAAAACAACCACTCAACTGAAAAAACAAAAAAACCCCAAATCCATGCCAAACCACTCTCAAACCTCTGAATAACTTTTATGAAACTGAAATATTTCAGCTAAAACAGAAGATCTGTCTTCAGAGAAGCTGTTTTATTGTTTTTTGGTGGCTGTAGCTTTCAGTTGCTTGCACTTTTCTCCATTACTTGTCTCTGTGGACTACTTCTGAGTAGCTTTTGCGAGCTGAGGAGGTCATTTCAAGACCTCAGGAGCCCCTAGCTTAGCTCTTGAATGACTGGTACTTGAGGGATAACGAAGTAGTGTGGGACCCCAACCGAATGAACTTATTAGAAAAGATCAAGAAACACACACCTCTGAGATGTTATTTGGGTATCAGGAAATATTTCTTCATTTTCCATCACTCAGATAAGCCTCTGGAAGCTTACCTGGCATATCTCTGTGATAGTTAAGACAGAGTCTTTGGACAGCAGCACCTTGACCATTTCGCTTTCTGCATATGATAGTGAACTTTATTTACACAGTGACACACAGCAGCATAATAAGCTATATACCATCTAAATTAGTAGAAGTTTTAACCCGGTTCTTGTATTTCTTGCTGAAAAGTGTAAGACACTGCCTAGGGCCAAATCTCTATACGTTTGTTTATCTAGAAATCTTTGTTTTCTTATGGAGAAGTGCAGAGAGGAGGTGAAAGCAGCTTTGCATGGCTCAAAGCAAGGAAGTGAGCCCCAGACCCAGCAAATTACAGCACCAGTGCTGCCAGCTGGAGCCTTTCAATGGAGCATGCTCCTAGGGGAAATGCTGGCCACCTCATGTGCCAAGAGCCCCTGTGTATGTAAATACTTGAGGGCTTGGTTCTGTGTGCATTTATCCTTGAAAAAGGGAGCAGCTTGTGCATGGCTTCATCAGCTCTGAAAGCCATGGCTGGATCCAAGGATCTAATGTGTCCGTTGTTCAAATAACCCGAAAGGACTCGATTTCCCTCAAGGTGGGAACTCTCTGTCCTGCATGTTGATAGTGTGTAGAAGTGCCATCCCAGACAAATGTCGCTGCAACCTGTTTTATGAGTGCAAGATGTTCCACATCCTTGCTGGAATAAACAAAGCAGAGGAGCCTCCTCAGAGATGCAGTCCCTCAGGAGCTGACTGCATCCCATTTTACACATCCAGCCAGCTTGGACATCTGAATATAAAATTTCACACTTGGGAATGTTGCGCAGATTTCGTGCTCCTCTCTGGGGAGTTCTGGGTCTATAAAACAATGAATGGATTATACAGTACTCATCCATGTATGTAGTTTTTTCATCTGTGACAGATGTGATATTGACAATATCCTCCCTTCAATAAGTCCTCCAAGTATAATGTAATGGCAGGTTACTAATCTCTGTTTGATTTAACTGTTTTGAAGCCCACTATGTGAGAAGCTAGCATCAGGGAACAATGGAGACGAAGAGCACTCTCATGTACTAGGCACAAGGCTGGAGGTTAGGAGACTGGATCTGTATCTAGCTCTTTGGCCACAGTAGTTCTTGCCAAACTCTTTTCATTTGAGTGTAAATTTGTTAGTTCTCATTTCATGACTAATTCTTTATACTTTTTCATGTATCTGGTTAGCTCAGAATTCTCACTTCACATCCACTTGCAGGAATACTACATGGATGGTGCTTTTATTTGAGTCTGAAAAATGAGCTGAAAGACACCTTACACCTTTTTTTTGTACAACTGTGGAAGATTTTTCTGAATCTCCCATTTCTCTTGTATACTGTGCAAGTTGTGCTTTTCCAATGCTGTGAAGGTTCATTGGTCTGAGGAGCCGAACCTACATTTGACTTGGGTGGCAAAGATGTTTATAGGTAGGAAAAGAAAACAAGTGCTGTGGAGGCACTTGATGGGAATGATCTCAGCCATGGCCTTGTGACTAAGAGAAACTTGTATGGCCCTGGCATGACTGCTCATGGGTAAAGCATGGTTGGGCACATAGGTGAGTGACCTACTGTTTGCTACTGAGTAAACAAAAGTCCCATCACTCACTGGTGTGGGTGCTGTTGATGCTTAATATATTAACAACCAAGTACACAGTAAAAAAATAGAACATTAGATTTCCAAATGACAGCATCTCTTTCAAAGTTGATCCTCACATGGTTTAACTTAAAAGCAGGTTAAGAGTGCCCTATGGAGAGGAGAGTTGAAACTGATGAAAAGACCTTACTGCTCCATGGGCATTCACTGGTGTGATTACACCAAAGTCAGCAGAAAGGACCTAATGGAGCATCTCTGCTATATAGTCAAAGATTTGGCACAAGGTACCCTAGCGAGCTCATTCATAGGAGCACTCTTTCATACAGCTGTTCTAGCAGTTGACAGCAAACTGTCTGAGAAATTTTAGGTTATCCTGCTTTGTCTTATTTCCATAGAAAATGTTCCTGTGTCCAAAATAGGGTTGTAATATGAGCCTGTATTGATTCAAGCTACGTAAGAAACGGCCCAAAGGAAACGGCCTCACCCAAACCATTCATTTTGCTATTTTTCCTTTTTTTATCTTAGTAGTTTTAGATTTTTAGTGAGCTCAACGTCAGTATTTTAAAAGCGTCTGAAACTTTAAGTCCTTTCTCTCCAATCTATGCATTGCATCTGAGGAAGGAAAGTGAGTGAGAACTGTTCTTTCCTTTATTGGCTGGAGGATACTCAAATGAGGTGGCAGCAGAATCCAGACCTTCAAAACAATAAAAGGAAGTGTTAACACTGATAATTGTAGTATTCAAACAATTTGAAATCCTTGGTGGGTGCATTTTTAATGATGCATTGTAAAACAAATAGTGTTTCATAGCTTGAGAGAGTCATAAAACAATAAACTAATTAAGACACCTTTTGTCTGTCTGTTTCTGTCTGCCTATGTGTGTGGTAAGGAGAGTTTTGTGACTATTGATGGGGTATACTTGCACTCTACTTTTAGTAATTGTTTCCTCTGCCAGTTTGTTTTAAAGACTGAATATTTCCAAACTAATTAAAAAAAAGAAATCAATCTGAACCACAGTCGTGCTACTGCTCCAATACCTTGGTAGATCTCATCCCTTCAGACTTCCTTTTCTGTCTCCAAAATAAGGCTGCAAAATCATCTTAAACTGGGCTGCAGCTGGTTTTGAGACTTCTGGAAAGGAAGAGTCTCAGCTAGTGTAAGCTGGCTCCAAGTCTGAATCCATTTTTTCTCTGTGTATAGAAAGCAATTGAGCACAAGGACTGTGGGCAGTAACTAATTTATTTGATGGTTGTCTCAGTTCCCTACTGAATGTGGCTACAGTATAAAAAATTAGACTGGGCTAAGAGGGAACTGCTTTGTGCACAATAAGTACAAAAAATCTGTGCCTATATACAGGGAGGCATTTGGACTAGTTCTGAGATGTTTTGCTTTGACAGAAAATGAATCTAGTTTTGGTGGTTCTCTGAAATTTTATGGCAAACATAGAAGGACTGAGGGCTGGATTCTGTTCTCTTTCCTATTGCAGATTTTTCACTCTCCTTGCTGTACCTCTGTTTCTTTCAATGGCATTGTTTCCATGTAAGTACAGTGTAAAACTGAGCTCTGTGTTAGACCTGCCCAATGCTGCGAGGAAGAAGGTGGCCATGCCACTAGAATTACTGGAAATAGTACAGACAGCATCAGGGAATAAATCCTGGCAACCATCCTCAGCTACAGTGGATCTATTTAAGAGAATACACAGTGAGTAGAATATGGTCCCAAATTATAGCAGTATGTGGCTGCTGATACCAAGAGAGGATCATTTCAGCCTTCAGAGAAATCCCATTTTCTGAAATTAACCTTACAGCTACTCTTTGAGTCAAATAACCTCTATCTTTTTCCCATTGGAAAAGTGGGAAAGAGGTCATTTTCGTACTATGTTTCTCTGTCTGCACTCTGTCTGGGTCTTATCAATTAAAGCTTTAAAAAAATGAGGACCTTCACTTTTTACGAGCACCTGTGTACTCGCTAGGGACAGAACCGTATGGATTAGGTTGATGGGATCTCTAGGAACTATCTTTGTTCTGGGATCAACCAGTAATAAGGTTTTATGTAGAAGGAATAGCAGAATTCCTAGGGGATTCATTCCAATTATATCCCCAATTAGGACAAAAGAGTTTCAGTTTAGTTTTGTACGGTTTCTGCATCCTTAGCTGTTATAAACATTTGTTCCTTTATCTAGTGGTGTTAATTAACATTGTTAAAATGTACTAGAGACTCTCTCATTCCCAGGCAAAGAAAGAATGGTCATTAGCAAATTGGAATTAACAAAGGGGGGAAAAATATTTTTCAGAAGTTATTTGAACTTTTAAAAAAGATCAACCTTAATATCAGACTTGAATTAGAAATGTGTGTTGATTACAAACCATTTACATTTTACAAGTTCAGTTGTCATTTATCAACAGAAATCCATTTTGAGTTTACATTAAATATTGTGTGTCCCTTATGTCCTTATTTTGAGCTAAAACACACCACTGAGTTAGCTACAGAGATATTGTATTAGTCTTTATTAACTCTTCACTGAAGAAGAGCCTGATATTTCTGCTCAGAGCTAAGAAATTCTCTCATAGGACCTCAACATCTTTTTTTTGTTATCCCTCTTCAAAATAATATGGTGCTCTGTTGCCCTTGTAACTTTGACAGATGATTAATTATAAATTTGAGGTACTGTGATTCAGAAAGAAATCTAATTGGGTATTTGTGAACCAAATGTGAGAGTGTTGAATGCGAGTCCATGCTTCGGTGCCACTTTGATATCTCTTTTCAGAGGTTAAATCCTCTGTTTTGAAAGATATGAATACACACCGTCTGCTTCTCTCTAGTGGATGTATATATTTCCAGGCAAAAAACCCATAATTCAGCTTTGCATGAGATGATAAAGCTTTATCAGTAACTGCAGAGTAAAGAATATTTTAAAAGAATATATACAGTCTCTTAAAAAATTCTGTATATGAAAGATCCTCGTTCCTTAGGGAAGACCTTTCTTAAACTTTAGAAATTATAGGATTTCACAGGTAGAATGCCCTAAATAACAGCTTTGGATCTTTGACTTTCCCTTCTCTATTGCTATGAATAACATAGAAAAGAAAGTGTCTGAGGCACATTGGTGTTGATAAATGCTCTTTAGTTGCAGTTCACTTGACCTCAACTCTGGTCCCATTTCATTATGACACAATGTATGGATAGCTTAGTTGTATGAATATGCTTTTATTTGTAAAGTTTGCTCACAGCCTGACAAGTATATGCTTAAAGGTTTGGTTAAGGCAGACCTTTACCTCTGGAGCCAAGGATGTGTTTCTGTAAATTTCATTATGGATATCAAATTGTTCACTTCAAGCCATGTCTTACTAACTACTGTGAAAGATGAATGTTGGAAACGCTGACAAGGTGAGATTGAAATCAAAGTGATATTAAATCCATCATCCAAGAGAAACGCGGAGCTGAAAATAATTCCATGTAAATGAAATACAGAACTTCTCTTTTAGATGAAGAATTGTGGGATGTTGAAAGCCAAGAATGTACTGGACTTGTAGAGGATGAGATCAAACAATTAAGGGTTTTCCTGCTTTTATTGCTATCTGCAAGTTTGTTATGTGAAACACACCTCTGACTGAAGGTCTGATTAGGATAGTTGGTCAGAGCACTGAGATGAGCATTTTGTGTAAGATTTCTCTTCATGTGACTACAGACCAAGTCTGTAGAAACTAATGACAGTGTCTTAAGGATAATATGGGTCTCTGTGCTTCCCTACAGAGAAATGGATAGTCTGATCCAAATTAGTTATTCTCTCAGTCATATCTTTCAACTTTTTTTGTTTGTACATAGCTCAGAGGATCAGGAGTTTCAAGTAAGGCAATGAACATGAATCCTTACCACAGCCATATTTATTTCTACCGTCTCATCCTTGTTCCCAAAGACTATCCCAAAGTCTCAGGAGTCAGGTGCCTCTGTCCTTAAAGTAGTACAGTGATCTAAAGAATGGTATAGAACACATAATGTTGTTTTCAGTTAATTATACTCATACTATTCCTGTAATTAGAGGATGATAGGGTGATGTTAGCTGTGATTTCACATTTATGTTGCCAAGTGCTTTCCCATGATTCTGTTACCAAAGAAAGCCAGCTGGGAGTGCAAACTCTAGAAAACCTGCACCTCTGTTTTGTTCATTAGGTGTTCCTGATTGATTTATTTTCCCTGAGAGAATGCAGTAAAACAGCTATTGCGTAGGTTTGCTCTGGAAATTTGTTCCCAGTTTTCTAGAAGCAATTCAATCTCTCCTTTGTATTGAAATATTTGTTTAAATATTCAAAAGAGAAGAAAAAGAACATGCATCTTTAAGATGCCATTTCTTCAAAGACCTTCTGCCATGGCGGTGTTTAGCTTGTGTTCAGGTCATATTGTAAGGAAAGAATATCAGAGACAAATCTGAGGCAAGCTACCTTCAGCCATTGATGTCTCTGAGCATGTCAGTCATATACTGAAGCTGCTGGCACTGCTGGTACTCTGAACACAACAGAGAATACTTTTAACACCAAAAATACGAGTGTGGCAGGTGCACATTTTATTAGAACTTTTTTTTTTATTGTGCATTAGTGGAGAGAGGAGAGTTAACAGCACTTTTTAACTAGTCTTGAAGTAGGAAAAGAAACGAAGCTCTATGGCACATACTGATGTTTGTTAGCCAAGTATGGGTAGTTCACAGCAGCCTGTTTTCTCTGTTTCAAAAAAAAGCCCCTAGATTAATTTTGAGCAGCTTGCACAGCCAGAACCACTCATTCTTTTTTATGAGCTTCATCTGCATTTATACTCTTCCCTGCTGTTGTTGAGTACACCTCTTTCACTTGTCCTAAACCTACAACTGCACTGGGCACACTTAAGTGGCTGTTTCCTACTGATACATTGATTATCAGACTAATTACATCCGGGGTCTGTATACAGGCTAACAGAACCAGTTTATTTGAATTTTTTATAGGGGGGGAAAAAATCACACACAGCTAATTAATTCTACAGGGATGAATCTAGCTCTTCTCTTTTTTTTACATCTTTTTTCTTCATCCTCCAAAGTTTTTGATAGGTAAAGCTTGTGCCAAAACCACAGAATGTATGGGGACAAGTGCATGATGATTTTTTCTAGTGAAATTTCATATTCTCCTTCCCTTTTGATAGAACTTCTCTCTTTTTTTCTTAAAAAAAAAAAAAATCTACTTTCTGCCTGCCAGAGTCCACCTTTTTTTTTTCAGATGTGGTGTCATACAGTAGGGCTCTCATCTGCAATCAACTCGGTGTGTGCAGCCTGCTGTGCCTGTTGAAGGGCAGAGACTGGCTACTTATCTGGAGCACACTGCAGAAGTGGGCCACAGGTATTATCTCATCAGTTTACAGCTGGAGCAAGAATCTATTTTTACAGCCTCCTCTGCAGGATTATATGCTTGTGTTTCATTCAGTTTACCATAGAATTGGACACCTTCAATAATTTTAAGTATGTAACACAGCAAAACCTTTCAACAGAGTCTCCTTTAAACTGCAAAAAGTTCTAGATGCCTTTCTGAGCTAACTTTACCTGAAATTATCTGATCTCTAATCTCAGGTATCTGTATGATGCAAATCCTTTGACAGGTACTTCATAGAGTTATGCAGTAGATTAAACAGGCGGACTTCGACTTATTTAGGAGGTTACTTGGTAGAATCCCTTAGGACAAAGGTTGGGTTCAATGATCTTAAAGATCTCTTCCAGCTGAAACAATTCTATGATTTGGTGTTTTAAGGTGGCACCGAAATGGAGGTTTGTGTACAAACTGTCATGAGAAACTGGACAGTGCAACCTATTAGATCTAGACCTTTTATTTGAAGGCAAGATGTGAAGAGTTTGAAAGCTGCTGCCAATGGTTGGTGGCACTTTTGTGGTTTCTCTAAACAAATCTGTCTGTCTCAGTTCTTGTGAAAATGCCCATTGATAATGGATTTCAATAAGGAGAACTTTAGTACAGAAGTAGAAGGACTGCGTATTGCCATCATAAACTTAATGAGGACTGTACCTCTGACACCATGGTAAGTCTTAGGAGAGGTATTGATCTGGTGAAGGTCTGTTTTCTTTTTTAATAGTTTTTGATAGTATGCCTAAATCAAGATGCTAGCTTTCCCATTTGTCAAGACTCTTTGCTTCTCTGAACACAGATTTTGACTTGAAAAAAAATAGTCAAGTGTGACTCTTCTCATTTATCTTTAATCTTTTTTCAGTTGTGTCTTGGAACAAGCAAAACTTCTTGACAAAACATCTGAGAGAACAGAACAAGCCCTGAGCCTTTCTTATCCTGAGGATCAAATGGATATATAAAACAAAGGCAATTTAAGGAGTATAACTTGAGAAAAAACATTCAATGAGCTTGAGTCAAGCTCGATGAGAAGTTTTGCAGGAGCATTCTGGATGCTGTGGTCCATAATTTAAATTAGTGCATTTTAGAAAGAATTACGTTAGTTTAGACTGGAAGGCATTAGAGGATAAATCAGACAGTCTCCGTCTCAGAGAAGCCTAAACAGCTCAAAAGGTTACATAGAAGATATAAACCTATATGATATATTTGTTACAGGTCCTCAAAGAAAATGGTGAAGCTAGCAGGATGACAAAGATATTTCTATATTGAGAGAAAAGGGTCCTGTGCAATCTGAATGCAACTCACAGGACCTGGGTCTGGTCAGCATGGGTGTGAGTATCCCAGAAGCATTTGGAAAATTATCCTGACATCTATGCATGGAAAGAAAGCAGTTTTAAAACTCTCTGTTCAACATAAACGTATGGCTGATACAGAGAACACAGATATCTGCAGGGATATTGAAATACCACTTAACTTGTGAAACTTTAACCATGATCTGAGTGGTTGGCTGTGGTGCCAGAAAAGGACAAACATGGTGGCTTTTGGCTTTTGTAAGGAAAAATCCAGTAAGAGTAGTACACACAGACTGGGAAGGCTGTTTTGCTGAGGAGATTACTGCAGAACTAAGTCTTGACTGCTTCCCATGGGAAGAATTCACAAAACTGGAACTTAATACCCAGCCTTGCTATAGAATTCACATGTAACTTTGAGCAAGACATTTAGTCTTTGATTTTCAAAGACAGCTAGTGAAAGGAAGAGTTGTGTGGATACCTTTGAAAATCCCACCTTTAATCTCTTTGTACCTCACTGTTCACAGGCAGAATGGCAGATAACATCTGTCCTCTGCTGCTGTTGATCTGCTGCCTGTGAGCTCCTTAGACCAAGACCCTCCTCCTTTCATGGATGTGGACTGTGTTTTCTATATAGCTGATGTCAATAACAAATGTGATGACAGTTATTACTGAATAAGTGCTCTTTTGCTTTTCAGCAATGACACCTCAAGATGCAATCACATCCCATCACGTCCATCCAGAGTACACACTACTCCATCTATACCTGAAGTAAATTGGAGGCATCCAGAATTATGGAGTAGTGTGTATTTTGGATGGACAGGTATGTGTTAGCACAAGTTTCATTGAGGTCTTGGGAATTGTATTTAAATCATAATGTGGTGTTATTGAAAAAGAATGAATCCAAGCTCCTCCTTTAGGGACAGATTCTGACATCTCACACTAAATTAAGTTTTAACAGATTTACAGCAGCCTTCTGTATCTTATCCTGAACTGATTCGAGTTGCCACTTTTATTCCTCCAAGCTATATTTTTCTCTTCCTGCATAGTTTTAGAGTTGCTCAGTCTAGAAACACTGACAGTTCTTCACAAATATCTCTCCCAGAACCAGCTCCCTTAAGAAATTACACTCTCAAGAGCAATCGTATAAGGAAGGAGAGAGGCAGGAATAGTCAGCAAACGTATGGACAGAAAAGTCAAAACTCTAGGGAGTGGTGTGATTTATGATGTTACCAAAGTAGAACTGGAGAGAGAAAAAAAGCCAAGAAAGCTGTTGAAGAAGAGAATAAAAAGAGAATGTGGGATAGGTAGAGGAGCAGAAGGGAAGGAAGAAGATATAAAACCTATGTTTTAAGAAGGTGAAATTCGCTGCTTCTTATATATTCAGATAGTGATTTTTGTGGTTCTTTGAGGGTAGTTTGGGGACTATTATGTTGAACACATAGTACGAACAATAAAAAAGATTTTTGGAGTTTATACTCCTAAATCTTAAACGTTTCTGTAGTTAGAGGAACTGTCATGACTGCAGATAAAGGCAAAATGGGAAATTGATATGTAGTGGACGTTGAAACAGTGAAACCTGTTTTCTTATAAATTGTACTGAGGATTGAAAACCAAGATTAATCAACGCTTTCTCCACAAGACTATTTGGGGAGAAAGAAATGCCTTTGATTTGGATAGATAACTTTCCTTTAACAGGAATGATTCTTCGTTTTATTTTTACTGTATATAAAGGTGCCTAATTTAAAAAATAACATCAATATTTTAAAAAGATATACTATAAATAAATGATAACATATAATGCATTCTTTCATGGCCAATGACATGAAAACATTAAATGTATCTTTCCAACACACTGTGTCTCTTATTTTACCTGGGTTGCAATCTTTTTCTGCCCTTCTTTCATAGCAAAACTCTACTATTTAATATTTGCTGGAATTGCATAGTCTGAGTAACACACACAGTTCTCTGACCAGCTCCCTCTGGGATGATGTGATCACTGCAGTTCATAGAGTATGGAATAAAGAGCTCTCCTTGTAAAATCACAGTTACAGAGAAAAAAGCTTTGATGATTTATGTTGGCTGAGATTTTGACCCAGAAGCTTTGAACATGGAGTAGCTGTTATTTACTCTATGTCACCATCAATCCCAGGCAGGAAAGACTACTAAGAGCCTTCTCTTTGCAGGGCTGGCATTCTTTCACACAGTTCTCACTGACCTGTCTTTACTCCCTGCCTTAGCTGCTTTAAACAGAAAAGCTCTCCTGTGCTGAAATAGATGTCCTGTGTAGCAGGGCTATTTAAATTATCTTGAGTGAATAGGGAACCTGGGAAATTTCTATTTTATGAGTTAGCTCCTGCTGCAGTTTTATGACAAGATGAGTTAAACATTAAAATAGTCTTTGGATCATCTTTACACATCACTGTCATAGTTTAACAGGTTTCTAGTATATATACTGCTTTTTCTACAACCTGAGAAACTGGTGGTTAACAGCTGTCTGTGTGAACTGGTCTGCTTTGAAAGACTCCAAGTTCAGGGAGGCATGGCATCTGTTTTCTGAGGGAAGGAAGGACTAAATAAAAAATACATTGGGATGACTTTGTGAGACTGCTATTGTGCAAACTGTGCTGGTCTCGCTTGGGTAATACATTTGCAGCTGGACAGTGGCTGGTGGCTGCTGTAGGAGATGAGGGCTTTTGTTTATTTCAGGGGGGAAGAATGGGTACATGCAGTTACCACTGTGCTATGGTGAATGGATGGAGGGTTGAAATTTTCTTGCCTTCCACCCTCTCTTAAGAAACACACGTGCCTAGTGATATCAGATGTAATAGGGAATAAGGAGTGATAGGAGGTGAGATTTGGATAGTAAGGCAGCATGAAGCATGGCTTGTATTTGTGAAGGTCCAGGGTGGTTTCTGCATTTTAGGGTGAAACCTTAGGCTTCCACACTTTGACATTTGCTGAAAGGTAGTGGTTCCTACCCAAATAAAGAGAACAGAAACTGCTTGTTATCCCAGTCAAAAGATTCCCTGATAGCTTTAGCAGTTGTAGGAAGCAAATCCTCTGCATTTTAGGGAAACACTTTGCATTTGGTTTTATGGTGATTGAGGATCTCTTCTGGGGAGCAAAGTGATTTCTGAAACTTCTGTTACAACAAAAAACTAATAATGTTTCAACTAACAAGGATAGATATCTTACAAAAGGTGCATTCCCAGATTACAGCAAAGAGAAAACCACAGGATTTTTAAAATGATGTATTTTGCTTACAATTTCTGCTAGTTCTTCTAGGAATGCTATGCTTAAATATAATATCCCTCAAAATACCTCTCCTGTTATTGCAGACAGCTGACTCCCAGATCAAGGAACATCAGTGCTGAAATCAAGGACTGGGCTTTGCCGTTCAGTTAAAGGAAAGAAAAGTTCTTTTTGCTTTTTACCCATGACAGTAAAAATGAATAACACTTAAGTTTCCTGCATTATCCACTCTTTCTATATTTTTTTTCTTAAATTTTGGCAACACAAGTGGTGTCTTATGACTGTCTCATGATGAAGGCTACTGAAAGGCAAAGACAACTCCCTGCTCTTAAAACCTATTACTGTAACTCTACAGCAATCAGGGATTCACTGAACTCTGGAGATTCCTCTCCTGACCAGAAAGAAAGATCATCCATGGTGACATTACTAACTCTTGGGCAATCATTCACCGTTAAAGTCCCTTTGATTTCATAAAGGGGATTTTTTTCTGTTGAAGAATTAGAAATGAACTGAAAGTGGGAATAGGTTTTAAAACCTTAATTGTATCCCTGAGACTCTTGGATGCCTAAGTTGGCAGCAACATCAGATCTCCCATAGAGAGAAGGGAATGCTGTCATTTATGACTGTACAGAGAGGCCCAAAGCACACTGGCTTGGCAAACCTATCTGCTTATTCACTTGAAGAAAAACTGTTTGTTTTGAGTCTGCTCTTGATACTCTTGTGTTTTTGGTTTTTTTTCTCAGTATCTCTCTATCATTTTAGTGGATAATTTCCAGGGAAAGAAAGCTCCAAAAGACCAGCCTTTGTTCATATCTGTTCTCCCATCCAGTCCTATGGAGGAATGATATTACTTTTAATATGTAACCTGCTAGAAACCATCACCTTTCCTTTAATGGCCTTTCAAACAATGTATCATATTTCAGCCAAACTCTAATACTGGTTTTTTTCCCTGTTTTCCCATTGCATGTAATGGACATAAGTGCAGCACAGATTCTCTGACTCAAAACTGGGAGATGCATAAGACTGTACACAGGAAATAATTCTATTATTCTATATAAATAATATATAAAGAATTCTATTATTTTTATATTATTCTATTATTATTTTTGTTTTGTATGGAGAAGGGATGAAAGGGACAAGAGGGCTGGGGAAGACTATGGTTACAGAAGCTTCCAGAGAGGTCAGGACAGAAATAGTCTCTTGCTCTGAACTGAGCCTTTCTGAAACACAGAATTTCTGCTTTGTTATTTTGTTGTATACTACGTGGGAATTGAAAACTCTGTTTTTGTGTAGCCATTCAGTGCTGTGTATTTATTTTATGCACCATTCCAGCCTTACTTTGAGCTTGAAGGGGTCCATGGTGTTATCACAGTGTTAGAGGCAAATTCATTTGCTCCTATAATCCTTACAAAAGCCATAGGCTAAGAGCCAAGAATGTTTGGCGCATATAAAAGAACAATGGAAATAGCATCTACCATTGTAGCACTTAATAGACTCATATATTACTACATGCTCACTAAGTTAATAAATCTTTTGCAAAGCTGCAAAAGTTCAGTAAAAGTAGTAAGAAATTGTATTTTGTGACTTTTTTTCCCCCTGAAGGATTTAAACCTTGAAACTCTGGACATGAGATTACTTAATCTTGGAAAGCATGTTTAGGAGACTACAGAGGTTCAAGGTTACAATCTATTCTTGTGAAGTCATGTTTCTGTTAACTACAAATCAGAGATGATAGGATTTCCATCTCTGTAACTCGAGGCACACGTGTATCTGTGGATACATATTTGAAAATAAATGTTTGTACAGGTTGGATTAAACCTTTTTTTGAGACGTATCTCTCTGCTTTGATAAACTTCAAGGCTTTAGGCAGCAGCTCAGGTAGAGAGATAGCCAAACTTTCCTGCAAGGTTTTGTTGTTGTTGTTGACATTTTTTATCAAACTTGCACAAATTGGATGAGGAACAGGGACAAACCATGAAATCCATGAAATATTTCCAGCTGCTTTGGGTGAGTGATGGAGAAACCCCTGGGCTGAGATGCAGAATATTTCACTGTTTGTTTTGCTTCCTGTATCTAATTTAGTTGCAGCTCAGAGGACCAGAGTTAGGAGCTTAGGGCTGTGGTTAAATATTAGACAGCAGTGCTGTGTAAGCTGGTTTTAGCTGTCTGCCCAGTACCTCTGCACTCTATTGTGCCAGCACAGAGTTTACATGACTGTGCAGTGAGATGCATCAGGGAACTGAATCAGTTGAAAGGCAACTTTACAAAAAACAACAGGAAAAATGTTGAAAGAGTATGTTATATTTTAGCTGGATCAGTTTCTGATACAGTTCTCAGTGTTTCTTTGTGGGAAGATGCTCTGTCACATCCAAGAGAGAAACCTAAGGGAAGGAGACAGTTTGTCCTGCATTTGGGAAAGTAAAGTTTGTGTGTTGAGATCTCAGTATAGTCTCTAGTAGACGAGATAAGTCTGGAGAGGGACAGTCAGTGCACCTAAATGGGGTCTGTTGGACTACTCCTGCTCCCCTGAGGATGCTAAGCCACACACATACGCAAGTCCCCACAAGACAAGAAGCTCAACTTATCTCATTTCCATTCTTGAGCTAAATTACTGTAGGAGTAGCTGAGGTACCACAAAGGGCAGAAGGTTGTATACCTGCTTTGGTGAGATTTCCAGCCTATTTTTATAGATTCAGCTTGTTTAGATAGTTTTGATTCTGTGAAACTCTTGATGCTTTCAGTGCTTCTGACTACAGTGAATCTGAGCCCTTTTGGTCCATGTGGATAAGAAAGAAAATAACTCAGGGATTTGAATAAGAGTTTTGGAAGAAAGGAGATGTGGTGTAGAGAGAAGAGTAAAACTTTTTTGGCATATCTTTTAATCCTTGAGCGTCTGTATGTGATTTCTGTGCTTTTCTCTGGAATTAATTGTGAGTGTTCTTAAACACTGACAAATAATCAATGTAAATTTGAAGTTTAATGAGAGACTTAAAGGCAGACTTTTGAAAAGCAAAATATCATCTCTATTTTCCTAGCCTGATCTGAATGGCCTTGATGGCTTGATGCAGGATTTCCTTTTGTGAAGAGAATTATTGCCCTAAATGATGATAGAGCTTCCTCCCCTTCATCGTGGCATCTTGGAGAGAAATGCTTTTAAGCTGTAAAGTTCTAAAATGTTGTGGTAATGAGAGCTATGGAAATACAATAGACAGACAGAGCTTGGTCCTTGCACACATCCGTCTCCTGCTGCCTGCTTCAGAGAGGGGAATGTTTGCTCTCGTTAAGAGACGCCTGTCTCAGAGGAAGTGCTGCTTTGTGTTTTCAGCAGCCTCAGTGACTCCCATGCTTGGAATGGTTTGAGTTTCTCTAGGACGGACCTCACTAAAAGTTTTTAGGTTTGTTATGCACCAGGGCCCTGGTGACTGACTGTGTGAATGGCATCTTTATAGACTCTTTTATAACAGGAGTTTCCTGGGTGGATAGCTGTCATGCTGCAAATTTCTCAGAGTTCAAACTTCTGTGTGTCTTAGATCTGGTCATTAAATCACAGATGTTGCTTTGAAAAAGCTGAGTGTGCACGAAGTCAGTCCTTTCAACATAACATGTCTAACGACTTGTGGAAAGCACGGAGGGAAAGGAACAGCCATTTGATTTAAGTGTTTGTTTGGTCATTTAATACACAAAAGACCTGGCATGTGGCTGTGTTGCTGAAGACAAAGGGAATGATCCACAGTGTTTGCAGATATTTATGGAAATATTTTTTTTCCTTTGCATTTCTACCTTTAATAAATAACTGCTGAATCCACAATGTTCTTAATAACAAATGTGTACTAGGATCACTAGCAAGTAAACATCAAAACAGTTAAAAATGCTAAATTTACAAAAATGCCATGTGCACGTCTTTGTATGTATATCTGTGTCTATATAAAGATCATTATATTGCAAAAATGGGCATGCAGTGAGATCTGCCCAGTCTCAAATTAGGAATAGGAGTGAACAATCTGCTCTCAATCAAAATAAAAAGCGTTCTGTGCAAGCAATGTATATGGGAGATTTGTTTTATACATGCAGGAAGAATTTTTCATACTTATTTTTCTCATTTTGAGCACTTAAATGCATAATTTCTGGGTATTTTAGAACTAGCTCAAGAAGTGAGAAACTGTATTCATGATGATTGCAGATAGGAACTAAACCAATTTCCTTGTCACCAAAAATATATATAAAATTGCTTTTCAGGTAAAGTCTTCATCAGTGCAATGTGAACTTTTCCTTGCTTTCCTTCTTCCTGTGCTATTGCAGTGGAAACTAAACTGCCCTCTGTTATAGGTTATCATTTCCAGACCTCTACAATGCTTATCTAACAGAGCAGCCAGACAAACAGCACAGCACTCGGCAGGATGAGGCACTGGATTTTAATATGGTGACAGGCAACCATTTGAAGGAAGAGCAAAGTCAAATAATTTAAAAACATAGAAACAGCTTGTGGATCATTGACAAGCAACACATTTGGAACACAGATGGCTGATTTTTCTCCCCAAAAATAACAAATGAAGAAAAAAAAACCCTTTCTTTGTTACTTTTATTTTTGATTCAGTATTTATACTGACCGGCTCTTCAGAGCTCCTTATGGACAAACACAAATGAGATCTTTTCACTGATGAGCACCCGGTCTTAATTATTTTTAACAGGGGTTGGGAAACTTTTGTAAAAGACTAGGGATTTTACTTCCTCTACTCTGATGAAATTTCTTCTTGTTAACAGAAATAATTTATTGTGAACTATGAAAAATTGTGTCCAGCCCAGTGATACTTTGGTATCAACTAATGCTGAGAGCAGTAGGCTGACTTCCTAATTAAGTCAGTGACCAGCCAGGGAAACAGGCCAAAGATTTGCAGCTGCATATGCTTGCATAAGAACAATCACTTCCTCAAGATATATGTCAGCCACTGACTACATCAGGTCTGTCCTTTTCCTGAAACCTGGTGTCAGTAGCAAGCCCAGGACTTAGACAGACCTCTTGAGCTATTGGTGTCTTGGTGCATTAGACCTCCATGTTTCTTGGCATGAAAACTTGTCAGGGAGTGTGACAATCCCTTTGTCTGGGATCTTGTCTTGGCTAGGGGCCATGGTATGAACTCGTGACTGTGGAATGAGACCTCCTTGGATATAGGGTACTGTTAGGAGTGATACACTCAGTTGGGAAGGATTTAATTCACCATAGCAATCTTAAACTTCATAAGACTTCCTAGGGGTGAGATCATGCTACTGCCCTGCAAATGGTCCTTATGTTGTTACTGGTGTGCTAGACTGGAAGTTTTGGATTACACTAGTGGTTGTGTGCTGGCCTTATGCACATTTCAAGAGGTTGAGTAAGAATTTCACCAGTTTTCTCTGGTACATTGTGTACAACACAGTGTTCTCACGGTGTACAACAGCCTACTTATATTTTCCTCCTTTAAAACACCAATTAGTAATCCCTGTTAGATTCAAGGTGCCTGAGAGACTTAACATTTGAGAGACTATGGGAAACAAGTTATTTTACAAATGAGGAAATAAATGTGTGTAGGATTGTCTGTCCCTAAAGAAGGATGTAAAAAAATGTAAAACTTCCAGCCCTAGCCCATCCCAAATAGTATCAGCAAAGATATCCATGATATCTCCTTTGGCTCCCGTGCTGGTTTTATGGTGTGTCGTTGCCTCTGACAGCCGTGGATGTGCTACATGAGGTGAGAGCACAGCACCAGGGGAGATGCTGGGAGCAGTCGTCACTTCAGCTGAAGCTGGAAAAAACCTTTTTTTCGCTCTCTCTTTCTTTTCTCCACCAAGAGTGGCTGTTTTAAAGTCTATTTAAATGAGGACTAAAAAAAGGAAAGATAAGGACTTTTAGGAAATGAGTTATTCTTGGCTTTCTTATGTTCCAGCATTTTTTCTATTACACAGTAACGATGGATTTTCTTTTTCTGCATGGTGTTTTTGGAGCCATACACCTAATCAATGCAAGCTCCAGGGTCTTCACATCTTGTACCTAGTGAAAAGGTCATGCAGCATCTGACAGCAAACAGTACTTGCTCAGCAGTGGCTTTTTTTTCCCCTCCTCCAATGCTGCCTGCAATTCATGTAGCCTTATTTCCTGGACCTCTCTGTTGTGTGCACCCATTTCACTGTCAGTTACACTATTGCACGTACGTGACTCAGAAGTCACATGGTTGGGAAGCTCAGGGTGAGTTGGAAGAGTAGTTCAGGCTGCTGTCCCATGCATGAGAAGCCCAATCGGTCTCCAACAGACTGGACTGCCTGTCTTCCAGTGTTTGGGAAGCTCACAACACCTATTTTTATTTAGAAGTTCTCCCATGCAGAAGCTGATAGGGTTTGAAAGAGGAACAGGTTTATTTGCAATTAGAACTATACAAATGGAATCTTTATATTCTACAGCTCTACATAAAATGGTAAGGAGAACATCAAATAGAAAAGTATTAATAGCATAGTGTTAAATTGTGGGAACATGTTTCCAGGTAAAGAAGCCAGAAGCAGGACATGCAGTGTTCTAGGAAAACAGCTACGTGAGATAAAGTGAAGCAATATTGTCTTGCAAAGATGTGTAAAGTTGCTTTTCTGAGATTGTTCATTCAGATAAAAAAAAAATATGAGGGGAGACATAGCACCATAGTTTCCAGCTCCTTTTAGAAGAAGCCTTTAATTATGTTTTATGTATATTTAAGTTTATGTGAAGCTATTATGAGTAAGACAAGTATTTCTTTCTTTCTTTGCTTTTAACTTCTTTTTATTAGCAATTGTCAAGACAGTCCCAAGCGAAACTGACAACTTTGATCTTTAGAAAAGTTCATACTGGCTTTAAGTTTTTCTTATCCTTCCTCAGCTTTATGGGTCTAGAACTCCTACTTTTATAGTCCTAAAGGAAAAGAAAATATCGAGTGAGTGAATTTATTCAGATAAAATAGGAACCTGCAGAAATCTTGAATCAAATCTGAGCACTTTCCCGGGTTGCAAAAGGTTTTTATGAACTCATTACAAGAAAAAAATAATCAGGTTTGCCAGCAGCTTAACATTTCCTCCATTCAGCTGGAGTTGGAAAGAGAGACTCTGGAATACTGTGAGGAAGGAATCTTTCTTTTCTATCCTCCAAATAAAATAAACAAAACCCATATATTTCTCTTTAAAAGGAATATTTCAGTGTCTTGCATTCTGGTGCTGCTTCTGGCTGGATGACTAATTTTGCAGCTTCTTATTCCATCTTAAAATTATTTTCTCAATAAACAGTGGATAGGGTGTTTTTTGTCTGTAGGATGTGTGGGAGCTTGGAGGTGACCACTGGGGGTAATACTGCTTAAGATCCAAATAGGCAAGGTTAAAGTGCTGATTTTTCCAGTCCCACTTCAATCAGTGAAGTGACTAGCACTGCTGTAATGATGAGATGAGTAGATGCTCCCAAAGATAGGAGAATATTAGAGGTTGAAAATCCTTAGGGAATCATATGCCCTTCTTGTGAACTGCTGGAAATATGCTTCATCATCAACCTTATTCTGTGAGTAGATGCCAATTATATGAAAGCCCATCTCTCTATATCTGTTAGTGTTATTTCAGTGCTTGGGGGCTGGAGCTTAATACAATATGCTCTTTTCTTCTCTGACTAGTAAAGCAGCACAAAATAGAATTATTAGTATAAATACACGTTGGCTACAAAATGTAAATCTGGCAATTAGAATTTTCCCTGGTGATGCTCTCTAATGAGTGTTACCATATTCTTTGTGTTGCTGTAGGGAAGCAGTGGGTGTAGCAGTGGGGCTTGGCTAATTTATGGGAGAATCCTCAGGATACAACATTTTTTTCTTGATAAGAGAAGAAACAGCTTGTATTCCAAGTAACATTTATCTCAGGCAAGCTTTTCTCCCAAAAAGTACAGCACTGGGAGCATCAATGTTTACAGCTTATGATATGATTTCTGAGGCCTTCTGACATGTGCGAGCTGGTGAAAGCCTTGATGGAAGAAGTGGCTTAATCCTTATTAAACCTGAGGAACACCAGTAGGGAAAGCTCTTAAAAACAGAGGGAGACATCTGGGGAAGGTTCTCAGACTATTTGAGAAGCTTTCTGTTCCCCTTTTGGGTTGAAAATACAACTGCCATTTCTCCTTTATACACTGAGTTGGGTGTACAAGACTGTTGACATTTTTACGCCTTTGTGTTTGCAATTCATGGCCCCGTGTTGTGTGCCCTGGTTTGTATGTGGTGTCGTGACTGCATTGTAATTGTAGATGGTGAAACCTTCAGTAAATCTGCAGGGGAAAATACTTCTAATCTAAAAGGAAAATGCTGGGATTGTCTTGTCAAGAAAGCATCTTACACAGTTGCATGACCTTTCTAGAAAAAAAAATGACCTATGGTAATTTAATTATTGTTTGTTGTGATGGGCAGATAACAAAGTAAATATTGGAGTGGACTGATTGCCATCTCCACTTTAACAGAGGGATCTTGACAGCATTATTTTGCTGAGCCCAGCTGCAACTGCTTTTTTTTTTCCCTTCTGTCAAATGACTTAGTACTTTGTGTTTTTGGAGGAACTCTAGGGCAGCTGATAGTAACCCTGGATCAGACCTTGGGAGTGTTGAGTGATAACTGTTCCCTGTCTGCTTGAGAATTTTTTCACTCCCAAAGCTGTCTGTATTGTTGGGAGATGCTGTCTAAACAGAAGTTAATAGGGAATGTGGATGCTTAGTGCCCCTGAAAATCATACTTGGTACTGAAGGCTGGAGATTAAGGTCCGCAAATATAAGCAAGCTCATCTACAAACATTTATTATTAAATCTATATGGTGTTTAAATAATGACAGAAGATGTAAATGACATCAGGGTGAATATACACGTTAAATAAGCTCAAATGCTTTGGCTTGTGATCAAATTTCTCTTGTGGTTTTCATTACATATTCCTGAGGGTACATCCAAGGAATTTTCAGCAAGCAGAAAGAAACTCATTTCTTTTCTACTTTAAGCTGACCAAAAGTTGTGTAAACGTATTAGATTTAAACCCATCTTTACAGAAGGATACACCCTTACTAGTGATATAGTGTACTTTGGTAATTAGTAATCAGCGTGTGACATTGTGTGTGGTGAGACAGCCATGTAGGACAAAGTATGGTTGAGACAGATCCATTAATTTTGATAATAATATAAACTTTAACTCATCTTTCAGAAAAGAGCCCAGAATTGGGGAACCAGAGCTTTAAGCAAGTCCCATATCAAGTTTTGAAGCAGCTCAAGCAGAAAGTATTAAGTGAAAAACTTTTGTAAGCCTAGGTCAAATGCTTGCTAAACATGAGTCCAGGTTGGAGAGAAATCAGGAGGTCTGAAGCACAGGAAATCTGAGAAGTTTTTCCCATGGTAACTTCGGGTTCCTTCAGACTTCCTGCGGTAAGACTAAAGGAGTTTGTGATAAAGTCTAGTCCTGTCCTGATGAAGTCAGAGGTATCTATAGTCTTAATGTCAGAGGAGGTAATTGGCTTTCAGGGCTTGTATCTGAGATGGAGCAGATGATAATTTCTTCCCAGACTTGTGTTTCTGAGACAGAGAAGCTAAGAGCATACTAAGATGAGATTTTCTTCTAACTGGAAATGGTTTGGTTCTTTTTTTTTTTTCCCTGAATATATTGACTAATTTCAGAAAATATTTGGACGTTTTCAGCTTCAAAGAAAACCCCAAACTAAACAAACCACATTTCCTTGCTTAAACAACTTAAATAACATTTTATTGTTAATTATAAGCTAATTATACATAACTGAAAACAAGTCAAAATAAAAATGAAACTTTACAACATTGACAGAAGAAAATGCTCTGACTCACACTGCAGTCGAGACAGCACTGGCACTCTGCTCCTTTGGGCTCTGATTCTGAATGAGTGGGTGTTTGAACTTTGCAGGATGGCAGGCAAATGCTGGAGATAATGAATTCCCAACCAAAAATTGCTTCATACAATTGAGCTGTAAAGACCAAGCAACAAGAGAATTTGGACCCTCTCTCTGTCTTTCCCCTCCCTCTCAGTTGGTACATTGCAAGGAGCAGGAACATAGCAGGCAATTTAGAGATAGTACTTTGCTTTTAGGGACAGGTACCCTGGTGGGAACAGAAACTGCTCAAATATCTTGGGCTACTCCCACAGTAGCTGCAAATCTTTTGCCTAGGTCGTGTCAGCTGCCCACCCTGGCAATACTTTTAATCAGTAAAAATAAAGTGGAGTTGATCTGCATTTGCCTTGCAGTGAATACCTACTGGGTTCAGAGACTGGGAGAGATATGAGAGGGAGAGTATTCATTATTTATAGCCATTCCTATAGTGCTTATCGCCTCAGCATCTACAAGTGAGTGCCATTGACAAGGCTTTAAATGTGAGATAAAATTTAATAATGCATTAATAATAATGCACACTTGTCTGTGGTGGCAGCAGTTGTGACTGAGATGACTTAGAAGAGAGAACTGCCATAGCTCAGTGGAAGTGGAAATCTGCTGCCGAGGAAGAAGAGGAGGAGGCAGGGGAGCTGTGGAGAGCTATCAGGCTCGGTGAGTGGAGAAGCGAGCTCCGAGGTGTTGAGGTTTGCCACGGAGTCAGGGCAGCAAAAGACATGGATGAGGGTTCAGCAGCTTTGCAAAAATGAATGTGTTTAAATAGTGTATTCAGGAATAACCAGGAATGTACTTGAGCTTAATTATTAAAGTCTTCCCATGTTGCCTTGCTGCAAACATACACACACATGCAGAGGCCTGCGTGACTCCTGCTCTGAGGTAATGACAGAAGATGACCAAGCCTGGAGTTTGCCTTGTTAAAAGGCTACAGTTCAAAGCTGGCATTCTAGCTAATGAAACCTCTTTCCCCCCACCCCTTTATTTTATTATGTCATTCTTCTCTCTTGCTCATCTCTGTTCCTTTTTCTTGCCTCTAACCTGAAAAAAGGCAGTTCACACACCTCTGTGTGAACCCCTTGCTTTAACCCCCTGCTGCTGAGTGAAGAAAGGAGAATGGAGAAAGGACAGTCACAGGTAGAACCAGGAGCATCTGAAACAGTGCAGACCTGCATACAGATGAATTCATTTCTCATTAATCACCTCAGGAAGAGAGAAATATTTCCTACCTGCCCACGGCTTATTGTTCAGTTGTGTGACATCCTATTTCTGCAATAGCGGGTGCTGCTTTGGCAATACAGGTTGAAAGGAACAAAAGAAGATTAGAAACAGGCGTCAAGAGGTCTGTTTTTCAGAGGCAAAACTGCAGTTTGTAGAGGTGGATGCTACTGACCACCACATTCCAGTCTTCTCACTCGCTCGTGTGCAGATAGGTTTGATCAAGCCTTCTGCAAGAGGAATTATTTAAGCCCATTCTCTAACTGGAGTACTTCATAAGCATCTTCCTCAATTTCTGTTCAAATATTCATTGAAGAGTTTGAATATTCATTTGTTGTAATAGCTACATAAGAAATGCTACTACAGAGACTTGGCTTCGGTTTCTCTCCTCTAGGGATTTGCTGTTACCCTTACTCAACATCTGCTTCCTAATAACCTCTGCTTTACCTTCTTACCAAGCCCTTCTCTACGTGCTGCTTTTCCATGGTGACAACAGAACACCATATAGCCCTATCAGTTGAAAAAAGGTCCTGAAGTCAATGCAGCGATACATATTTACTGAGGGTGGGCATACTCAGTTGTCCCACCCAGATGAAACCACTGCTAGACTTGTAAATAACTTGTGTAAACACAGCAAAATCAGGTGCCAGAAATGGAGAATCCCATCAGCTAAGTTCCTTAGTTCTCTTCTGCACCAATTGATGTTACTCTATTTGTATTGAATCTTTCTAATGGAAAGAACCACAGTTGGGAGAATCCAGCATCTCTCCCTAGAGCAAATGATCAGTTTTAGAATGGAGTTGTGTGACATTATGAATCTTGCTAGTCAGGGATTGCATATTTGTTATCTTCCCACTTCTGGACAGATATTATGGAACTCCATTTCACTGAAGGTATCCAGGATGTGCAAATCAGTAGCAGCAAAATCCTAGGGTACTGAAAGCAGAATTTATTGTGGGGAATTCACACTCAAACTGTGGTAGGTTTTACAAATAGACTTTGCAGTCCATAAATCCCCAAGCTTTAATGGAACAGATAAGCTGGTGCAATACATTCATAGTAGCCTTAGAATGACAGATAGTACTGTGGCTAAAGCAGTGAAAGTTTAGTCAGCGTGATGGTGTCTTGCAGACACAAATGCTTTCTCAAACTATTTTAAACTGAAACTTATTAAGGCTGGAGTTTTCTTTCACTGGATGCCTCAGTTCAAGGTAGAGTGGTACATGAAGTCCATAGTTAAAGCTGTCAGGATACATAATTCCTTTAGATTTAGATTCCTTTAATTCCTTAAAAAAAAAAAATATGAAAATAGTGTTGCCCCTAATTGTAATTTTGACCCTTTCAATGATTTAATTTGAGCATGTGTGTTTTATTTCTTTCTTTGGATCAGGAAGCACAAGCAGTCTAGCATCTGGCTGTAAGGAACTGGTAATGAATTCCATTGGAGTAGGTAGTTGTTACGTTTGAGCCAGTTGTCACATGTTGACATATGCTCTATGGGGAAGGTTGATATGGAAGCAAGAGAGCAACAGCTATAACATCATGAGATCACTAGTTTGCTGAGATTCAAGTTATGGGGTTTGTTTCAAGTCTGGGTAGACATGTATGAAGTTATAGCTTCCCTGTGAGTATGAAGATTCATGCAAAATTGTTTAAGGTCAGTACCAGATATGAGCACAGGGGTAGGAATATGTGAACTTTTTCTTCACTCCCACCTCCCTTTTGTTTCCTAGTCTGAGCAATTCCTGCAGCATGCTGACATGTGGCAGAAAAGAGTTTTTCAAAACTGCTTGTGTCCGTCACCACAGATTATGGGCCAGTGACCACACACAGAGTGGAAGATCTGTTGCAGCGGGGGAAGTACAATAATTCCAATGCTATCCCCTGGGAAAGCATAAAAAGAAGAAAAAGAATGAGTAAGAGCCGCGGTAACAGAGGTAGGGCAACATCACAGTGCACTTTGGTAGCTGGTATGGGAGGGGAGTGCACAATTTATGATTCCAAGCAACTGACCTCACCTTTTAGGTATTTTATAAGATGAGCTCAGCAGGATGATGCAAGCATTGGCAGCAGGAGATAATGTTTCATTTCTGTTGGCTCCATCCTATTGTCTGATTCTGCTAATTGCAATGCTTTGGCCATCAGAGACAAATTACAGAAACTACCCACAAATGCTGAGGGGGAAGCTTGGGTATTTTTCACACACAGTGGAATTTCGTAAGTAGAACTTTTACTCCTGTATACATACTGAGAAGAACATGAAGATCAGATGTCTGCATTTTGGATTAAATTCCAAAAGACATTAAACTTTAAATTTGTGATAATTAGAAACGATTTTTGAACACTGTGTCTATATCGCCCAATAGATGGTATAAGTCAGAGACAGGCAGAAAAGCTAAATGGTTTTGGCTTGAGCCCTTGTGTGCTTCAGCCAGGGAAAGAAATGCCAATACCAGCAGTAGAGGGTTTTGGCAGCTTCTCTTTTCTCATAGCCACTCCTACCCTTTCCAAAAACTTTAATGGTTTTGGCTAGCTTGGTAACAAAGACAGCATTAAATGCCTGTGTTCCAAAGAGCCACGTGTGTGTGCTACTGCTGATCCATCTGTGAAACATGGCAAATGGCAGTGGGGGAAGGCACAGAGGGTATGCAAAGCATGTGGCACATACCCAGTCATAAAAAACTTGAGCAAACACTGCTACATGCCACAAAGTGACAAGAAGAGGTTTAAGAGCTGTGGTTTGTCCTCTCAGATTTTCCAAAAGTAAACATCACTGAGAAGTGTATGCCTGACCTAGGGCAAACCCTTCTTCCCAGGTGTTACAACTGCTTACTCAGCACCTTGTCTTCTCCAACTGGAGTCAAGAATGACAGGGAAGGAACTCTGTTTCCTTTAATTTTAAATAAAGTCGATACTTTACAAAGAGTGAAGTTTTCCTATTTTAACACCATGCAAGAAAATGTTACATTATTGTTGGAAGATGATGATGAGAGAAAGTGGGAATGCGTCTGAAATAGGTCTGACATATCAGGTAATGCCTCTTTGATGTGAGCTATCAAACGCAAAGATGCGGCGAAACTAAGATGGGACAAAGAATTGAAGTTGCCAGGAGCCAGGCAATTTAGGGCTTCATAAACCAAACCTAGCCATCGCTTGATAACTTGTTAACTCAGCATTGGTTCCTTTATTAGTGCAAGTAGATAGGGTCTCCTAAACGTCTTGCAAGGATCAAGTAATGTACTGCTATGAACAAGCCATGACACATTCATGACATTGTGTGGTCCTAGTGTAGTCCTAGGCGAATCGTTTTCACTGCAGTTCCCTTGTGTTTGGGGGAAATATTGTCTGGGTGCAGGTCTTTCAGGTTACTTCCCACTTTCAGACCTGGGGGCTGCCCCAAAAGCCTCTGTTGTGCTAAGGGTGTGGCATAGCAACTTTTCCTACACAAAAGATGCTGAAGACTAAGCACAGCACTTTGTTTATAACTATGAAAAGCAGTATTTTCTCATGCATGGGACTGTGGCAGACATCACATGACTGGGATTTTGGAAAGGTATGAGTTTTGTTTGCTGTGTCAAAAAACATGATATAGTTTGAGACACAATTCTGTCATTTCAGTAGCCCTACTCAAGTGATAAAGTTAATAGTCTAGGATTTAGTGACATGGATTCACTTCTCTTTCACAGATCACTAGCATGTGTCTTGGCCTCTTTATATTCAAGTACTCATTTGAGCAAGACTGGTTCTGGATGTATTGGAGGGATAAATAATTTGAAAGATTAGATGTTCAGATTTATATCTGTGGTGGTGTAATATCATAGCCAGATACTCCTTAAGTGCAGTTTTAAGTAGGGTGTGCTACAAAATGTGTATTAATAAAATATGAGATGGTAAAAATCTGTTTTCACTGATCCTTGGTGGTTTCCTTTCCTGGAATCTCTGTGAGATAGCAAGAATGCAGTCATTTTAGCCTCTTCATTAAGTATATTACTTAATCCCACACACTGTAGTTCCTTAAGCATAGAAACAATCTACACTCAGTGGGAACAATGAGATGCCCTAGAGCATATTTAAAACAGAACTCCCAGACACAATTACTTGGCTTAAAAAGGTCTGAGCTACATTTATTGTTATAGAAAAGGTCACCAAAATACATGAACAAATCCTAGTTATTTCTATCCAATTTACCTTTCTTAGAACCTGAATAATATAACTAAACACTGGAAATAGGATCACTAAAATCTGTCTCTTTTCCTCTGGCATAGTAATTCATCTCTAAACATGTGTTTTATTAATATTAACTTTTTTTTTACCCCCCCAAGTATCTCTTCAGTGGTGTTTCTTGACTGGATTTGACCATTCATTTCCTCCACATGTGATTTGAAATTATTTACATTATATTTAGAACCAGAGTGAGGTTACACACACATATGAATACACAATATATATTGTGTGTAGTCTGCTTATACATACTGTCTAGAGACACAAACACATGCATCTTACACACTCACATTTGCAGATATGCTAACAGCTGTTTATGTCTCATATCTAAGTACACTATTTAAAATATTACTATCTTAAAGAAAATTTACTGTAAGAAGCAGCATTTTCAGTAATGTTTGCTGAATGGAAAGCAACGTTAAAATGTAAAAGACTTGCAAATGAAATGCTGTCTCAGTGCATTTCTCTTTTCTAAAATCTCTGTCTGGACTGAGAATGTATTTTTCATGCCTGGATTTAAAAAGAGACCTCTCAGGAGAGTTAAATGGAAACCAAATAAAACCACAGCATCTTTCTTTGAAAAAGTCTCCAGGAAAGATTATGCAGTGCTTAAATTCTGCTCTGCTTGTAGTAGGTTTTACAAATGTCAGGTTGATGTGTTTAAATTTCTTATTTTTCTAAAGAAAACCCAACAGCGAAATGTTATTTTACCTGTAATAACATACAGAACTGTCAGAAAAGTAATTCTCCTACTCTTTTTTTTTTTTTTCCTGGTCTCAATATGTGATGTTGAAGTGATGTCTTAAATGATATGAAACTATTATAGTGAGAAAAGTTGAAAGTCTGGATGAAGATCTGAGCATGAGGGAAGCTTTCTGGTAGTGACGTGCCTGGAGTCACACAATGGGAGAGTGGCTCTCATGACACCTGTAACTGTGCTCAGCCTTCTCTCCTACTGTTTAACCTAAATTTCCCTGTTCTTAACATCCAGCTGTCGTTACTAATGATACCTTAGAGCTATGTACTAAATTATTCTTTCTCTGACTTTCAGTTCTTCCTTTCAAATGCTTGAGGAGTTTCTAGCAATGCTTTTAGCATAGATGGATTGGGCTTACAACCAATTACTGTATTTAACTGAATCCCAAATGATCTTAAATCTGAGAGAACTTCAAAATTCTCAGGGCTAGCTAAAGGAAAATGTTTTAAATTAGTTTTATCAATAATTTCAGTGCTTTTCCTCATTTTAACAGTTACATTCTATTGTATTTTTTGAGAAAAGAAAGCTGTATTTTTTAATATACAATTATCTTTGAAAGAAAACCTTCTATACTGAGAGAAAAAGAAGACTAGAATAAAATATAAACAGAAAATGATGTGATTTCCCTTAGCCAAAACTAAATGAGGTATTTTAGTGTAAAAAAAGTTGCAAAAAGAATAAGGGAAAATAAACCCCATCATGCAGTTGTGCCATGCAATATCGATTGTTCACATGTACTTGAGGAATTTGGTCAATAAGCTCAATGACAGCTGAGAGCTCTGTGCTATTCTTGGTCAAGGCATGGAGGGTGACTGAAGTCTCTGAATAAGAAGCCACTCCTGGAATTTTTTTACGTGAAGGATCCTATCGATTGCAGTCAGGACTGCCTCAGAGACTCACTCTTCTGGCACCCAGTGAAGGATGTATATATGTCAAGGCTCGGTGACTGCCAGTATTCATGAGTAATCATGAATATCCACAAGCAATGTAATTTTTATATAAGAAGAGATCATCAAGGAGTGAGATAACACGTTTCCTTCACTAACCAGTAGCATTATGGTTTTATGAGTACTTTGACAGAACCATAAAGCCAACAAAACCGAGGTCTGTAATTTACGGTATTGCTTTCATTCTGGTAAGAATTGTCCCATAATTGTTTCAAGGGGCAGAACTTGCAAGGGGCAGAACTTGGATTTGAGGCTATTTCGATATCTCTGAGAATTACAGATTCACTCATCTAATGCTCTAAAGGAGTTGGAGAGTCCATCAGTTTCTAACAGCCACAGCCTAGTCCTTTGCAGATTGTCTCTTTAGATGGAGACTTTAATACATTCATATACAAAGCATTCTCAGGTGCTTTGGAGGATACATCATCTTAGATGTCCATCACTTTTTACAAATAAATTCAACATCTGAGTCTCTTATCTCCCTCTGGTCTAGCAGATTTCTGTGTAAGCTATTCAGTTTGTGTCTTAAAGCCTCCCTTATTCACCTTGATCCTCTCTGCTAGCAGTAACTGGTCAACTTGTCCCTGGGAGCTTTAGCAGTGTGCATGCAGTTCTACTTGACTGTCTAATACTTTTCTAATCTAGATTTTCTCTTCCCTTCCAGTTCTTAAGCAGCAGGAGTTATATTGTTCTTGCTTGCATTTTCTTATTCCAGTTCTAAAGACAGGATTCTTATTTCTTTTAAATTGACTGATTTCATTGTGCCTTATCCTACCGATGAGATTATGGTCCTCAGATGACTCCTCATAGAGATGTGAGGTATTTAACACCAACATGCAGAGGAATTTATCTGTTTCTTTCTAAGTGAAGGGAGGTTTTCTGTTTGAGAAGACAGACACATTTCACCTCCACAGTAGCCACACAATCCAGCTAGCTAGATGGCAGGGCAATTCCTCGCTGCTTGGTATGATCTGAGAAGATATCTAGTGAAAGGAGGAGGGTTGTGTGTGAGCTACAGACAACATATGCAACTGAGTAATGTATGACTGCATGCACTGCTTCCTTCCTTCTGCTTCTGCTACAGTAAGATTCTCAAGTTGGACTTCATTGTCAGTGGATCAAGCATGAGTCCAAGTGGCAAAAAAGGACTGACAGCTGGGAAAGGGAATAACTGCTCTGGGATGTACCCTGTTCTTCTTTTGTATAGGTGAAAAGAAAACGCTGCTCTGCAAAGTGGACCATTGATATATTTTCCTTTCCTTTCCATAATGGAAAAGGGTTTTGCACAAGGAAAATGTACAAGTGTTAACATGTTAACACACAGGCATAAACACTGCTTCTAAGCCAGAGCCAGAAGGTGTACATCTATTACTGAAGGAGTAGAGCTGCATGTACATTATTGCTGACCTGCTTCATTCATGTTTCTTTTGAAACTGCATTATTCTTTCTCACTTTTGGTGCTCTATAGTTGTGATTGCTGCTAGATACAGAACAAACAAATGGTCCTTTTTTTCTCAAATACACCTGTATTCCCCCTATAACATTTCTTAAAAGTCACCAGATTTTATTGATAGTAATGAATAATATAAAATAAAACAAAACAGAGAAACTAATTTCTGGGACAGACTGTGAGCAGATGCTAACTCTTTTGCTATATTTAGTTCTGACTAAGTCTGAAGCTCTTTCAGCTCTTTCAAATAAATCTGAAGGTAAATTTTACTACCTCATCTTATTAAGAGAAATCACTTTTAAGGTTTATATTTTGCCTGTTTCCATTTTCTCTGTTTTGTTCTTCCAGTTTAAGAAGTTCTACTTGTTTATGCCTACTGTAAGGGATAGGCATACTTTGGTGTGACCCAGTGTAGCCACTCTCATATTCATATTTCCTTTGACAGTGGCTTGAATTTACAGGAAGTAATCCTATCATAATTTCCTCTTTTCAGTGACAGACATATTTGGCAACAAATTAAAGCAGTATAAGCTCATAAGTCCTTCACTTTTCATTTCCTATGAGCTTTCCTAATGATGGTAAGGAGAAAAGCGGTCTATCCAAAACATACTCACAGGCTTCTCATGTGGCAAGGACAGGAGTGCTTTGTAGACTTGCATGTTTAAGGAGGTGAGAGAGGAAGACTCCATTTCTAGGATGGAAAAATAAGAAAGGAACAAATGCTTAAGCAGTCTGTGGATATAGTGCTGCAGCTCCTGAGAGGCGGAAACCACTAAACCGGGTGGACAAAGTGGATGGGCACTGGAGGGACCAGGCACAGGGTACTACTAGTGTGGAAACTCTTTTACTCTACAGGGTACTAAGCTGAAAGGCAAGAGACTTAATAATCAGCATACTGATATGGTGCTACTGTGGTGCTATTTCCTATTCTTCCCTTACTTTTGGCGAGCATCCCAGGGTGGGAGTGTCATTTGTCCATAGGAAGTCCCTTACATTGCTGTTTGGGGAGGAAGAGGTGAGATGACTTGTTAATACTCTGTCAAGTGACCCAGGAGATCAGTAGTAAAATTAGAAAAGAAACCTCAATGTCTTCAGTCTCAGTGCACATCTCCACATCCAACTGTTGAAATGTAAAGTCTGTTGCTCTTTCTCCTTCCCTCCCACTAACTGAAGGTGAGTCAGTTTCAGTTGTGTAGCCCTGCAGCTATTGCTGAGCCCAGACTAATGGGTAGATCTGGGAAAGCAGGATATTTTAACATGGGAGTTAAGTGTCTGTATAGCTTCAGGATCTGATCTGGGTTATGCCCCAGTGATCAGGCAAAGCTGCATGTGCCTGCATCCACGTGCCCTCAGCCCAGTATGATACTCAGGGCATCTCTGAGCTTCTTGAATCTCCAACCTCCACTAAAGCCTGTGGGCAGTACTGTAATACAGATAACAACTAGTCAATTTGTCCATTTTCTTAGTAGATGTGTTTTTGTCCAAATAGAGTAACACCCTACAGTGGAAAGGCCTTTCACAGATTTACAGTTCCTAAGATAGGCACAGGAGTGCACAATGTCCTAGTGGCCACAGGACTCAGCCAAACTTTATTGTAAGATTTTTAATGTGTTTTTTATATCTTCCATTTCCATCCCTGTCTTACTTGAGAATCTTTTGAAGGTTTGGAGCCACTGATGAGGATGAAGTCAGTTAAGTGGTTACCTCGTGGCTGTTTCCAGCACACTCACGTGGCTGGTTGGTAGGGACTAGTCTGCAGGTGTCTGTTACCTTATGAGGAAAGTAGTGCTTATGCAGCTATTAAGAAATCAAGAAAAGAAGTTTCCTGGAGACCTATGATGCCATGATGTCTCCCCTGTCACCCAGTCAGCTCCACTATGTGTCAGCTGATTCTTCTGGACTCTTACGTTGTATTTATAGTTGCCTTTGAAAAAAATCGTGTAAAAGTATTCCTCTATTCCAGAACTGGGTAAGAATTCCAAGATTTGTCACTAAGAATGAGAAGCCCAAGAACTTCTGCAATGACATACCCTTTCAATCCTGTTAATTCTTTCCATGAGCTTCAACAGGTGAAAATTTTCTTCCACCTTCACGAAGATAAACTCTGGACAAAATTCTCTTTTCCATTAGTTGATCTATGTCCCTCCAACCACTCTAATTAGGTTCATAGCCCACTAGAATCCTCATGAATCTTTCATAGACTCCCCTTTCGGAGACTAGAACTCCTTGTTTGTAATAGAATCTCTGTTACACCTGAAAGATGAGATTAAAGGACTTAAAACCGTGGTAGAGGCATAAATACAGATCATTCATTTTAGTGATGTGATATCCTTCCACCCTCATTCCATGGCACATTCTGGTGCTGGAAGCAGCTCTGGCTTTGTTTTAAGTGGTCTTATGAGGAATCTGAACCTTTGACCTTCTTTTTCTTTCTGCATGTAGGAAGTCTGGAAAATTCCCTAATGGCACAAATCATAGGAGACACTAGACTTGACTCTGGGAACTCTTGCATGTGCTCCCTCTCTCCTGCTGTTTTTTTTTTCCCCCAATGCACTTGTCAGACTGTGAGAAGAAGATAATCTTCGTTTTACACAGGGGAAATTGGATGCAGTGGAAATGTATCACAGCAGTGAAAAAAAGAATCGACAAATAACCCCCCTCAACACTGTGTTCAGATGCAAGGATCTTTTATTTCCTCCTCTCCCAGTCTTTGCTGTCCTTGCTTCTAAATGATGATGTGAGGAATGACACTGCCTCTTCTATCTCTGAACAGGAAATCAGCAAGTATAATACATGCACGTGTATCAAATTCAGCAACAGGAGCTATTGCCAATTTAAACCATTGTTCTCCTAATTTGGAGAAAAAAAGGGCTGTCTACTGTCTTTATAGTAAAAGCCTCAAACAGATTAGGTCAAGTCTCTGCAGACAAGGTAATTCTGTGGTGCTTAAAATGATAGGAACTAATCTCCATGAAAGCTGAGTCCAGGGGTATAGGCTATTAATGGTATCTATATGCTGTAGGCAGCAGAGAAGATAAGAGTTCCAGCTCATAATGAGAAACGATAACTCTACACACTTTGTTTACAGTTTACCCCAAAGACCACAGATTAACACAAATCTCAGAGCATCTTTATTATGGCACTGCATTGGAGAGGGGGCTGCCAACAGTGGATGGAATTACTAAGTAGGCTGGGACCATCTGTCCTCTCAGGGAGGTGAAAACGTGCATGATTGAGTGACACCTGCTCGTCAAGTATGGCCTGCTGGGAAATTTTCTCTTGGATCACTGAGCTCCGAGTACATTACCTGCATTGAAATCAGACAAACAATCTCATCAGCATTATGCATTTAAGCAACTCATGGCAACATCCAAATAAAACATATATTCAAGGTCTCTAGTTCTCGCAAGATTAAGAGTTTTGTTTTCCATACTGGCAAGCTGAACTTCTGATGGAAACTGAGCATTTAAAGAATTTATTTCCTGATATTTTAAGGATTGCCAGAGAGAAATCAACAAGAAATACAAGCTGCTTTCCTCCCCACTCTTCTTTTTTTTTTCCTTTTCTTTAAAGCATTGAGTTCTCACTACATAGCAAGTCTCTGTATACCTTATATGGATAAAGGCATTGTCCCTATGAAATGGAATAATTTTGAGTGCATTCTGCTTAATGCAAGGATTTTTCCCTTTTTAAATATCTAACCACTTTGAAACATATTTAAGCAATGTTCAACAAAACTTCATAAAGAGGGAGAGGAAAATATGGGATGACATTTCTGTCTGAACTTGTGCTGTTGGGAAGAAAACTACTCTTTCCCCTCCCTTTCAAAAAGCACCACAGCGTGAGATAAGGTCAGAGTGTCAGCTTAAATTTCTAGTATGAATTCTGATTTTCTTCTCTTGTGTGATTATTGGCTTGTTCAGTAAATCCAAGTCGGGATGCCACTGAAAATCATGGGTGGTTTTATCAGTGTTATAAAGGGGATGTTTGTGTCAGGATTTGACCTTTAATGTGACATTTATATATACATATATATATATATTTGTTTATAAAATAAGGCTCATCTGCTTTTGATGAAATACAAAATATACCCATCATTAATATCTCAGTATCTGATTCTAATGAGTTTTTTCACTTGTTGAACTCCACAGTTACAGGCACACATACATAAAAAAATCCATTTAAAACAAATATAAAAATAACAGAGGAGATGGAAGAGAGAAGTTGAAAGTGGTTATCAGCATCCTGAGTAAATAACACTAGCAGTCTTCTTGCAAAATAGCTTGTCGTTCTGTCATCGATTTAATAAAGAAGTAATTCTATGAACCTGGATTATTAAAGCTTACTGAAGACCATGGAAAAAAAAGACTTCAGTGGAATTGAATCGATCCTTGTAGTATTAAGAGGGCTGATATGCTTCAATTTTCCATTTTCCAGTCAACAAATAACATATGTTTCTTCTGGAGAGAACAACAAAGACTTTGTGCATTACTTTCATTGCTGAAACACCCTACTAGCACTGTGATACAAGTGTTTTATAAGTATATGTGTGTTTCTTGCTGACAAACAGTATAGTAGAAATCCAAGTTAGGAGAGTAGGATCCATAATTTCCCTGGAGGGTCCCTGAGTCCTTCTGTTGGTGTCAGTGAGAGTTGCATCTGTCGCATCTGTCAATAAACAGGTGAAGTTTACCTCAGAGACCTCTGCGATCATGTGCCTTGCTGCTCCTAGGAGGTCCCAGCTGAATCAGTACCTCTGTTCTACAGAGATTTCTTCTCCATGCTGCTGGTGCTTCTGGCTATGGAGTGGAGTGGTGGTGTCTCTGCAGGCAGAAGGCTGTGCTGGGAGCAGTGGGTGTTACTTGGGCACTGCAGAGATGTAAAGCTTCACCTGGCAGTGCTGCAGTAGTGTCATCCAGTACAGCATGAGAGCTGGAGACAGAGGCAGGAAGGGAGCAACTCTACCCATATGACAATGGTGGTATAATCAGGGACGTTGGTAGTAACTGGTTCTGATCTGGAGCTGTTGGAGTTCAAGGATTGGATGAGATAGATGCTACTTCCTCTTGGTAGCTGTGATTGGGGAAAGCAATTGAGCCTTTTTTTCTCCTGGACACACACTTCTGAATTTTGGCATCATTTGGCTCCTGACCATCTTCAGAAATTTCCTTCAAACAAAGCCAGAGAAATTGTCTGAGCTCTGGTAATGCAAAACAAGCAGAAATTCAGAGGTCCCTTGCTCTTAAACAAACATATTACCTCTCCAGTGTGTGGCCTTGCTGGCACGACATACTGTATTTTAAAGGGATGCAATGATTGCATTAACCTAAACGTTTCTTCAGTGAACTCGTGCTAGTTGTTGCCATGTTTACCTGCAAATACAAAAACCAAACAGATGAGCTGGTGCTCAGGCAGAGGGTCAAGAACGATGTCTTTGCAGGGAGGAATGTTCATACAGCAACTTTTGTTTTTTAATTTGTGCTAAGTGGACTAGACTGGAGTGGTGAAAAAACAATTGTGAAGCCCTTTCTGCTTTTGAGGCGGTTAATGCTGACATCTTGGATCCTGCACTGTAGCTGGAGACTGCAGATATGGGTTGACACCAATAATGCTTATTTTTGTCTGGTGGAGCAAGATGAGAAAATGTTTGACACGGAATTGCTGTCTGCTACTAAAGGTGATGCTGGGGGTGTTCTGCCCTGTTCTCAAGAGCTTTAATTGCAGACTTTAGGTAATTTTTCAAAGGAAATTGCAGGTGTCCTGTTTTTGCTCTTCTCTGAGCAGCATTTTGTCATTCTTGAACATACCTTTGTTTTTTCTTTGCAAGTGTCTGACTTCAGAATGTTAACTTGGAATTCATTGATGAAAGAATGCCTAATAATTATTAAAAAAAATTAGAGATATGTGCTAGAGGGTTTTCCTGTGTGAAGAACACCGTTGAAAACAATTAATTTTGTTCTGCATCAATTCTTCTGCCATCTCATCTCCAGCACACCTGGTGCTTGTGTATTAAGTGATGTGATTAATATCTGTCAGATATGGTTTGTTTTCTCACTAATTCTCTAGCAGTGTGGGAATCCTGTGAAACAAATGCCTTTTCAGTGGTGTTTCTGGTTTCAGGGGTATTCAGCAAACACTGTGTATTTGCTGGAGATGCTGTGTTGTCCTGAGGGGAATGGAATTTGGGTTCAATTTAGTGTTTTCCAAGACAGTTCTTTCCTCCTAGAAAATTCCTGTTTGGCAAATAAAAATCTGTGGAGATGGAGGATCACAGGAAGAGTTTTGATGACTTTTCCTGCTAGTTTGTCTATCCAGCAGGTGCCAAGGACACTGTGGAAGCCAGTTCCTTACCTCCCATACTTAACTGATAGTAGATTATGTCTTCTCTGAGACAATCTTCTTCTATTTGGGTGGTTGATAGCCCAGACTGCTAGTACTGATTCTGTAGCTATAGATGAAGCTGGGATTCCAGCCTCCGTTTAGGCTGTCTTGTTTCTAGCTAAGAAATTGCCAAAGCTCTGGGAATCTCCCAAGTTCATAGGTCTTACCAGGTTTTTAGATGGATTGTGGTCAGCTGTGTTTCCTAGGCTCCTCGTTTTGAAATGATTTCTCTAAAAGACCATCTCAGAGCAGAGGTTCCCAGTGATTGCAGAACCTCAGGTCCTGGTACAGGGTTCCCAGTGTGTGACTGCCAACCACACAAATAGTCTGGGGTCCATTGAGTCTGCAGCTCTGGCGTAGCCAGAGAAGTGCTCTCACCATTGCCAGAGTTGGGAAGCTTATGGGACTGGCTGATTTGCTTCACATACTTGGAGCTTGTCTATTTTTCAGAATGTTTGAAGGCTTTTTTCTTCCAAACTGAGATGAAATCCCCTTTTCAGTGGAGTCACCTCTGCCCAAACAGATACGTAAGTGAAGTTGGTGTGCTCCTTAATTCCTGTAGAGCTTGCTGCATGATGTATGACCATCAGTTGAAAAAAAACCCTTCTGTAAAGCTAAACTACAGCTTAAATGTTCTGGAGACTTTTATTTTAAAGTCATGTGGTTTTAAAAATTGGTCATTACTATTGGTGTGGTCGTTGCAGTCTTCTGCTTCTGGAACTTCAAATCTGATTTCTGTTGACATGAAGGCTGTTTTGTGTTACTCTCACTGTTCAAAGTGGTTATTCAGCAGATGTAAATATAACTTGATTCTACCTTGAGGTCTGTTTGCATTACTACAGTGGCCTTTGTTTAAATGGGAATCTGGGTTTTAACTGCAAATACATTTAGTGTGGTAAAGAAAAACAAAGATACCTTGGGCTTATTCTAGGTTCGCTCACAGATGAAGATGCCATGACACCAGTGGCTTTATTTTCAGTCTACAGAAGTATAAAAAGGGGTCCTTTGTCTGTGTTTTCAGTTTCAATACAACCAATAGAGAAAAAAAATAAAAAGATTTCCTTGGTCACATTTCTTTCTATTGTTTCCCATGTGCATTTGGCTTTTGTTCTTGTTTTCATGTCTTTGAATAAACTGTCCCTTTAAAAAAAATATGGAAAACAAAAGCAATGTTCAAGCAAATGACTTGTTTGAAACATAGAAAATGAATAAGGCCATGCAACTAAACAGGCTGTAACATGCTTTGAAAACTGATTGTCTGAAATGCTGGGATTCTACTCCGCCCCCTCTGTTCTGCAGTTGTGGGCTTGAAAGCACCTCGGGCAACAGACTGTTGAAGTAGTGAGAGCTCTGAAATTTTTGTTTGCATAAATTCATAATTAATTACTCCAGTTTGAAAGAGAGAGGGAAGAAAAAGGTGTTTTCACTGCTGCTTAGCAATTTTAAATTGATTGGTTCTTTCTGTGGGTGAGGGTAGGGAAATACTGTCAAAGCTAAAAATGCTTCTGTTTATCTGGGAACGCAGCAATGCTTCTGCTCGTGTTATACATGTGCAGAATATACATTCAGAGAAGCACTGAGGGACTGTATAATTCAGAGAATGTGAATCAGAGCAATTAATAATTCAAGTCTGTTGTACTCTGACATACACAATAGTATGGTATCAATCTTGAAATTGTACGCGGGGAAGTATAGTGCATCAATCACTTTGTTCTTCCATCCAATTTCTGAGTAATTGTTTATGTTTATTTTCTTCTGATTTGCTCTGAAAAACACAACTTTTTCAAGATCTCAGTGGAGTATTTTCCCTTGAGAAAGCATAACATTTTTTCTCCCATGACCTTAGCAGATACAGAATGAAAAAAAATTCAGAATATATTCAGTGCATGAATTAGATTACTCCTGGATTTTTTTTTTCCCAGCAGTGCTGAGATGTAACTGTTTCTAGGAACAGCATTGCTGAGATTTTATATGCACGATTTTCTATATCCAAATATTTACAAACTTCAAACAAAAATGTTATTAACTATTTGTTTTCACATTGCAGATTGTCAAGAGAGATGGCAGTGTTTGTAAAGTTGTGTTTGCAGGGGTACTAAGAATACAAGAGGATGCAGGACTAAGCCCCTAACTCCAGACTACTGTTAAACTGACACAGTAGGGACCTTAACTTGAACATCAGGGATCCAAGATTTTATCTGGCCATGCCACTTAGATGCATCACTCTCAGGTGTTTTCTCCTCTCAGATATTTTGCTAACGGTATTTATCCACTTATTTATTGTTGTCTGCTTGTGTTGGAAATACCTTTCCTAGAACATGCCTCTCTGTGACAACACCAGTTGATAACTAACAAAATAGATTGTTGCCTTTAGAAGTACAGGTCAGGATGGTGTTCCCTGTTGCAAGCAGCTGCATAACTGCACATGAGGACATTGATGGCCCAGGGACCAGAGCAGCAGACTGGTACCCATGAGATTTCAGTTGTGCTTGGAGCCTTGCAACTAACTAACGTAATTTGCAGCAAATGTTCTTACCTCTCCATGCCTTTGCTTGCTTTCTTGTTCTTGTTTCTGTTTATTCAGATGCACATTATTAAGAGGAAACCAACAAAGGCAAAGAGTTGTAGTCCTGCTCCCCTCTGTCTCCTCGGCACTGCCCAAGGTGGTACATGGTTGGAGCATGTGGGAAAGGAGAAACTGGTGATCTTTCCCTGCTATCAAATAGTCACTCTCTCACATTCAGATCACATAATATCTGCTTTGTTCATCTAAGAACAGTAAACTTTTGAGGGTAAAAAATACAGCTTTAATAGGGTTTATGCAGCACCCAACACAGTACCAATTTCTACATAGATGGGCTCATCCAAATCCTAAGGAGATATGAATAATTATGATGAGAATTTGAAGCTTATTCTATGTCTGTTTTGGGAAGGAAGTCTCTGTTTCAGTGCCAATATGGAATGATATTCATCGCAGCCTGGACTCTGCATTGACAAACCCTTGTGACCTCCCTCTTGCTGTTTCCTAGACAAGGTGCAGACACTCCAGGAATTTGTTTAACAGGATCCTAATTGCAGAGGAAATCTTTTGGTGGCCACATCCACAGCATTTCTGTCAAGAATTAGGCTTGAAGGAGGTACAAGTGTGTGACAGACTTGTAGCTTCAAATTGATAGTCAGTGTTAAGGGTAACAATATTCTGGTCCAGCTGCTTTGTGTTTATTGTTGCTTATTTCCCTGAGGCATCAGAGAGCACCTAACATTTGAGGAGGAAATAGAACAGAAAGAAAGAGAAAAAATAGATGTAAATGTGAAGAAGTTGCCACTGTGAGGATGAAGGCAGAGAAAGACAGCTAAAAGCTGTCATATGTCAATCACGTAAAGGGTAGGAAGCATATGCAATGCAGTTAATGCTGTGAGCAAAGGGGAAAGGCAAAACCAACTGGTCTCTGGGTATTAATTATATACTGAGCTGCTAATAAGTTGGAGATGGTGTGAGCATCAAATTCTGATATATTGCAGCCTTGGAAAACAAATACAATGAGGGATAAGACAATTTAGAGTAGTATAATATTAACCAGGGCAGTCCAAGTAAAGTTAGTAAGGAGTGCTGGTACTGCACCTGTACAAATACTCCTGCCCTTTTCAGGGCACTTGCTGGCAGTGATGCACAATAAAGGTGCATTGATCCCTTTTATCTTCAAACCAATAGTAAGGTCTGAAATACTGAGTGAACCAAAAGACCTCATTAACTTCAGCTATCAACAACAGTCTTAATATAAGAAAAAAAAAAAGAAGTTAAAAATCCCAAGCATCATCTCAAACAGCCCCTCTCTCATTATCTCAGCCCTTCCTGGAGAAGATCAATAAACAATTTGCATATTTTTTATCAATATTTAATGTAATGCAGTAGGATGCTTTTGATGGCTCGAGTCCTTCTGTGCACTCTTTTAACATGACAGAGACTAAGAGCCCAGCAGGTGCTCAGGTGCTGGGGTCAGTTCCTAGTTAAAAACATTAGGGATTGGTCTGGCTAAATAATCTACAGCTGCCCATCCAAGGGCAGGAGTGAGAGCTCACAGAGCATGGTGATGAATTTTAACGATCCAGGAAGACAAATGAGACTGAGCTGCCATGCAATTAGTGGGCTGTGGAAAGATGTGTTGGGTCTAAATGAGGGACATGATCTGCTCTTGACTCTCAGTGTGGTAGGAGCCCTCCCTCTGAAGGCTGTAATGAGGAAGGTAGATGAGATCCCAAGCAGGTTGACAGAACAATTAAGGGGAAAATGGGAGCTGATTCAGAATACGGTGTCACCACTGATGGCACAGATACATACAGATCTTCCCCCTTAAGAAGCACACGCTGCTCTTCAAAAGTGAGTATGTGCTCAGGGAATTCCTTTCACTCCCCACATACTTAAAAAATATATGTATTTATAAAAAAAGTAGCTCTGAATCAGCCTTTGCTTACACATGAAAATAGCTTGGGAGAAAAGGCCTGGTTCCAGTCTCACTTACCAAGGTGTAAACTGGGAGTAGCTCCTCCAAACTCTCTGGAGAGAATTCCAGGATAGCGTATGTGTGGAGATCTAATTTTGTGTAATAAACAAAAGATAGTTTCCATTCAGTGATCAGACTACTGTTTGAGATTTCTTGATTGGGAGTTTCAAGCTCTTTGATGAACGTAGGGGCTCAGAAGACCTGAAGGAGAGTTTCCTGCAGTCTCTCTGAACTAAACTCTTGAGTTATTCCTCTGCCTCTGAAGGAGAAGAAACAGTTGTATTTTTAAAATATGCCATAAGAAAAGAGTATAGATGTTAAAAATAGTTATGTTTATAGAATAATGAAATTACAATTATTACCTGGAAGCCTGAAGACTACAAAAGTTGGGATTTTACCTATTTAATTAGAAAAGGTGTAGCACTCAGGTACTACACATTAATGCATCATGCAGGAATAATCCATTCAATAAATCTAGTCTCGCTTTTCTGCCTCAAAAAAAAGAAAGCAATTTCCTTGAACAACGCCCATCATTTGGAACATATTAACTTAGGCTGATGATAGAAAATGATTACAGACATGATGTTGGAGCTGCATCAGCCCGATCTGGTGTTGTTGGTAGGACAGATTCAGCACTTTTACCTCATTAGAGAGGAAAGACTTGTCACATAGATCATACAGTGTTGTTCTCTTTGTTTGACTGGACAATGTCACAACCAGTGGGAAACTTGCATGTGCAAATCGAAAATAGGTTTCCACAAATAGTGTTGCATGGTGTGTTATCTTATTTTGTTCATAGTCAATGGTGAGCTGATGAATGATGACATGCATTCAGCTTGGTTTTCATGAGTTTGGAAAATGCAGTTGCTGTAAGGTTTGTGGATGTAAACACAAAGCAACAAAATGAACAAGCTTGGAGATAATTCACATTTAGAACCAAGGAAAAAGATACACAAGTTTTTCACAATGCCTTACTAGTGCTATTGACAAGCTGTGGAGAATGAGGGTGAATGTTTTCTGAGTAGCCTTAGGGCAGTAGGGCCCAGCCTTGTTTTTGGGCTAAAACACAGTCAAGGAGTATTTATGTTAATGTTCAAATAGAGGAAGGAGCCTCCATACCCTCCCTGGGCAGCCTGGGCCAGGGCTCCCTCACCTCAACACTCAAACAGTTTTTTTTCCTTACGTTTAAATGGAACTTTTTGTGTTTCAGCTTCTTTCCATTACCCCTTGTCTTGTTGCTAGATACTATCAAAAAAAGTGCTGCTCCAACCCCTGGACACCCACTGTTTAGATATTTGTAACTATTAATGAGATCCCATCTCAGTCTCCTCTTCTCCAGGTTAAACAGCCCCAGGTCTTTCCTCATAAGGAAGATGCTCCAGTGCCCTGATCATCTTGGTAGTCCTATGCTGGCCTCTCTCCAGCAGTTCCCTGTCCCTCTTGAGCTGAGGAGCCCAGAACTGGACACAGGACTCCAGATGAGGCCTCACCAGGGCAGAGTAGAAGGGGAGAAGAACCTCCCTTGACCTGCTGGCCACACTCTTCTTGATGCATCCCAGGATGCCATTGGCCTTCTTGGCCATGAGGGCACATTGCTGGCTCGTGTTCAATCTGTTATCAACCAGCACTCCTAGGTGTCTCTGCAGAGCTTCTCTCCAGCAAGTCAGTTCCCAGCTTTTCCTGGTGAATGGGGATATTCATGCAGAGTGTTTGAAAATGCTGACCGTGCTTGGGGTATTTAGGTATATGCTTCTGACTAGAAGGGGAAAAAACAGGAAATGAATGAAGCAACATAACACATAAAAATAATATGTCACCTGAATTTCATGGACCCATCACCTCAGACTGATTAGTGCAAATTAAGTTTTGTGCTAATCAACTGAAGCAGTTACATAGAAATTCATAATTTCTGTTTATTCTAGTTATCCATGCAATTATTTGCTTTTTGCTCAGAGTGTGAGCATGAGAAATCCTTTTTAACTGGGGTCAGGAAGAAATGACCATTGACTAAGAACAATACCTTTTGTGCCAGAACTCTGCCTGCAGGATAGCTGAGGTTGGTTTAATTCACTGATCTGCTCAGCAATTTTTTTTTCCCCTTCGTACTTCTGCCTCTCTGGCTACATCTCTAAATATTCAAAAAAATCCAAGCTAATGGAAAACTTGACCATTTATTGTCTGTAAAGTTTGCTGCAGAGCAGGGAACAGTGTTTAGGTGGTTACAGGAAAGTACAGTGTTGTGCACAGTTGAGGCTGATGGTAAGCTCTGTAACTGTTCAAAATGCCAGGTGAAACTAGAGACTTCTGATAATTGGGATGTCCTGTCCTCATTAAAGGTACTATTGACCCTTTCTTTCAAATTTGGTGAACACTTTACAGTTTTTCCTGGACAAAAGTAAAGCTGTTCTACAAATGTGTAGAATTCAAAGTTAACAAATCCTTTGGAAGTATGATTCCGTTGACGTGTATGAGGAGTCTTTTTCTCTGAAGGCATTTAAAACCCACCTAAACCAAGTTCCTGTGTGACCTACTCTATTTAGTCCTGCTCTGGCAAGGGGGTTGGACTGGATCATCTTTTGAGGTCCCTTCCAACCTTTAAGATTCTGTGATTCTGTGATCTGACCTTATCCTTTAGACTAAATCTTGAAGATGCTAAACATACTTGTATACCATTGGAATGACAACATTGAAAAATAGAGATGTCTATTTACCTTAAGTTCTGCTCTTGATACACTTGGCCCTATATTGGTGTTCAATATGCTACTCCATATTGCTCTGTTGACAGCCAGATGATACTGCAAACTGTAAGTTTTCTGCTGCTTGACCAAAGGGTGACTATTTAATGCTCTCCACATACTGGATAAAGTAGATCCTTTGCTAGTTAGGAGAATGGAAACAAATTGGGAAATGTCAGTAGAGGTACTTTTCATTGATCTTGGTGGATTTTGAATGAGGAACTCTCATGCTAATGAACATTTTTATAATATGCTTTGAGCTGTGCTGATGAAAATTGCTGTATGGAATGGGATAACAATGAGAATTGCTAGCACCAAGTATTGAGCAAATTAGAAGAGGTCTAGTAAAATTGGTACAATTTCTGAAATTACTTGAGCTATGATTTATTGTACTTCTCCCAGATTACCAATTGTGTGGCCAAGGTATGTTTCAGCTGGCTTTTCTTTGATCCTTTCCTTGCCCTCTTTCTACTGTATTTAAAAAGATAGCCAAAAGGACTGTTTTACTAATTCTTTCTGCTTTTCCATATGCTACATCACACAATGCGTTTTTCCCTTTAACCATTAGGAGTCAAGGTGTGATGGTTTTAGTGCTGTTTACAGCCAGATGCTCACCAGAAGAGATCCACTGAAATGTCTTCTGTGGGAGCAGAGAGTTCATTATCTGACCCTTAAAAATAAAGGTGAATTTGTGTTACAGGTAGACACAGCTATGGACTAGGACACTGGTTGTTACATATTAGGCTTGTGTTCAGATTCTGCAGTGGTCATTGAGTAATATTTTAGCCAATGAGACTCTGTGCATGCATTCTTAGGGGGACATAAATGTCTGCTAATAGATTCTGACTAAGAGCCTTGAAGTTGTGTTGGCCTATTAATGTTTTGTTTCTTGAAAATGAGCAGAATTTAACATATGACAAGTGAGGCTTTGGAGTTACCAGTGACATTAAAGCCATATGTTTGAATGTTGCAGCTTCTCCCTGACCTCAGTGTAAGATTTTCTCTCTTCACTTCCCTCTCTCTTTCAGTTGTGTATCAGCTTTGTGTATCAGCTTTGGGTTACTAAAGCTCATAAGTGTAGTGCAGAAATCCTAGATCAACTCCAAAATGCCAGAGCCTTTACATAGCACAAAGGACTTCCACACAGCTTTTTCAGGGTGCTGGAAGGAACATGGCTGTGTTGGTAAAGTGGCTCTTCAAGGTACTCAGCTTTACTTAGTGAAACTGCTGGAGCTGACTTTAAATCTAACTTGTTGCAAGTTGCTCTTTGACCTGTGCCAAAGTCAGGCAAGCTGAGCAAGAAAAGCTGACTTTAAAACAGTAGCTTGTTTCCTGACTTTCTTTAGGAGCAAGAATGTGGTGCAGCTTCTTCCTCTGTGAAAGGCAACTGAGTGGTTTTGTCACCTGGAGATGTGCTTGGATGGCCTTAGCCTGAGTCCTTTGTTCAGTGCTACAAGCAAGAAGAGGATAAACTGGAAGAAGTCCAGAGACCAGCAATTACCAGCCTAGATGATAATGATGAAAAATTGAATGAATAGATATTGTTTAGTCTACAGAAGAAAAGTCTAATGGGAATAGGCTAATAATTCTCAAATACATAAACTCCCTTCTCCTGGAGGGAAGAAGGAAATGATCTTTTCTCTTTGATAAAAATAAACAAGAACTGATGCTCCTGAGCTGAATAAGGAAAAAAGTAAAGAAGATTCAGGCTACACATTAGAAACAACTTTTGAACAGTAATGAGTATTCTAATAAGCTTCTGTGGAGAAAGTACATATAACAAAAATTCTGTGGCCCATGTGCTGTCCCTTCCATTTCTATAATTCTGTTTCCATAAGAACCCTGATTCTGAACACCTATCTGAAGAGGAATGTTCCATGAGAAAGTGAGGAATATAAAAGTGGTTAAATCCCCACTTCTCTGCAAACTTGGTGTCATCTCTGGCAAAACTGAAGAAATTCTAGAGTTCCTCTTTTCAAAATGAGGATAAATCTTTATTTCCTTTCTCCTTTTGCTTTGGCTAACTGGATGACAAACTGCATGGGACAGGATTGCTTTCTCTGTACAATTTTGAAAAGGTAAAGCTCTACTTCTGGTCAGGATTTGCAGATTATGATATTATAGGTATGATTATGCTATCAATAATTTCACTCAGCTCCATTCTGGTTTCTGCTCCTGTGTTTCTTCTTTGGATTGTACTTCATTCTGGGAAGATCCCAAAGTCTTCTGTATGTTTTCTGTTATTTCTGCTAATAATGACTTTTCTTGTCATGCATCAAAGGAGACCATTGTAGTTTTTTTAGTTCATTTGGCTTCTCTCTATATTTAGAGTAGTTTGAAGTGGCTTTTGTTTTGTATAAGTTGAGGCTTTAGATGTAGATAATAATTATTGATTACCACTGCATTGGACACAACCTTATAGTTGCAAACTGATTCAGGCACCACTGGAGTCATTGCAAAGTCTTCCATTGACCTCATATTTGTGCTCATCAATCATGTTCCTTTAGTGTAGCCACAAATCTCTGTTGTCCTCTATAATTTTTACATACAGTATTGGCACTGTATCTCTGATCAAGACTCAACAAAATTCTGTATGGGTCTCTCAGTCTCTTTCAAATCCTCCTATGTCCCAGTCCACAACCTTCCTCCCATATATTAACTTTGAAAACCCCATAGAATTAGCCGTGGATCATACTTTGGCACCATACCAGGGAGCTGAAGCATTTAACTATTAATTTAGATCTGTTATCACTAGTACCTATAGCTGTTGCACCTTATGACTGACAGGTTTACTGTAGTTCCTGTGAGGTAGATAGCTAACTCTGGCTTTGCTTTGGTTATGTACCTTCATGGATACAGATGCATCAACACAGAATGACTTAAAACAAATATTCCTTTTTGAAGAAACAATTCAGATCTGATTAGAGGATAATGAATTGATTGGTGCCAGTCATATTTTTTTTGGGCTTTAGACCAGTCTGTGTCATGCCTGCTTGCAGAAATCAAATTGTGATGTTCAAGGGACAGTCACCATGACTGTTTCAGTGGAAAATTACCAGACAGTCAGACTCCTCTCTGACTTCTCTTTCCCTAGGAAGAAAATTTTGGAGCTAATTTTAGGCACAGAGGTCTGCATCTAATTTCCCTTCCCAGTGCATGAAAACACCTGTGTTTAAATATGCAGGGAAATCTGTAGCCCAGAATTCAGATGGACGCAGGCACAGTTAGAGACATTAGTTCCTAATTTACACTGAAGTCCAAGGTTCAGGGGACTTCTGGTGGCCCAAATACCATGCTATACTTTGTGCTACAGTCTGTAGAAACAGAAGCTTTCTGTATGACAGTGAGAACTCATTTCCACATTCATTTCATAATTCCATGCAGATTGTTATTGTCCATGGACTTTGAAGGAAGCAAAGCGGTGCCAGGATCCTTTAGCATAATACTGTTGTACCAGGCATCCAAAATCCTCAAAATATTGAATGCAGATGCAGCCCTAACACAGTATCTTTGGACTCCCTTAGAGAAAACAGGTGGCATCCATTAAAAATCTGCACTGGGGTATAATTCCCTTTCACTTGTTTCAAACCAGTCCCAGCTGCAGTTTGTCCACTGTAGGAAAGAGGAGAACTTAGCCATACTGTAAGCAGAGTTGAAAGAGTAATTAACTGTACAAGGTACCTGGGTTTGGGTTGTTTTTTCTATTAGTAGTTCTACTTCCTTTGCTGATAGCCTTGTGAAATGTCACAGTTATCTTACAAACATATAACTAAGAAGGACCAGAAAAGTGATGCTTTGAATCAGTGATTTCAAATTCTGCTTTTGTGGAGGGCAAGAAGAAATAATTTTGTCTTTCTCAGCAAAATATCCTTCCAAATTAAGAGCAGCTGAAAAACTACCTTTGGGATGCATTAGTCTTCTCAGAGATGAGGAGTACTCTCCTTGCTGTCATTTTGTTATAGGGTCTGATGCCAAGCTCACTCCTAAGTTCCTGGCTGGAGTCACACAACCTAGTTCTGAAGGAGTAATGGGGCAGATACAGTAATAGATGAAGACTTGCTGCAATGCACAGCCTTTCTTTGGACCATTTAAAGCAGTAATTTCAATGTTTCATGTGATTAGTAAAGCTTTGGGGAAATATTTTCACTGCATGTAAAGAAGGAAATGCATCTGTGCCTTTGAAGGATGAGGCAGACTCAAAGTATTGCCACGTGGTTTGCAAGCTAAAGACTGCAACTTCTCCCTAGTGTGCTCGGGTTCACCAGAACCATCAAATCTAAAACAAATTATAACTTCTCAAGCTATTGTGTTTAACAAAGCTTTGGAGACATCGGTTGTCTTCTTAGCATTTATATTCCACTTTTTTTTTTTACTAAATTACGAAATGAAGGAAAGCTTATTAGTATTTGAAAGAGTGGAAAGTATATTTTTTGTCCTCTTAGTGCCTAAGTAATTCTGTGGTACAGCTGATTATTTGTATGTGTAATGAAACCACATATTTCCTCATGTTTTAGAAGATTGCTTTTTTTTGTGGTGGTGTGGAAAGAAAGAATTGCAGTGTTGGTATTTGGATTTAATTTTTAAATTGTATTTTATTTTAAAGAAATGTTTTCAAGTGTCCAAGGATTTGGGAGGGATAATTGGGTTATCTCTATTAACATTCATCTGTAGAATGACATCCACAGACAGATTAACTATTCTAAAGCAAGATTCATCCAATATACAAGCAAATATACCTGCCTGAAATGGCAAAATAGTGAAAGTGATTTTATTTCTTGTCACATGGTATGTATACAATTTACTTTTCTTCAAGATGACCTATCCACTAAAAAAGATCATTGAATATTTTGAATCATCACAGTGTCAAGTACTATGTAAGAGTGATCAGATTGAACTTGGTACAACACCTGTTATTTCCTTAGCTCCCCTAATTCATAGATTTTATTTATTTATTGGTTTAAGTCTTTTTTTTCCACTGTGTTGACATTTTTCATTCTACACATTATGTTTTCCCTCTCTGCAGCTTTTTGACACAGAGGAAAATGGGAATGTGCAAACAGAGCAAATAGTGTGTTTTTCTTGTACTTAAACCATCCTTCTAAGAGGCTGTAAATAGACTTGCCCATTTATCACAGGAATATTCTGAATATTCAGTAATATAAACCTGTAGTGCCTGTAAGACTTCACAAAAGAACTCTTTTTCCTAGAATTACAGCCTGTAATAAAACCATGTTGAATCCCTTTAGTGCATCTTAACTATAAAGAGCATTATCAGACATAGGCCTCAGTGGGAATTTCATGTGCCTGAGAATCGTAGAAAGTAGCAGTTATACCATAAATTCCTTCATGCAGGGATCATTTTGTCTCTCCTTGGTGATGCTCAGGAACAAATAATTATATTAACTAAATAAAATGCATAAGCATATCATGCAGTAGTAATTGTTTCCAGTGGAGTTGCTATATTCCATAGGCTTTAACATGGTACTCTAGATTTCATGGTAAATGAACAAATAAATCATGTTAACCCCATAAAATTTTTTTCTGACCCTATCTTTGATGCATGATTCTGCATGATGCGTATATGAATTGAGGAGGCATAAAAGACAAGAACTCTGCTCTTGCTTTAGATTGGTTTGCGTTACTGGGTATTGCTGTATTGCATTTGAGATGAATGTGATAAACATCCTTTCCCTGAGCATAACGTGTATATAGATCACATGGAGTGATCAAAACTCAGCTACTTTAATGTTTACTCTGAGGAAATCCTAAGGAAAAAGAGGTAAAATCTCTTAGCTGTGAGAGAAAAGTAGAATATCATCCTGTATTAGTATTTCTTAGCAAAGACTTTCCAAGACCTTTTGTGCAGGAAGTCCAAATCCCCATTTTAATGAAGCCATTTTGTATGTACAAAATGAGCATGTGTAAATCAGTGCTTTTTATACGTGCAATAAGGAAGACAAAGTTTTATCACACTGGAAGACTGATACAGAATAAATTAGACGTTCAGAGACAGATTACGTGGTGAAAGTCAGCATAAATTGCTGAACATCCTAATACTCTGCGGGAGTTATGTCTGGTATCTTCACATGCTAAAATCGAGCTTGCTGAATGTTTAGGGCTGGTTCCAGGTTTCAGTCACTCAAATGTGTCTGTATGGGAAGACTGAGATATTCTCACAGCTGAGTGGCTGCGAAGTCAGCCTGTTCTTAGAGCAGCTTGTGGAGTGTTTGGCTTGGCATTACCTCACCTAATGTGCAACTGGCATTAAAACTTCCCCTAAAGCAATACATTTAATTGCATGCTCTAGTAGAAGAGAAAGAAGTTTAATTGGTCCCAGATTTATTCTATCAATACAGACTTTTTTTTCCCCCCTGATCTAAATGCAAAGTATTTAGAGAGATTTCTAGACAAATCAAAATCTTTGTTAAAAGAGAATATACCTTGTATTCGTTAAGCAGATCTACTCTGCTTATACCAAACAATGGCTTTCTGTATATATAATCTGTTTCTCCCAAGAAAATCCTAATTAAGTGTTTTGCCTGCTATATTCTAATATGATTAAGTTGGTTATTTCCATTACTGCCTTATCTTATTCATGATAATATACTGTCAGGAGAAGTACTAAATTTATCTATAGCACTGTTCTAGCAAACAATGACAACATTCTTTAAATTGTGCTATTGTGTCAATTGATAGGGTGGTGTTTTATTCTCATGATTCAATCTCTTAAAGGAAAAAAACCCAAAACCCTCAACAAACAAAAAACTACAAACAAAAAACAGCAAAAAAAAAGGGACCCTTTTTCCTTCCTGTTCCATTTAAAGACCCATAGCAGCATGAATGAAACATCACCAAACAATCGCATCCCTGCAGTCCCCAGGGAGCTAACATATTTTGTCAGCATTTACAATCAAAAGAACAAATATCAGAATCTCACTACTATTGTGGCTTCAATTCTCCTCCCCCTGCATTATTATTTTTTTTTTTAAGCTCAATTTAGAGAGCTGCAGGTTTCAATTCCCATCCTTGTGCAAGAGAAGCCCTAATAATTGGTTTGGATTCACACGCACACCCACCCCACATACGTGTACACATATCTTTTTTCTTGCATAGAATAGCAAAAGATGTTATCTTGGTAATTCTCTATTCAGTGTGTTACACCTCTTCCCACTAATCCAATGCAGAACCAGATTACCAACCAGGCCTTTTGAAGCCTTGATGTTAGTTTGCTTGATAAATTGAGCACACGACTAAAATTGAAAAGAAATCCTGTTTTTATTATTGGAGACAAATCTAGCAAGCAGGAAGCATATGTTGTGCTTGGGACCACATGCTGGGGAGAGGGAGCTAGAGGGCTCTCACACCAATCAGTTACTTGAAACAATACCCGGTGTCCACCTGGGACAGAGCCTCTGCCATTAGTCTTAACTGGAGCAGCCCTCCAATGCCATCAGGGAACCCTAAGGAGCAGAGAAGCCCACCCGACAAAATGTCACAAGGAAAAAAGAACAAAAATAATCAATACGTTGGATATTGATTTGCTTTTCTTTTTTTTCTCCTTCCCTTACAATTTGATACAAGAATATGTTGATCAAAATGGGGGGAAAGAGGCACGGTTCAGAAGCTAGCAAAAGGCTTATGTGAAAGCTTTAATGTTCGTGAGCTAATGCAAGAATCACAATAAACACACAGACCAGCAAGGCTGTGTGTTTCAAAGGGCAGTGTTTGAGTATTGATTTGTATTAGAAATGATAATGAGGTTATTTTGTGCCTTGGTGAAATACCTTAACTGTTTCAGTGCTTCAAATACATCAGAGTTAAAGTGCTGGAGCCTATGAATTTTTAATGCTTCCAACTCCAGTTCCTAAATTTGTTCTGTCTTTCCAATAGCTATTTCAGTTTTATATTCTTTGGCTGTTGCAGCTACTTCTCAAGACAGTTTCAGCTTCCCATTTCAGTGTAACTGCTCGTGAAATAGTAGTTACTTAAATCCTCCCCCACAGAAAGGAGCTTTTCTTTGTTAATATCTTGCAGAGTCTTTTATGTTTAAAGTATTTTAAGTAAGCTGGAGATATGAACCTTTCAACTTTTCAGAACAGAAATGAAGATCAGCGCTTATGGAGAATTCTTCTGGAATTACCTTGGCTTGCTTTGTTTTGATCAATGAAAACATTTCCTAATTCTACATGTCCCTTCTGCTGATTTGTGTATATGGAATGGTTGATTGGCTTAGTGAAGCAATATGAATAAATTATTAATGTGAAGGCCAGATTCTTATTTAGTACAGCAGCCCAACCTTTGTAAGTGGACAAACTGAGGCTAGCAGCAGTAACATATAGCATGACACGGAAAGGAAAGCTTTGCTGTCACAACTATCCGCTGACAGGTTAAAAAAGAAACATATAATTCCCAGAATCTCTAGGTTCTGGTATCTTTTCTTTTTCAATCTAATTTATTTCCAACAGTTGGTTGGAAAGCCAAATACAAGGTAGGAGAGTCAATTAAAGTTGGTTTCACCTTTGGTGCTGCACATTAAAAGATTTTGTGTGGAAAACTTTTTTCTTTTTATGCTGACATTGTTGAAGTATCATGAGCCTATTTGCACAGCTAAAAATACAATCCCTGGCTAGCATTCCAGAATTCAAACTATCATCATTCCTTTTTCCTGTAGCTGTTCAAATAAGAATAATTAAAAAATCAACAGAAAACCATAAGCAGTAGTTTCTACACACTCCAAGCTAAAGCCACATCTCTTTCATTCAAAATTAATAACTGGTAAGAATACTATCATCTGATTAAAAAAAAGGTGCTTAATCCAATAAAGGCATGTAAAGGAATATATTGCCACTCCTATTATTCTGAATCAACTAGTTATGTTTTTATTTCTTGATTTAATTAGACTAGAGTTGTCCCCAGTTTGATAGAATGACAGAGAAAATGCTTCAAAAGCATGACTTTTTCACCATTCTCAGATGTCGTGCATTAGAACTGTAGTGAAGCAATCATGATTTACACTGACTGTTGACCCAGACTTGTGGGTTTAAGTGGGCTGTATTTTCTCTAGGAAGTGTTGTTTCTAAATAACAAGGACGTTATAAATGATATCCCAAGGGCAAGATATTAGAAATGTTTGGTTGGGGCTGATGTTTTTATCACTGATGTAAACAGGAGTTAGGCACCAGTAAGTCCTTCTGGGAATGCTCCTGTTAAAATTCTTTCATTTCCTTTTGTGGATGAAGTCAGAAGGCTGTGACCTGCTTCTGGTTTTTCTCTTGGTTATAGCCGGATATGTTTCCCTGCCTTTAACATAGGTTTTTATTTCAGACTGATTGCCAGTTGAATTGTTCATGGTGCATTTCCGTGTGTGATTGTACATGTTTGAGTTGACGTGCAGGAGCAACCACATTTCTTTGGTGTTATTCTTGACAGGGTCTGTGACATCTGAGGTCATGTCTAACTTGCCTGGCCTGCTACTTTGCTCTTTCTACACTAAAATTAGTGTACATGAAAACTTATTTGTGGCAAGCAGCTGTTTTAGCTTTTCAGTCTCTCTAGGGCAGAAGGTTGAGAATAGCAGGAGGATGGAGTAAGGGGAGGCTGATATCTCCAAAAGAGCTTTAGGTATGTGAAAGGAAAGTAAAAAAATCTATTGCCTATTGTGCTAGATGAGACTCACTGTGAAGTATCTGGTTACAAAAGCCTTGCTTGAGCACTACCTCCCCATTGTGAGTGGGATCAGAAAAGAGAAACAAACAGTTCTTTGTGATTTAAATAATCAATTCTTCATGCTTTAAAAAGCAAACAAACAAACTCCCCCAAGCTCTAACTTTTCTTGTACTAAGTTTAATCATTGATCAAAGCTAGTTGCATCCAATTATTGCATCATATGCGTTGACATAAAGTTCACACTATGGTTTATAACATCTCAGCTATGCTTTCCCAAGCAACCATGACACCTCATTTATCACTATCTAGCTAGAGATATTTTGAAATACAGATAAGCTGTTAGCTATTAGAGCAGCAGTGTTCAGGAGCTCCTTTTACTGATTTACAGCCTGTCCCAGTATGAGTAGCTGTTTGCAGAGGTCTGAGAGTGGGAGCTGTTTTTTTATGAACTGTGATCACGTTTTCCCAGTCATTTAACTGAGAGTTTTTGGGCATAAAAAAAGACAGCAGAAAAAGTCCCAGGTTATTCTTGTCCCAGGCATATGCTGTGGCCCCACAGTTCTGCTCCTTCTTTATTAAAAACTGTATTGAACCATAATAGTTTTGTAATGCTTTGTGGGGGTGTCTTATTATTAACTTCTCTTTATTCTGAGAAAAACCCATTTGTTATAACTGTTGGTTTCCTATTATTTAGCTGGATTTAATCCTTAATATGACATTGTTCTTTATCATATGATTATTTGTTCCCTTTGATAATCTCCAGCGAGAGACTCTGTCAAAAGCCCTTTGCAACTGCAAATAATTTACACCCACTACATCCCCTTTACCTGCTATTTTATGAACCTTTGCAACACATTCTAGAAGGCAAAGGGGCACAATTAACTCTTACAAGAACTTTACTGGTGTCCTCCTATGGTTGATATTTATCTACATGCAGAACTTCTCTGTCTGTATTTGCTCACTCCCATCTGTCTCCCCACTAGTGAAGTGACCCTTCCAAATTGGCTGTCATACAGTTGCTGTAAAAACCATTACTGCTGAATATCCAGTCTGGTTTTCAGTAGGGAGAGGAGATGTTGGAAAAGATCTTGACTCAGGTGCTCTGTGTGCAGCAGAAGCAGTTAAGTCCTGCCATGCAAAAGATTACGTGAGTGAAAAATATGTTCCGATTTTGTAGACCTGTGCTTGGCCAGGAACTGGCAGTGCCTCTCAGCATGTTGCACAGCGAAGGTCTGGGCCTGTGGTTTTAAATAATAGCTTTCATTTCGTTCATGCTTTGTGCTCTTTTCTGCATATCCAACAGTTTTGCAGACTGAGGACTTTGCACAGCGACTCTGCCAAGCCTGTAGAGCTGAAATGGAGATGGTTCCCGGTTTTGGTGGGAAAAGGAGTCATGCTGGATATAATGGATAACCTCTATTCGAGTCATACTTTACCCTTTCCTTCATCCATGGCTTGTGGATGGATTATTCTTCCCCTCCTTCTAGCTCTCTAGGTTGACTCCAGGCTCGTTAACAAACTTCCCACTCAGCCAGATATGGTTTTTGCCTCTCTCTCTCTCTCTCTCAAGGCCTTTTTTTCCAGTCTCACACTTTTGATATTTAGTGCCTTGTCAGTATGCACTTTGGCTACCTTTTAACTCAACGTTGCCAACACATACTGCTCTCATTCCCAGTCCTGCTATAGACATATACTCTGTGGTGCCTGTGCCATTTACCTAACACCTTTGCTTCTCAGCTTTGGTCACTTGTGGGTGGGCTCCAAGTGATGCTCAGTGACTCAGCTGTCACAGAGTTTTCCTGCAATCAGCTTTGAAGTGTTCAGTGAGCTAAAACACCTGCTGAGAGATCAGATACTCCTCTGCTGAAGGTCTTCAGTCACGTGAAACCTTCAAAGAGGGATACTCTGGCACTGAGTGGCATTTTGAAGTGATGAGAGCAGAGACTAGCCTGGCATCACTGCTGATCACAGTGACTTCTGGAAAATAATGTTTGCTGCACACCAGAGGAAAACACAGAAAACATTTCAGCTAATGGCAGCTTATAGCCTGGTGCAAAATGGGTCCAACAAGGTTACCTCCAACAGTGATGAAGCATTTAACACCACAAGCATTTAGACTTAAGGATAACTTTTCTCAGTCTCATACATGTGTTGCGTTTCCAAAAGGCTTTCAGCTATAGATGTGTTGTTAATTTCTGAAGGGTTGGAAGATTTCAGTCAAGGATCCTACACAATTTTCCTATAAACATTTGTACTAATTATCTTACATTCAAATTGTTTAACGAAATCAAAGGGGAATTAAGATTTTCATTTCCTTCTCCCCTTTTGTTTTTCTTCATTATTTGACAAAGCCTACAGATTAATCTCATCTTAAACATGAATATAAAATAGACCTAACAGATGTTCTGTCTGCTACAGAACTTTATTTAAGCAGGCATGGTCTGCATAGAAATACATACTTGAAGGTCAAAGCTTATGGTATAAAAATACAAAGCCCTGGCACTATTTAATTATTTTTATTTGTGATTTTTTTCAAGTGAGTTTAGTGAATGATTAATGGTATTCACTTAAAACAGGTACAGTGCTGGCAAGAACTGTGCAAATATCAACATTGCTAGCGTACCTCTGTCTTGACCTGCTGCACCTTTTCTATTCCCTTTTCCCATCCTTCTGGAACAGATTCTGCCACCCCTGTGTCGAATGGATTTCTGTTTCTCCAAAGTACACAGCAGCTGAAATGAAGTGGGAAGGGACTCCAAAGTCTGGGATGCTTTTCTTCTGCTACTGTCTGGTGGAAGAAGATGGATTTCGGTGTATGGTCTTTCTTCAGGTGTATTTTACAAGGACTGTGTGTGTTTTATGCCTTACCACCTGGATTTTGCTACAAAATGAACCTGAATTAGGAACTGAAGAGTGCTGTCTATGCTATTATTCTAGAAGGGGCTTCTTGAGCAAAGTAGGAATGGGATATGGACCCCACATTTCCTGTCATACAAAAGGAAACGTGCTTGGGGTTTTTTTTAATCAGAAGAGTCTTTACATTTCCCCTCTCCATCCCTCCATTAGGGCAGTGACTGCTGCATCACACAATGAGGGACTGACAGGACACTACAGGCTGTTTACTGCCTCTCTAAACAGCTCAGCTGCTTCAGGCCCTGCAGGGCATCTAGACTTGCTGCCCCTTTCCCTGCAGACTAGCTTGACTAAGAGCTGTGACCCAATTTTGAAGGGACTTATGTAAATGCATGACAACCATACAAACCTCATTGTGAACAGGAAAAATATGTTATTTTCAACAGAGTTCGTCGTTTTTCCATTCCTTCTTTCCCACTTTTTTTCTTTTCTTTTTTTCATCTTCATTTTCCTTTTGAAAAAAAGAAGATAAAAACTCTGACAAAAACCTCTTGCTTTTTTTTTTTTTTTTCCACATAAACACTTCTCAAAACTGATGAGAAAAGTGGAGGAGAGAGAAGGGGGAAAGAACTTCCTAACTGATTTACTGCTTCCTGCCTGGAAGAAATGTAAAAAGTATTTAGAAAATGTGAAAATGTTATGTTTATGTCAACGTTTCTCATTGAAAGAGGTTCTTGTATTTTAACCAGGTGCGCTTTTGTTCTAAACAATTTGCTGTGTGGCTTCAGGATTTTCAGGTATCAAGAATTTGAAAAGACACTTATGTCAACCTCCTTATAAATTGTATAGGGTTTCAACTAGCTCAAGTAATGAGTACACACTGGCCACAGAAGTCAGATGCATCCAAACCTAGGTTTCAAACACTCCAGATTCAAGGTTATTTTCAGGTCTTTTGGTTTTGGCTCGAACTGTGGAATGAAATCCCTTTAATAAGGCTTTAAAATCCTATGGTTCAGGCTACTCAACGTGCGTGTGTTCCTATGTTTTTGCTGAGCACATCTCAGAGCATTGCATAAGTCAGTTTGAATAATATCCATTAGCTTCCAAGGGTTTTGAATTTAGCCTTTAACTAAGGTTAAGGTTAACAGTTTTCAGCTGTTTCTTTTAAGGTTTTCTTTAATGTTTTGCTGTCTTTCATGTGCATGTAAGTATGTGTGTCTGGTAATAGTATAATGCATTTCCTTTATGATTTTGCCTTTTTGCATATGATGGAGTAGTCGTTGTCCTACACTCTTCTAAAACAATTACAGCCTCTTTGTTGACTTCTTTTTCCAGTTTTTGCTGAATCTTTCGTAGCTGTTTCAAAAGCAGGAGAGAGCCTTTCAGTCTATGAGGAAATCTGCAATCTGGTCATGTACTACATGTCTTTGAAAAGCAAAAAAATACGAAGACAAAGACAGAATGTGATAGAATTTTATTTAATGCATTGGCATGAAGTGTAAATACATACTGCATACAGATCCCAAACTTTCCTAGCTCTCATATGAAATAATTACCCTAGGGACTTCTGTGTAAAGTAAGTCCTGTATAACCATTCAAATATGGATGATGTGATTCGAGTGACCCCTTCTTAATAGTAAAGGTCACCTACCAAGTGTAAATGTCAATGTTTACTTAGCAATAGGGTTTATTTTACCTTATAAAAATAAAAGAATGTCTTTTTCCCCCTAAAGTTAATGCAAATAACTAATGTCTTTGTGTAGCACAGAAGAAACCACAGTATACTTAGTATCAGTCATATCATTTTTTTTGAGCCTGACTCCAACCACAGACTTGATATCCTCTGTGAAATAGGAGTCTTTTGTACAAATTTGTGGCCAACCAATTAGTACCATCTTAGTTGGGCATGTAAAATATAATATACTATTTATGGATTTCCATTGTATTTCCTGTCTCCATTAACATGGCATGTTAATTGCCTTTACATATGGAGAATGGCAACTAAGACTCGTGTTATATGCTCCAGCACCAAGTTTGGCATGCAGCCTCTAAAATTTGCCGGGGTAATTTGTAAAATACAGCTATTTGTAAAATCTAGCCAACACTTTTCCTGAAAGTGTCTCCACAAAGTTCACAAAGACCATATTTTCTATTTGTTTTTTGGTTTATTTTTTGTGGCAGGAAATGTGTTATACACAGTTAAACTAGTTTTTCAGGGACCTGGTATCTTCAGCTGTGGTTTTCTCTTTGAATCTTCTGACATATAAAGAATCATTTCACTTTTCCATGTCTTGCTGTCTACACTGGTAAAAAGGGGACAATATCATTTAATTGTCTCTATAGTTCGCACATATCAGTATAGATTTATTTTTCCCAGTGAGTTTTGAAAGTATAAAATGGGATATTCTGTGAATGCAGAAGAACTGTTCTTAAAAATTGAAGAACTGAGATATTTTTTCATGATTTAGCAGGAGTTAAACTGTGACCTTCTGATACTGAAGCAGAAGTTTATCACTGACTTCGGCGCTAAGCAGATGTGGGTAGAATCAAAGTCCCATTCAATAGCCATCTGCACTAGTTATGTTTTGCAGTGTGTTAAGCTGAAAGTGCAATGGATTTGCTGACCATCCTGAGAGAGGCTTATCCTCTGTCCCAAAATGGTGTGCTAGAAAATACTATTATCCTTAACAGCAGCTCGTTAAATGCCTTATTTTCCATTTGTGACTCTTGCAGTCTCATTGGCAGTGATGGGGGATCGTGCAACTGCAACTGAGCCAAGCAAGGTTTACTTCTAATCTCTCCGTAGGGTGACAAACTGCATCTCCAAAATGCTGAATGTCATGAGAACTGTGCTGTTGCCAACTGATTTGCCTTTTACTCTAGTAGCATTGTTTCCTCTCTTTCCACTGGTAATCACCAGTGTGGTAGTAGCAAGTGATAGTGCTGTATTATAGAATCATAGAATGGTAGGGGTTGGAAGGGACCTTTAGAGATCATCTAGTCCAACCCCCTCTGCAGGTTCACCTAGATCAGATCACATAGGAACATGTCCAGATTTAACTCAAGAAAGGATCTTAAACTACCAGCCTTACTTTAGTCTTCTGAATATTTACATTACTGAAGGCAGAGAACCCTTTTTAAGGTTTTTAACTTTATTTTTTCCCAGTCAAATCTTCTGAAGATGTCACATTTTAATCCATTTTCAGACACTAAAAGATCTTCTCTAAAGGTCTGCTCCTGCTACACACCTTCTCTTTTAATGGAAATACACAGACTAAACTGTTTTGGAAAGAGAAATTATCACAGGACAACCATGCATGCTTCTATAATTCAAATTAATTTTTAGAACTCATTCAAGCTCAACTCAACCTTTCTACTACCTTGCAATGACTCTGAGATGACATGAGTCCAAAGCAATGGCATAAACTTGAAGTTTGGATTAAAAAGGAAACTAGCACTATTTGCAGATACCTTAAACAGGCTGTTTCTGTGATTTGAATGAGCTCTAGAAGAAAAAAATTAGTGGGAATGGAAAATTGTTGAAAGATTGTCAGAGGTGGAAGCGAAAACATGAAGGGATATAAACTTCAAGGAATTTTGAGGCTTTGCTTCAATTCTCTTCCACCAGAACTAGTAAAGGGATAGTCCAGAAGTAAAATTACACTACAGAAAGGTCAGAACAAAAATCAATGATAAGGAAAATGTAAGTCTGAAAAGTTAAAATGTCTCTGTGTTTTACAAGGCAGGGAGAAAACACGTGCTAACCTGGCTTGGAGTGATCAATGAGACCTTTCTTAGTGCTTTTCAAAGGGAATTGCCTTGGTGGAGGGAAAAAAGGACTAAGAAAGCATTTGGCCAACTTAACCTGCCTGTGAAAAAACTCTGCTCAAACTCTGCAGTTGTCAGGGGGAAAAGAACACAACATAAGGCTACATAAAGCTTTATTTCTGTCTGCATTAATAACATGTGATGTGGAACAGAAAATGGATGATGGAGTCCTAGTGGGCATGTGAGAGAAAAATAAGGGCAAATGAACTTACTCCTTTCTGTAGGTGTAGGAATAAAACCCAGGGTGTGTAACTTTTGAAGGCTGAAATGTCAGAAGCCTAGGAGCCTATGAAAAATCAAATCAAACAAACACAAATGGTAATACATAAGGGGCATATTACTGCCTGATGGCACATACGTTAGACTTCGACAGGAAGCATGTGCACAGCCTAAAAGGAAAGTATGTGAGTTTCAGATTTCATGGAAAGTGACAGTACCATATGTAGTGGTTAATGAGTTTGTAGTTTGCTAACTATGCCTAAAAAAGCTTACACAGCTGCTTAGTGAGATCAGCTAGAAAAAGCTCCTTCTAATTCTCTTTGTGGGTAGTTAGTTCAAAGAAGGAAGCACATAAAATCTCTGAAGTTGATTTTATTACTTGGTATACCATTTAGAAAGTTGAGTCTTTGGCCCATTGTGCTAGGTGTTGTACCTGCACTGGAATGACAGGCTGCTCCAAGGAATGTGTTTGGCTGGGAGTTTCCTTCTCAGGAACATAGCATTGGGCTGGATATTGGCTGTAGCTGCAGTGCAGAGACTGGTAGGCAAGAAATAATACATACATTTGTTATCTTCAGTGAGTTCAGAAACTCACACCAGCCAGTTCTCTCACTGTATGAGTTCAGTAAAGTTGCTCATGTCAGCTTTGAGTCAAAAGGGACATGGATGTTAAGCTTTGACAGAGTTGTGAAGGTTCAGTACTTTGGAAATCAGCTCTCTGTCATTAGAATCTGTGGTCTTTGCTTTTCACATTAGCAAATTGTTGTGAACCCTGTGTAAATATTCATTGCAAAAATCAAGTTGTCTGAAAATGGAAATGTGATCATAAGAGCTTTCTGCAGAATATGACATCAAATTGCCGAGACAGCTGCAAGAAAGAGCAGAGATGTGTGATGTATTTGGATTGCAGGGAATTAACAAACAAGATTTTGATTATCATAGGCAGGTGCAAGAGATGTGCTTTTCCACTGTTACTCTTCAACATATATATTGACCACATGGTACGTGAAAGTGAATCGAGTAAACTGCAGCAGCAGCGCAGAAAACACATAATGACGGTTCAGAAGGAACAATCTAAGCAGGGAAGAATAGATTAAGGCAGTCTTATTTGCACGTAATTTGTTCCTTTGTGGAAATGCTGAAGATCTTAAAAGCCTTGGTAAATGCCTTTAAGGGAATATGACAGAGAAAGGACTATAAAAAAAAAAATCAATAGTCTTGATTCTTTTTCTCCTAGTTTGCATTAGTGTAACCTACTGGCTGAGTCTGTGTAATTTGGATGTCATCTAAATTTGCAGTTCAGACAGACTGCTAAATGTAGCTCAACAAGACAGAGCCTTGTCTGTCTGATTGTGACTAATGTAGAGAAAATGAGGTGTCTGATAGGGAGCTCAAAACTGCCATTCCTTGCATAAACTGGAGATTTCAATTTTTCATTCCTTTTCAGTTAGAAATTACATCAGGAAACAAAGCACACATGGAAAATGCACAGGAAATCTGGCTTTTGCATTGACCGAGTTTTGGAAATGCAACCAAATGAAATGCAGCCATCTTTGATGTCATAAAAGATTAACCAATTAGTGAATTAAAGAGAAAAATGGTTTTTTGGGGGTGTCATTAATCAAGATTATTTCCTTTACCCTGGGGGGAGGAAATACCATAGGCAACAAGCTGTAATAATGCTCAACGAGCTCTAATTTATTTGAACTCCTCTGCCTGTGGAACTTCTTTCTGAGCACATTCACAAGACTGCTCCTTAAGCTTCTCAGGCCTGGCCAAGGAAATTGTAGAGGAAATTAGTTTCTGCCCCTTTAATAGCCAGAATGGGAGATGAGAAAACATGTCTTCACAGCAGTGATGAAGAAATGGGTTGACACAATGACAGCATCTTACACATCTCTTTTTATTGAATACAGGAAGACATAAGATCCTTCTAATTGCTCATTTTCTGCCTGCCATAGAGGACAACAGGAGGAACAAAAGAAAAAGAAACAACACTTGTCAAACAATCCTAAGGATCTAATTCTCACAGAAGCTTGTCCAAAGGGACTTTGTAGTTCTCTGACATGTTATACTACAGACCCATCTTGTCTGCTGAATGTTAGAAGATGAGGAAATGCTAATTCCTCAGAGTGCTGCCTCACTATAAATGGAGACACAGATCTGAAAGCATGTAGGGATATGCTTAATTTCCATGGTCAGGCTTGCCAGAGTTAATAGTTAAGCAAAACCAAAATGGTAGGGTGATTGTTTGATTAATCTCCGACATAAATATGGAAAAGTAGCTGACTGAATACTGGATTCTGTTTTACATCTTCTGAAACATTGGCTCAAGAGCTAGAAGAACAGTTTATTCTGTGTAGAATTAAAATGGCCATAAGAAGGGAGAGCTTATTGCAGTGGAAAGTGTGAACTCACATCTCGTAGCAAACTGAAGTGTTGCATTAACCACAGCATAGTTATGCTTGGTGACTACTCCAAAACCAAAGAGTGCAAAGACTTTCCTTGGTTTTAATAAGCATTGTAGGAGGCACATAGGAAGCATCTCAGTATGCAGTGTGCACCAATGAACTGGGAGTTCATTCTAGTCTGAAATTGGCTGAGAGGAAGAGGAGATTTCCTGGATTTAGAAACATCTGGTTATTCATTAATATATTTCACTTGATTTTCCCTTGGAATCCATTACTTGAACAAGTTTTGTTGTTATGTCTCAAGGTGATGCAGAGTTTCTTTCCATCCTTCTTTACTGACTTTTTCCTTTTGATAAAAATCCTTTTCTTGATGTGGGATCTTTTTTGGGAGGGAAGATTTTTTTTAATGCAGTGGCTCTAGAAAGCATCCTACTTTAAAAGTATTTTGAGTCTATAATTTCCAAATTCACAGAATCACTGTAGTGTGATATTTTTTAAAAGAAAACATATCTTATTTTACTTAGAATTTTTTTTTCTTTGCTACACAATCAAACAGATGTTTACAAAACTGAAGTCAGAATATTGCACACGCTTGAAAAAATGGGAAAAAGGGAATGCTCTGATTATTGTGGTAGGGCAAAATAAAGGAAAAAAGATATTATCTTTTGTTAGACCAACTTACAAAGCTAAAGAAAACAGCTAATCTGTCTAGTTGATTTGAAGTAAGTGTAGCAACTCTTAAAAAAACAGTGATTGCAAGGTCATCCACAGATCGAATCCTTAGACATATTCTTATTTGTTTGAAATTTAAACTTTTTGCTCTCTTTTCATATAAATCTTTTCCTCATGGTGGGAAAACTCTCCTCTCAAAGTCTTCCATCGCTGTACCCATATGTTATCTGGAAACAGAAGCTGGTAGATGTCACCTCAGCCTTAGCCAGAACACAGTACTGTCTTCCAGTTGGTGTTCAAGTAACAAAGCACCATGAACTATGGGCTTGTCCCTTTATGTTGAAGTGTCTAAGAGCAGAAAAAGATATTTCCAAAGATCTGGCAGCTAAACAGAGGGAAAATTCAGTCAGAAGGGATTAGCACAAACACATAGGGCTTGATTGTGATAGAGTCCAGAGCAAAAGCAGTATCAGCTCTGGTGCTGCAGCAGGCAGGGTGATGCTGAGGTCAGTATCTCTGACTTGGTTTCATTACTGCTTTCTCCTTGGTCTCTGCAGGCAGGATTTTCCCCAAAACACTGAGTTCTCCTTCCAGTCAGTGCTATTGGGCACAGCTGGAGACTGGAGCTGAGGCTTTGCTTGTTTTTTATACCAACAGCATCCTTCTGTGCCAGTGTTCCCTAAAGGCAAGGAAGTGGCTTGTGTGGTGACAAGCTGTGGTTTACAACCTACAAGAAGGAAAAAGTGGAAAGGGCTTTTATTCCTCTGTAGCATTATGTAGTATTAAAGCCACAAAGAATCTCGCAGTTGACTTGAATCAAAGCGGCCACTTCAAGAGTGGTTTTGCTTTCTGGAAATGCATGCCATGCTTAGTTCATGTTTTCAAAAGTTTTTCCAGTTGAGAGTGTGAAGAAGCCATTTAAAGCATTTCACATTCTTACTGAAGCACAGGTAGGAGTGTGATTATGAGGAGAAAACACTCTCAAAATATTACAACACTTAAGAAATGGCTGGTTTTTCCAACTTAATTCTAAATACTAAATTCATGCCCTAGTTGTGTTTTGTGATGAAGCTGAAAGTTGGTTATCAGTTTTCTTGCTGGAAAGGGAAATGAAAAAACAGACTTAGATTCTATTCATTTCACAGTATTGGTGTTTTTATTCCTTTCTTTTTTGTTCTTGACTAGGACTAAGGCTTAGCTCATAACCAGGCTCGAAAAGCATTAAGTCGTTTTCACCTTTTGGGTGGGATCACTTTCACATAGAGTGGCTGGTGGTTGTCCCTCTCCCTTTCAGATAAAAGTTTGGGTAAGAACGATATCCTCTCGGTGAGTCCCAGCCACAGGCGTGCTGGTGGCAGGTGGTCTGGGACTTGGTAGCAAAAAGCCCCAGGGTTTTTTTCACTACTGTAAGACACAGGCAAGTCTTTTTGCTGCCTATTGCCTCAGTTTGCCAATGAAAAATGATATGAATAATGTTCTTACTTCCCTTAGCATGGGACTTACATGCTGTATAAAGGTGATATTTTTAGGACGTGGTCCTTGCAACTTGACTTATATTGCATTTTAAAACTTACTAGCTGTCTTTTTTCTTCTTTTTCATTGATTTCAAGATTTTAAATGTTGAATTCTTTGGTGCTTTGCACTCTTTTTTCTCTCACCTTATTTAAACCACATTTTCTTCCTTTTTCTCCCTCCTTAGTGTTTTATTTTTGATTCTCAGCTCTATCCTTCATTCTTTATATCTCCAGTTTATTACATATATTTCTCTCCACACTTTCACAGTATTTTGACATTTCTATATTTTCTGAACTTTTAGTTTATTTTTCACTTTTAGATGTTTCCCCCTGACCTTAGTCTTATCATGGTCACTTTTCTTTCTCTTACAAAACTCCATTTCATTGATAACTGTTCTGAGAAGTAAGAAGAGATGACATCAAACTCAGTCAACTGAGTTTTTTAAGAACTTGTTTCCCTGTAATAGTTATGCTCATTATATATCTATGAACTATTTACAGTGGAGGCTGGAACAACTCTTTGCTTGCTTTCTCCTTTTTTTTCCCAATGAGTTTAAACAGTATTTATTAATTTCTCTGTGCACAGATCAGCTTGTTGTGTCATTGTTCTGCAGTCCCCTGTGTCTCCTTCAGGATTAAAGGAGACACATTGGCTAATTTATAACTTCTCAGCTAAAATTACTTGACAAAGAACAGTTGAAATACCATTTAATCTATTTTTGGAAGGTGAGATGAGGGAAGTAAATGCACTCATTCCTGACCTTGCAGAATAGCTTCTCTGAGTGATGAAAAACTTTTCCTTAGCTTGCTATGTGAGCTTCATATCTCCATCACAGAATCACTCAAAAGGCTCTGAAATGAATCCTGGGGTGTGAACTTGCTGTACAAGCTTGACTGGCTCTGCTGCCCTGGCTTTCTTCTGTGGGGCACTAGCTGGTTTTACAACATACAGATTTCAAAACAAGCAGCTACCTGGGAGAGATACATGTCTTGGAAAGGACCTTGTCATATAAGACCTTTCAGCACTTTCCTTTGTCATGCATTTTGTTTCAAAGTAGTGAATATTCTGTTTCCTTTGATGTTTAAAATGAAAAGCTTGGTGATTCTTTTAAAATGTACTTTAAGCATTTTAATTCTGCCTACTAATGGTGCAACTCCTAAGAACATTTTATTTGAGAAAGAAGCCTTTGACTGGGTCCTAGGCAATACACTACAGCATGCTGCTATCTTCCTCAAGCCACTCCTTGCTTGCAGTTTTGCTTATTTCTTATTATGAGTCACTTATACCAGCTCCTCTCTTGCATACTCAGTGTTCAGGAAGTGTTTGGGCATTTACTAATCTCTAGCTCCTCCGACCTCCACAATAACACCAGCACCACCATCAAACCCACTGTTTTCTCCCTGAGCATCCCCACTCACAGGAGAGACAACACTTGGAGCCCAGTGCTGACCTGTGTTCTTAAGAAACTAATGGATGCAACCTCTCCTCCTGTCATGTCATCCCTCACCAACAGGCATTTTCCAGACCAAAAAAAAAAAAACAACAAGTGGTTTCATTACCAGTGTCTTAATTTTGACCTCAATTTTTCAGCTTTTGAAAAGTAACCAGCAAAACAGTGTCTAAATTTTTTTCCAAGCTACTTAGGCACACAGACATTTAGGTCTTCTAAGTTCAGCTCTTTTAAGTTCAACTCCTTTGACAAACTACTTCAGGAAGGTCTGACTGTGCATGATAAGACCGTAAATTTGATGCACAGATGGTCAAATTGTCTTTGCAATTATTGTATTGCACCATTAAGTACACAAGGGTTTCATTTGTTTAAGATATATTTTTTTTGTAATTGGGATCTGTCATGGCAGGTTGGCTTGTTTGTTTGCTGGTGGACAAAATATTTGCCTCACATGTTTACTGGGATAAGTTGAGGAGGTTTTTTTTACCCCATTTCCCAATAAAAAAAATAAGTCATGTGTAATATATGGTACTGTTGGCTGACCTAAGTGTTGTGATAAAGAAAATGTCCATTCAGAGAAGCATTCTGTGTGAGGTTAGTGATTTGTTTTTACAACGAGTTTCCTATTAACATGAAATAGAGAAAGGGTAATTATTTGTAAACTGTTCATTGAAATCCACAACGAAACATTCCTACTTGCTTAGGGTAGAAAATAGCATGGCTCCTACAAAAAGATGATAAAAAAGCATCGCTTAATCATTTGGCTAAACAAAACCCCATATCCATTTTTATCAATTCCTGAGATTTAATTAAAACACAGAGGTTGATTCTAAACCAAACCAAACCAATGCCTAATTATCACAAGTGTTAATTACAAGTCTTGCTTTAACTGAATGACTAATAGAACAGAATGGCAAACGCCTTCCCAACAGCAAACAGATTTACTGACAAATGAAGCGGGATGCAAATTGAGGGCATCTTCTAGCCTTTGAAATCCTGCTTTATCTCTGCTGTGAATAATAAGTGGGAATTGTTTTAGCCCATGTTGGGGTTTGTTTATCGTGAAATTCTGCTTTCTTCTTTGAGGCCATGAAAATAGAAAATGAAAATAAGGTAAATACCTTAATCCATGAATCCTTTTCTCTGCAGTGACATATTTTAAGTCTGTGAATACAACACGAGGAAGGAAGTCAGCCTACTGGGGGTGTGTGTCCACACAGCTACTGAAATCAAGGTGAAGGTAAAATACAGGTTTCAGACATGAGTACTCCCAGAGGACAGACATTTATAAAGAGCTTCTAAGTGGAAATGGTTTTGGACAGCTGTTAATGCCAAAACAGTGCCTGTCAGAAGCCATGTTCTCTTCACACTCTGGGAAACTCACTAGATTGCAGCCACAGTAATGACAAATGTGATGGATTTTCATTTTTGAACTATAGACATGAAGGATTTTGTTTCAGTTCTTCCTCTTAGCTATATAGAGAACTTTGCTTCATCCCAGGTGTCTGATGTGGAATATGGCATAAAATTTCAAATAATACAGGATATTTTTCATCGATTTAGGGACAATGGAATGCAAACATGGAAATACTCTTAAGATAGCTGAGATATTTATTTGCAAAGGTGTGAAGGAATAAGGATGCTTAGAGACCAGAAGGGATTTTAGTGCATAGTGATTTCACACAATTGTGTTCAGACTTGCAAATGTTAACAGTTTACCTAATTTTGTGCTCTTGGCATATTCTGTGAAGGTAAAGGAACTGTGAATGACCAGAAAGTCAATTGCAAGCAAAGCAGTTCTGCAAGGTTGCAGGTTATGATCCAAAGATCCTTTCTACTCTGCTAATTTGATTTGTCTGTGCATCTCTATACCTATTTGTGCTTTAATTCATTTATTTTTGTTTCTTATCCCAAGTGACCAAAATATATTGCAAGTGATATTTACAATTATTTGAATTTAAAATTACATTTTAAATAGTTATGCACATAATCAGAGAATCTTAAGGGTTGGAAGGGACCTAGAAAGTTCATCCAGTCTCCCCCCTGCCAGAGCGGGACCACCTAGAGTAGGTCACACAGGAACTTATCAGGTTTTGAATGTCCCCAGAGAAGGAGACTCCACAACCCATCTGGGCAGCCAGAGTATGAATGCTATTACTGTTTTATAGATGCAGTATGGTGGAGGGCTGAATTACTTGAAATCTGCACAGTAAGTCAGCAAATAAATATCTATAAACTAAATGTGTTGACTCAAATTCCAGTTATTTGGAATTTTTAGAGTACTCCATCCTGTGCTGTAAAATTGATTCCATTATTTTCTGCATTGGATTTGATGGCATAGGTCTAAATTGTGGTTTTGCTGACTATCATCTGCCTGACTGTCCACCAAAAATTGATGGGCTTGTTTTGAAGGAAGGAAAAGCAACAGCAGTGTTTTCATTCACTTTTGATGACTACTAGCAACAACATCAAACCACCCTCACCTTTAGCTTAGAAAAATACATTTCTTCTGAAAGGAACTATGCCATGATTTGTCAAGGTTTGGGTCTATGTTGGCTTCTTTGCACTCCTTATTGCTCCATTGATTCTCTTCTGGGTGTTATCTCACTACAGCCTTGATGGTGTGCATTGCAGATCTATCTAGGAGATGGTCATTTCCATTTCATGACAATTGTTGCAACGAATAGCCTGCTTTTTCTTTTTCCAATTTTGTGATATTAAATTCCAGATATTCTATGCTAAACTTGCAATTCTGAGTCTTAATCCGAGAGGCACCACTGAGAATTGCAGAGTGCTCTCCTCGATGGGAGCAGGATTGATACATCAGTCCCCTGCTGTGTTGGAGCATTACATCAGCTACTTATCGATAGCATTTTTGTACTGTTTGTATTCAGATGAGATTAAGTCCCAGTATGATTTTATTCTGGCCTCCTCCAAATTAGATTAGTGCAAATCAATTGAATCTTTCTTTCAAAGAGGTAATTTGTTGCAGATACCTTGCAGGATCTAACGTTGAAACCGGATCAGCTGATAGAGCATTCAACAAGGTTGATCAGCTGTACTGAAATGAAGTGGTTTGGTGTTCATTAAAAACCGTATTGCTTCTGTGGTTGATGAAATTCCTGTTTGAGTAAGAAACTACATCTGACAGAAGTAGTCCAAAGCAGTGCTGGTGTTTGGTATTCGTTTTGGAAAAGAGTTGAGCTGGAAATCATGCAAGCATCTGTTACATAGTTAGATTAGATAACATAAATGTTTAGAAAATGCAAATGAAGCTCACGATAATTAGTAATGATGCTTTTCTACTTTTATTAATAAGGTAACGCTTCTGGCAATTACATTTAAATTTCATATGAAGGTTCAAAGCACTGGAACAATTTCCTGTTTAGAATAGCAGAATTCAGAGTGAGCTTGCTTAGAGATCTATATTATGGGCTTCTTACAGAACTTGAAACTACTTGTCTCCGTGGCTTTTCACAGAACCATTGTCTTTTCTTGGTATGTCTGATGCTGGGAAGAAGGAGAATCGTATCTAGTTGTGAATGATTGTGTTAGAATTTGTATACAAAGACTGCTGTAATAACATTTTGAAATAAAAGGACAACCCTCTGCACGTCACTTGTAGGATGTGCAAGCATATAAAGCCACATCTGTCCTGTGCAGAGGGAAAGAACTGAACAAATGTCAATTTAAGCAACCTTGATATGACATATTTTTTAATTTAAATGTACATGTGCAACAGCAAGCCCTTTCTGAAATGTCTAGGACTTGCTCAGATTTGACATCTAAGTCTGTGTTATTGGCATAAACTAGTCCAAAATCCTGGCAGAGACCCAAAAAGGAAAGAACACTGAATGTTAAAAAAGGCTTCATTAATATTGATGTGTAATTCACATAGCAGCAAAAAAGCTGCATTATTAGCCACTATTGTTATCGTTCTGGCATTAATATTCAATGAGGGTGTGTGGGTGTTGAAATTCCCTGACTTCTGTGTACCCCAGTAGTCCAATAATAATAACAAAAATTGTGTTAAAGTTAGTGCAAGCCTGGTACTATCTACATGGTAATCAAGCTCAGCTTTGTTTTATGAAGGTTTCTCAGCTTATGCTGATGTCTCTTGTAGAGTAGAGGGCACTGGTACTTTGTTCTGCCTTCAGAAAGCTCGTGTATCTACAGATGAAGGTATCATCCCTCCTTCTTCAGCTCCGTGATAGATCTCTGTTGGAGGGAGCTGATGCAAGAGGTAATTTTATACTTGGTTATCTGAAAAAAAAAACATCTGCCTTTTCTCCTAGGAAACCATATATGTGCCACCAAATCAAAGAGCGGTCCTTATTTCAACTTTAATTATAAATCAGTTACTTTTCTGAAGATGTGCACTAGTGAAAGACCCCATTCACACTAAACTTTTCATGAATCAAGTATTTGCTCATCTGAGCCGGCTATCTAAATGTGTGAAGAGGGAATCATTTTACCAGTAAACGGTGTTGTGCTGCAGCATTTGTGCACATGTGCAGGCTGTGTTCTGTGGAGACACATGGAATATAAATTCATCTATTAAAGCAACTGCATTGACATCATTGAGGCTAAATGCAGTGCATAAAGGCAAGTATATGCATAGAGTCCTTGCAGGCTAAAGGCCTCAGTGTGTAACTTAAAGGCTTCATTTTTTGAAGACACAACTGAGGCTGTATTCTGAATGTATAAATACAGCAATTTCCCACTGGGTTCTCACCATCTCTCCACAACAGAATTTCATTTTGAAAACCAAATAGCTTTATGCATCTTGAAAAGCCCATTGTCTGGATACAAACCACTTATTGAGATCTTTATTTATGTATTTATTTACAAAATGCACATCTAAGACTTTTCAAAGAAATCACCAGGTGCACTGGCATTACAGGATGCTGCAAATAGGTCGATGCAATCTCATATATTTAGTTTTCCACAGGTATCATTTGTAGCTACAGAGAGTTAATACATCCTTGTTTTTACAATTTATAGAGACAAGTATTTCTTGTCTCCTTCCTGTGGCAGATGCCACACAAAAGCACATGGGTCTCTTCACGTCTTTGCACTATGGTTTTCACAGCTGAATGTCAAGTTCACAGCATTCCAGTGAATCCTGAGGTACAACTCAAACTGTTGCTGAAACCACAGCCTTAGAGATGGATTGTGACTATACTGCAACCTGCCTGTCATCTCCTATGCCGGTTCCATGGTGTTGGTGGATATAGATTTCTCTTTTTCCTTCTCCAAGATTAATGTGTAAAATCCTCTTAGTGTTTCCTCTTCTAGGCCAGCTTGTGTGGGGTAACCCAGAATGATTTCTGTAGTGACTACTGTAAAACAGTCTAGAGACTCCACAGTTTTAAGTCCAGATCTCTTGTACCACTTCTACCTACTCCCAGCCAGCAGTGAGTACAATACTAACAAAAAGCTCCAGTGGCACACAAGCTGACTAGAATGAGAAATATCAGTCTTTTGATGTGATGTTTTTTTCAGGGCAGTGCTTCAGTGAACTGCTCTATTGCCACATACACAATCTGTGTTGAGGGACATGAACCAAAGCAGAGCTCTTTGCTGGCCTCTTCCCTTGCTGAGGTAGTGTTCAGAGATGAGGCAGCAGCTAGGAATGGGAGAAAAGTTGGGAGGCATTGTCAGATGTACTTTGAAAAGTTTTCTTTAATGCTTCTATGCCATTCATAATTCATGTTGAATAATACTTATTTGTTTTGTGTTACCAGCTGCTCATTGTTTTATAGCAGCATCATGAATTCACTGCTAGAAAATGACAACGAACACCAAATACAGCTGATGTGTTAGTGTAGTAAGTTAGCACATAGAAAGAGATTGAGATCAAGTGAATGTGCAGAAGCACTTGTTCCAGGTTCTCATTAGTAATTAATGACATCCTGAAGAGCCTTATTCTACTCCTGAGTAATAAAACACTTAAGCCTTCTTGCAAGTTCTAAACATTTAAGAAGACAATCTGCATTTCTTCTTAACTTCAAGACTATGTACTCATTCAGTATTTTCTTATTCTGTATCTCAGTCATCACCAACACTTCTTCTGTAACAGGCTCATTTTTTATTTTTTGACCCAGCTCATGTTGGCTAATGAATCTTCCTGTGTTGCCTTTCACCACACAGAAGATTTGCTCTTCTGTCTCTGCAGATTATTGCATAAAACCATCAGAAAAATGGCCAGTTAGTCCATTTGTTAGTGCAACCATATTCTACCTTAGTCTGTTTTGTCCCCAGCTGGTCCTCCACTCTGCTTTAGCCCCTAAATCTAACCTTGCTCAAGGCATATTCAAAGTCATGCCAAGACAGGATTCACCATGTCTTCCTGATTTTAGCTTCTCAGTACTGACTACGTTCTTCTTTTCCCATATGTATTATCATTTGCTCATCTCTACTTTTGTAAATAAAGCTGTCCTTACTGCTCTATATCAATACTACCCTTAGTTTTATATAGAGCACTTCTATTTCCATGAGATGTTTTTTCTTTAAAAAAAAAAATTAATTTGCAATGCTTTACTTGTAAATGATGCAATGTGAGACCACGTGCCAACACCTTGGTAGTGGAGATGCCTAGTAGTTTCCTCTGAAATGAATGCTACCCAATCTGGTAGTTTGTGCAAAATTCAACTGATGATAAGTCCATTTATCCTTTTGCATTCCCAGCTGAGATTCTCAATACCCTCTTTTAATCAGAATTTAAAGTGAGTGACATGCAATCAGGGACGTTTTCTTACAGAACAGTAAGATGCTTGTCATTTTGCTTGTGCACTTAACGTGGTTTCATTTTTTTTTTCACCAAATAACAATGGCACTCACGAGCATAAGGAACTACGAGGAAACACTCAGCCAGGCTGTCTAATGTTGAGCAGGACATCTTGCTGGAGCAAACATGCAGTATTTCTCTATAACTGCAGATTAACTATATTTTGATGTAGTCATCTGGCACTCTAGGGCTGATGAGAGCTCATTGCTTTTGTTCCCAATAGTTAGAAGACTAAAAGTATTTTGCAAGGTAATGGCTACTTCTGTTTCCATCTTACTGTAGAGGTCTGATTTTTTTGATATTCAATGCCAAGAAGTAGGTGTGTACTAACACCTTATATTTGAACTGTGAAAGGAATGTGATCTCTGGGATGGAAATAAAGGTTTTCAGCACTGTATTGGCAAAATAACTATCTTTCAGATGTGTATACCTAAATCATCTGAAGTCTCATAGGTGCAAAATGTGTGTTATAAAGATCAGAGAGGAAAGGACAAGGGAAGCTCTGGACAGAGGTTTCAGGAAAGAGATAACAATGACTGGGGTCTACTCCTGTGCAACATAGACTTCTCTGTGGTGGTTGTCAATGAGCAGTGTACCAGTGTTTGTGGTCTCTGTAGGTTTGTTTTATCCCAGGGGCATTCAAGTTACCTAGAAATTCATATAATGACTATAACATGAGAGCTGCATGACTTTTGTTGGATAGCCTTAGCTTTGCCACCAGTGTGGTCTGCTTGTCCTTGATGGGAGATACATAATTTGTGTCAGATATAAAGCCAAAAAAACAACAACAAAGGTGAATTTGCAGTAGACAGTAACCACATATCATCAAGTCTGTCTTGAAAAATGGTAAGTACCTCCTAGACTTTCAAAGGTACAATGCACAGTAAGGAAAATCACAGCAATTTCTTGCACCACATGAGCTGGAATCTGGATTTGTGGAAGCAATTGTTATGTTGTGCTTTCTTCAAATTTCTTTCAAATGTGTTTCAAGAATACTGTATCTTTTAGTCTATGCAATTCATTTTCCTCAACAACCACGCTGTAGATGCATAAAACAGCATATTACAAGGAATTATGCTTAAACCTAACAATATTTCCCAGTCAACCTGTATATTAATTTAAATTAGACCTCTGACTGGTATAGTTCTGTAACCTGAGTAAAACACATTCTAAATACAGCATATACTATAAAAGACACATACCCAAGATGCTCTTAAACTTATCACTATTATTTTTCACTTGACACAATTTGTATTTTTCATAAGAGTTTGATCATCTGCCTATTTTCTAGAGCTTTGAGAAATACATAAATGAGCTACATAATATGTGACGAATCTAATCTTTCATATATAAGTTTAAGCTTCTAAAATATTTCAGTGTTCTGATAAACTTTTTGGGCTTGGCATATCTGCTTCAAAGAAAATTAGAATAGTTTACTTAGAACTAATACTTCTCCTATAGATGTGAAATTAGACAGTACGACATATAGTTGATGATTTCTGTGTATAAAGGGAAAAACCCTGCCTTTTCCTGATTGGCCAAGTGACTTAGTAGCTTAAAACATCATTTTATATCAGTGAAATTTAGTTAGTGTTCTACAGGTAGCATATCTTGGATGATGATTCCCAAAGGTTTGAGAGGGCTCAGTTAGTATTTGCCTAACTTTAGCTCTTCTGCCTATCAACATGAAAGTTCATTGGGATGTCTCACAGCAGCTGTTTTTTAAGGATATCTCTGCTCAATACACTTCCATGGAAAGTTTAGCTGCATTGGCCTTTAGAAGATTATGAGAGGAACGTGATCTAGTTAAGACCACTAAGGAAGACAAAACACATGTATGTAAAAATGCATAAAAATTCCAACATGATTTTTTTCCCCTCATCAAAGTAAATCGTCATCTCATTTCAATATTTTACCTTCCTCAACTCTTTATCTCCTTGCTCTCTCTGATGTAGAAAATCTTTTCATTTTCTCATCTGTAGAGGTCAGAAATATGCTGAGGATTTAACTGAGGTCTCATCAGTCATAAGATAGACACATACTCCTACAAGATCAGCTAATGAGCTGGTGAACAGAGTGGCTCTGCAAGAATCTCTGCAAAGATACGGGACAGTACTCTCCTGTGTTGTTACACTATGATTTCTGTTAAGCTCTATACAAAAGGTTGCAGCAGTGCCAGATATATATCACAGATTTTCTGAATTTGATGTGACCTTCTCTCTCTAAAGGAAGGAAAGTGGAGGTGAAAGAGGATGAAAGGCCAAGAAGGGCAAAAATAAAGGTGGATTTGAATTGAAGGCAGGAATTAAAAAGCTCATAAAAGCTGTTTAAAAATCCAAAGACAAGGAGGGCAGCAAGTGACAAGTTTTTAACAGTAGATAGATTTTATGGCAAAGAAGCAAAGTCTTTCTGTGTTTAACTGTGCTTACAATTAATCAACTTTTAATTCTCTTCATTAAGCTTCATTATTATGAAGCAGTGTATTATCACTAGTCACAAAGGAGTGAATTTGATTAAAATTTGAAGTGGAGCAATTCAGAAATAATACTACTGCCTAACACAGCTAAGCAACATTCACACACAAGGGTTCTCCCACATTAAATCCAATGGAAATGCTCCCTCTTTAGCAGATCAGAATTTGGTTCTACTTCCTGAGACCTTCTTATTTTCTTACATATATTCCTTATGCATTTGTCTTATGTATACGTGTGTTTATAAAATTACATAGTACAATTTCATACCCAGCTACAGCATTGACTTTCCCTATTGCAAAGCCATTCAGCTGGCAATGTGAGGGTGTTATGCTACTGGGATGTATAAACAACTTTAGCTATCCCAACACAGATAGGTAATGAGGCAATCCTTGGAAGGTATTTTGCTTCCAGTAGGAAATTTCCTGCTTCAGTGAGTGATTTCTGAAGCACTCCTCTTTAACTAAAGGTAGTTGACACGTGGTTTTTTAGTACCTAATTAGGTTTCCACTAGATTAAAAAACCCCAAACAGACCTGACCTGTGTGTATGTGTTGACTTTCCTCACCCAAAGGTGTGACTAGCTAGCTTTGGGTACCATTTACAACCAGTAGTAAAGAATTTGATGTAATATTAAGGCATAGCAAAGTATTCTGTGGGTTCTTGAACCTATAATGAATTTGAATCCAAGCGCATTCTGAGAATCTTTCCTTTCCCGTTGGCTGTGTTATACTCACCAACCAGCTTTGACTGCTTTCACTCTTAATGTCTCTTGACTTGTTTCAGAGTTGTCCTGCAGACTTGGTTCTTCTCATGGACATTACCTTGACCATGACAACATACAGCGACTGCTTTCCCTTGCAATGCATGTATTTATTTGCCTATTATCCAAAGGTAATTTCATATGGTAAATTTCCAAACCTGGCCATTCTAGGATTATCATTCCAACATATGTTCCATGTAGGATAAGGAACTGAACATTTTTTTTCAGCTGTGTTTCAAATCCTTTTCACTTCCTGAGGAGTTTTATGCCTTTCAAGTGCATGCTGCAATTAAGAATGCACTTGGATGTATGAAGCCAAACATAGAGTCTGGCCTCAGGAAATCCATGGCTCTCATTTCCTCTGTATCTCTTGGGAAAATGTGCCTGTTGTGAAATCTTAATGATGTCCTGCCTTTAGGAATTGCTCCTGCTGCCTTTCTCTCACTTGCATAATTACATCTGCTCTGTTGCAATCTGTAATGAATGATATTCAGGACAGGCCAAAACTTGTTTGCCTTATTGACACAAACAGACCGATGGAAAGCCTTGGGATTATTCATGTGAATGAACTCAGCAGGGTGTAGCCCACTCTGTCACTGCTGTAGCACTTGATTTTGGGAAATATTCACAGTATTTCACAGATTTGTGAGTGCCTAAATACTGAGAAGTATTCTCTGAGCACATAAATCTATTTCTCCGTGTACTTCTTGACTGTGAATTCGGTTTGCTGGCCAGAAGATGCTGGTATTTGCTAAAAAAAAAACCCAATGTCTAAACCAAAACCTGACACTATGTCATGTCTTCAGATGATGCTAATTATCTTTCAAATTCTGCTGAAGGGGCAGGATCAGATCTCTTTTCTTCTGAGTCAGGAGTAAAGTGAAATGTGCATCTCTGCTGGACCAGGTCAGAGCTGTCATGGCAAGGCAGTGGAGGCAGCTGCTGGCTGTGGACTGTTTTGACATGTGTAACAAAGTGGACTGGCTCCAGCAAAAACTCCAGAGGGCTGATCGCTCTGCCTAGCACAGTCACGCTTCTAACCTGAGGATGTTGCCATCCATATCGATTGTTGATTCTTGACTGACTGAGCTATCTTGCTTTTCAGAGAATTTTGATTGCAGACAAGAAAGTTTGATCAATACTGGTTCATTTCCAACAAATGGCAATTTTTCTGGAAAAGCAGTAGCAAATATGTTTTTTAACCAGTTTTACTACTTGCTGTAAGCTTTGAAACCAGTTCTGGCAGTATTTTTTGAAACTAGCTCATAATAGACCAATCCCTCTTTCAGTTCATAGAATGGTAGAATCATGGAATGGTAGGGATTGGAAGGGACCTTTAGAGATCATCCAGTCCAACCGTCCTGCAGAAGCAGGTCAAACTAGATCAGGTCATACAGGAATGTGTCCAGGCAGGTCTTGAAGACCTCTAAGGAAGGAGCCTCCACACCTTCCCTGGGCAGCATGAGCCAGGGCTCCCTCACCCTCACAGTGAAATAGCTTTTTCTTATATTTAAATGGAAGTTTTTGTGTTCTAGCTTCATCCCATTACCCCTTGTCCTGTTGGCATCTTACTTCCTAGACAGTTTAAAGCTATGAGGACTATTAAGTTAGCTTAGATTTTTTTTTTTGCCTGATTTTAGAAACCTCTATGTTACTATATAGGTTATAACATAAAGGATTGTGTGTCTTTTATCTATGTTTCATGCAATATGGGGTGGCACCATGCTGCCAAGTTGTCTGGGAAGACCTGATTTTCAGGGAAATCCCTTCTCTTGTTGAACAACCAGCCAAGCCTTAATGAGGGCTTGGGATATTGAAGGGGCAGAGCTTTATATGAGAAATAAGGAACAGTGGGAAGATTTAACAACATGGATATAAAAGAGATATTAAATTGTTATTATTAGTAATGAAAAAAGACAGTGGGAAATTATCTTTTTATTAACTCAAGTAAGAGAAAGTGGAATTCAGTGTGCACATTAGCACTAATGGCTAGTAAAACTTTGTCTCTCTTTGAGTAATGGGTAAAAAAGCAGACAAAAATAATGCCATAGAGATTATTTTATGTCTGAATTCTTCATCATGATGTATGGGATAGTCAGTGTTCATGAAATCTCTTTCCTTAGATTTGTAACATGAAAGTAGAAGCGGGAATGGAAAACTTTGAACACCTAGTTTATCCTTTGATATCAGAGTCATAAAGTTAGTTAAAGTGTTATAGTACAGTTTCCTACCTCTCTAAATTGCAGGGAAAAAAGGAACATGAGCACACAAAGGAAAACATGTGGAATAAAACCCTCTTATAACTCCTTTCTCTCCTTCCCTCAGGACAAAAATGAAAATCACTTTAGAGGAAATTCTTATATTTATATAAAATAAGATTTTATTTTTCCTGCTACCATCTAATTTCCAATGAATAAGAATTACTTTCATGCTATGTCAGAGTCAGGCGGGATTTTAGTTGAATTTATCCTGAGCTATATAAGCATTAGAAATTGAAACCTTTTTTTTCCATAGATATGAGTCTGTTCATGGCTGGTGTATTACAGTTTGCCTTATTACATCTCCTGGATTGAAGCCTAAGGCTCTGTAAGTGAGTTGCCCAAAACTGAAGGACCCTTACAAGCTTTGACAACCAACAACCTGCATTAACAAATGATGTGGATATTTCATTTGAAGTGGGAAGAATAAAGAACATTGCTTTAAGTCAGTGAGGAAAATGAAAGACTTAATATGGGTTGAGTACAAAAGATGAGTCCAAACCTGATTGCTTTCCATAAGAATAATTAAAAGAAGGCACTCTTTTTTAGATACACTCTAACAAGTTCCTTCTTCAAGTATTTTTCATTTATTTTTCTCCATTTCTTCTCTCTCAGCACATGTGGATTCACCAACTGCTGCTTTCACCATCAGTTAAATTAGGTGTAGTCTGATCAGGATATTTTTCCTGAGTAACAGACTTGGGAGACTGTGAGATGGTTTTGTATGGTGGTCATTTGGAAAAGGGATCCTGTCTTCACATAAAATACCTGTTCAGCGGGAGATGTTCCTAAACTGTAGCTGTTGCAGCATAAGACTTTTAAATAAGTTTTTGAGCATGTATGTTTTCCATAGAAGCTGAGTACCTCACTACTTGTATTCTCTGCAGTCAACATCTCTGAAAACTGCATGAGATTTTGATGGGTCCAGCTATAATGTGAGTTTTCTCTTGGTGTAAAACCTGAACTCCTACCTCAGTGACATTTAAAAGCTGTCCTTTCAAAGCAGTGTATCTTGTACTAATTCATCAGAGAGAAAGCAAGGAACTGGAAAGTAGGGCTTTGTAAAATACAGAAATTTTGAGGAATGAGGTTTATCAATCATGAAAATGGACCAACATACAAGAAAGAGAAGATGAATAAGGTTCTCTCCTGAGATTAGAGAATAATCAGGTTCAGTTCATACACCATGAACTATGAAATGTGGTCACTGGTTGGTATTATCTGACAATTATTTTGATAAAATAGATGCCTTCTGTAAAGCAAAAAGCCACACAGTGGGACATATATATTATTCTTATTTTAAGGGATCTCACAATTCTGTTTTATATCAACTCTTTAATCACTCCTGCTGGAATGAACTCCACTCTGCTAGGGCACAAGAGCTACAAGTCATGGGATCTAGGCAAGAGAGTGGCATGGCAGAACTCTCTATGTACTGATACAAGCCATTTGTGACAAAGCTCCACTTTGTCTTTGAGGTTGGTTTTTTTCATGGGGAGCACGAGACCTGAGAGTCTTCCTGTGTACCACAATTTTCAAAAGCTTATATTTTTTTCAAAAAGGAGATGACAAGCTGCCATAAGCTCAACTAGGCCCAGGCAACTCAAAAGAGAGAGACTTTTCAGGACAGAACACTCTTGGCAGGCAGCAGAAGCCCTGCTTGTGTTCAGCTATGGTGGCTCAAGATTTGAAGAACTGTATAAAATGAATATGTGCCAGGATTATAAACACCTCTGAACATTCATTTTGAGGTATTATTTAATTCCATCATTTTACAAACACCTATGGAATATCCTCGGCTTCTAAGAACTGCTAGAGATCTCAATCTGGATTAGGTTGTGGACCAACTGAAGTCAACAATAACGTGGATCCAGAATGTCCTAGTCTAATCATAACCAGGTGCTAATGGATGAAAAAAGGCTAGGAGTGTAAAAAGTAGTGTTCAGGTTTCAGTCATCCAAATGTTTTGGTAGTTTGATATGACAAAAATGATGACAATTTGATCCTGTTTAAAAATACGAGGAGGAAAAAAAAATGATTATGAACAAGAAATGTTCATGAGTTCATTTTTTGTTTCTTTGTTTGGATATTGATTGGCAAAAGGACTTTTGGAACATTCTGAAAACTCAGAAAATAAACTGGTGGGACTTTAAAAAATCATTTTATGAACTGTCCATTTTTTTCCCAGGATTTAATTAAATCAACTTTCTGAGCAGAACCCATGAGCTACTGCAACAATCTAAAATTCTGTAATCATAGTACATTTTAGATAATGGAAATACAAGATATTTTAACCAACTCCTTACATTCCCACTGTCGTTCATAGGAGGCACATAGCTAACTTCTAGATTTTTGCATTATTCCTTTTTTGTCTTAGAACTTGTTCCTAACTATAACCATTTTACAACTGCTTCATGGGAAAACATAGCTAAAGAAAAGATGGAACAGATTGGGGTACAAAATGGAAAAAGAGAAAGTGAGAAGATTGATAAAGAGATTTGGACCAACCAACACCGTTAATGTGTTACAAGAAGCCAAGCGGATAGGAAGACTGCTATTAAATTCCTGCCACTGTTGAAATATCACATTGTACTTCAATCTCTTTATTTGGAAAATGGAGACACTGTTACAGGGATTTTTCTGCATAGCTTAAAAAAAAATAAAAGCATCCATTTAGCATGAAGACAGCTCATCTTTGTCAGTAATCATCAAAGGAAAGGTATATTAAATCAGCTTGTAAGGATGTAGACATTGCCAGTTGGTCTAATTGCTATCAAACAATTCACCTGTAATTTGACAGTAAATGCAGGAAAAAAAAACTATTAGAGTTGAGGGTTACAGAAATTCTATTTTATTTTTCTAGTAGGAAAAAAAGAAACCCTGAATTCTGAAGACCTACCAAAACACAGGTCTTGTTTCCAGTCAACACTACTTATAATACATAGATTCCCAAGAGCTGAATCTTATCAGAGTGAGATAAAGATGACTGCACTGAAGTGTATAAGTACCTTCACAAGGAGAAAATGAAGGTATTGTAGAACTCTCTAACAGACCTAAGCAAAGTCTAAGAAGAATCAGCTGTTAGAAACTGAAGCCAGATGAATGTAGGTTCAATATTATTTTTTAAACTATCAGTATTATTAAATGTTGGAATATGCTCCTGACACAGGCAAGATTCTCCACTTCAGACCAAGGTAAAAGATCTTTTAAGAATCTGTTTTAGCTGGGTGTAAGTTATTTCTTAGAAAATCTCTAGGTATTTGGTTTAGTAACTGGACAAAATTTAACAGCAGGGATTGGTCAAGCTGTGTAATGATCCCTTCCAGATTCAAACACTGAGCCTTGGAAAAAAAATCCACTTTGAGCTGTGCAGATGAAAGCTCCTGTGTAGGTTAGGACACAGCTAGGTTTACAACTGTCTTTGTTGGTTTCCAACAAGCATTTATATTGCTACAGCAACTGCTTTTTATATCCTGTACAATGAAAACCAAGCCTTTGGGGTCTTTTCTCTTTATTTCCTAGGTTTTCTCTGCCTTGTGTCCCATTTAGAAGATTTCAACTCGCAGTCATTTGGTCTACCTACTGCTCCCATCACACATGATGCTGTTGACCTCTTCTCTGCTCTACGCAGCCACTGCTGGATCAGTGGTGGAACTTCCAGAGGCTGCATTCACCATTGTCTTTCTTTCATTATTCAAAGATGTCCTAACAAAACTTCCATATGTTTCATTAAGCATGAGCCTCAAAGATCTACCTCAGCTTTCACAAAGTCTCCGTTATTCCAGGAATTACCACAGGTAAGAATAAACAGGGCTAAAATTGCTAAGTTTACCTCAGTTTCTGTGTTCTGCCATCCTGCACTGTTTGTGTTTGCTTGATATTGTTTATTTTTTCTATACTTTTTGCTGACTAGGACAATGAACTGTATGTAAGCAACAACGGTCCTTTTTTTCCTCATCAACTAAACATGAGAGAAGAAATGAATCTGAGTGAATTTAAATTTACCAAACATTTCTAGTTTTTCTTATATTACTTCATTTCAAATCACTATAATAATTGTGAAGGATTACTAGAATGCCACGATTAAGAGAAAGAAGGACTTTTTTTTCCCCTTTTCTTTGTTCATTTGTTAGTTCAGATAGCTCAGCAGACCTAATTACCATAATCAGATTTCCATGCTAGTTTTGTTTCTGTAAAGTTGCAGGAGTGCCATACCCTAGGATGAGATCAAGCACTCTATAGTCTCAGCAGTTCTTTTAGCAACTGTATGATATCATTCTGTGCTTCTTCTGAGAGGTTTGTTAACACAAAACCACATCACATTTGCTAGGTTGGGTAAGGTAAAGAGCAAATCTTTAATTCTTTCCTCATGAGCTGGAGAAGGAGAAAGAAGAGATGGCATAATTTACTGAAACTCTGATGTTTAATTATACTAAGAGCAGCTGTACCATCCTGTGGTGCCATGAAATGAGAAAGCTGTCTGCTAGGCAGCACTCTTGACATATGCCAGCCCAGCTTTTGATCTTATTTACACCAGTTTGAACCCAGAGTCCCTTCCTTGGCTTTATTGCTGCTCCATGAATGAAGAGTAAGAGCTGAACTTGAGCCACTTCTGCATCTAGAAAGTAACTTTCAACCCATGTTTAAAAAGCAGAGATCTTTTCTTCTTGAAAAACATTATGGATGTGATTCCTCTTGCCTAACTTCTGTTATTTACAAGCAAATGTATAGCAGAAAATGATTGCTAAGGATCTAGCCCCAGCTTCAGCTGCAGACACAGCACTCTGCTAACAGTTGTACCCCTCATCTAGTTTCTCTTATAGCTGTCAGTAACAGCTCATTTTCTCTAATCCCAGCATTAGCTCTCCTGCAATGGAAGGCATTAGCATATTCAAAGCATCTCCTTTTATTGATTTGTAAGATGACCATAACAAAACCTCCAATTCCAAATATGAAGAAGTGCCTGAAAGACCTCACTGAACAACTAAAGATCATTGCAACAGATACTACAAATACTTTAATTCATTGTTTATCACTACTTTGTTGCCTTGAAATGCTTGGTTTCTAAGAGTACAATAGCTCTGATTCTCTTCTGTTGATAGTTTTACATTGATAAACCATAACAGAATAGAAGGAGTGATTTACTGAATGTGAGTGAGGAGAAAGCACAGGTTCTGTGTGTTTAAAACAGGAGAATTATTTTCATTCGTAAAGCTAAAATGAGTCTCCTATTTGACATGATTTATAGCAGTGAAGGCAGGTCTGATAACCACCCAGGTTCAGTCTATAGCTCCTAGGATAGATAGATTATTATCTTCTTTTATTAAATTCATGCATGGCTTGCTGTTGAAGCTGTATATCAAAAGGAAAACAAATACTGTATAGATATATCCTGCTATCAATTCAATGAATAGACTTCCTACCATGCCTGATCAATGGAGAATGTGGTGTGAAATCAATGTCCAACTCTGGCCCATAGCAGTTAGTTCTCCTGAGATCAGTATATCCATGTTAATGTCACATTCAAATAAGAGCAAATTCCTATTACCCTGGAAGTCAGTGAACCCTTTACTGTTGATTTAAAGATGGGGTGGCTGTGGGGGGTCAGGCCCTGACATTATGAGTAGAGTTTAAAAGGCTATTATTCTCTTTATCCTTAAAGGTATGACAATTTTGGGCTTGCAATTTGACAGAGAGCTGAAAACAGTTGCATCACAGATCTATTCCTTTATGAAGTCAGGCAAAAGAAATAGGCTTTCTACCCAGTTAGTAATTTTCCAGTATCTGCTTTACTTACTGACTGTAAAAAGGTTTTTCCTCTTTTAGATCCATACATCTAACACCACATTTGCTAATACTACCTTTTATTAGAAGTTGGAGAGATTCCATGTCGATATCTTCTTCATTTCTCTTCTGATCCCATGCACCCAGCCTGACTAGAAACCATGGCACCAAATGCAAACTTCTATCCCTCCATTTGTTTTGACAGGTTGCATCAGTGATAAATACATTACATCATTCCTTAGGGCATTCATTTCCTTCCTGGGAGGAGCGGAGGTGATAGGACTGTAGTGACATGACTAGTAGTCATCTGGAGTATCTTCTGCACATCTTCTGTTTCAAGTGACACCCTAGGAAGACTTGTACAGATGTCTTTCTTGGGATTGACACAGTACAGGTCACAGGAATATTGGAAAAGGCTGACATATCAGCAGTGAAAACTTGGTTTTCTAATCCTTTGGCTATAATGTGAAATAGATTTCTAGATTCCTAAAATTATCTGATTAAATACATATGTGTGGCCTTTTCTTTATTCCCTAGCTCTTTGGTATTCAAAGCACTATTGTGTGGGCTGAGTTGATTATGGTCCTGCAGATTTTGAATGCTCTGCATTAGGATATATTTAAACAGCAGTAATCATGAGACTGTGTTCAGTGACTTGAAAACATGAAAACCTTCTTGAGGGGAGAGACATGGTGTTAAACTGTTGCCTTGAGGATGCTGAAAATAGCTAACAGTCAGCTTTAGCAGCGAAATTTTGAAATCGTTTTGATATTATTCGATATTCCAGGTAACGCAGCAGACAGCAATGAAGTTTTAATTACCCTCATTTAAAAATGTAGCCACTATTCAACATATTGTACTTCTATTTTTTAACAGCACAGGCTTAAAGAACCTCCTCAGCAGATTCTCCACTTCTTTCTTTCCCTCAGTTTCTTCACATGTATATAAGAAGGCTTTGGAAGGTTACGACCTTGATGTGGTGTCAGGTTGCTTTAGTGCATCTCTGTTTACCTCTGGATGAAGAAGTGGTGGGGGTGAAAAGGGAAGTGGGACTGGTTCAGGCGAAAGAGAATAAAGAAGAAAAGCAGAAACACTGAATAGAAAACAGATTTGGAGTGAAGAAACTGCCATAACAGTTGAAAGGACAACAGTGAAATGGCCATAGGAAAATACAATACTTGTTTTCAATAAGAGAACTTCTGACCTTGGGTCTCGAAAAGACATACAATACAAAGTCCAGTGCCTTTGACATCCCCTGTCCACACCGTGTGCTGCAGTCTCCTGCTAATGAGTCCCATTTTAGGGTGCAATAGGTAGAGCCATTCAAAGCCTCATGCTTGATGAGTTGGTTGCCTTTGACAATGCTCATCATGAGGTACTGCTGACCTGATGGTGGGACCATGCAAAATAGTAAGCAGCTGCTCCTCCCCTTCCTTAAGGTGCCTGACATGAGAAATCCCACAGGATTTGCCACTCTTGTTTGATATCCATGCTCAACAATTAAGGGACATTGAGAGCAAGGAATATGGCAAAGGAAAGGGGTCCCTTGAGTCATCAAGTCTGGTCCTTTGCTGTTGCAGATCTCCTCCATGTGTTGTTCCTTTTACAGACTGATGAAGGACCAGCTTAAAAAGACTGGTTTTCTCCCTCCTGCTCCAAGAAGAAAGCTCTTCCAGAATCAAACTCTTCTGAAGATTAGCAAGACCACCCTGAGGACATTTCTCATTAGTCTCTGCTCATTAGTCCTTGTGACAACATTTTCCTTTAGCTTAATTACCTCACCTTCCTCCTGTGACATTTGCCTCTCTAATATGTTTATAAAAGACAAATTATCTCTCCTCTCAGGCTTTCTTTGGTTGGGCTGACCAACACATATTCTTTAGTTTCACCTCCTAATTTAGACTCTCTATTCCACGGTATACTATAGTAAGTTACTTTTTATGACTAAGGTTGAGGTTTTTTGACTAATGTAGACCTCAATAGTGCTTCACATGATAATACTGCATCTTCTGGAAGTACTATATGGCTCTATATATGGGGCTCCATATGCTCTATCACATTTGTGGCTGATATAGTAATCTGCATTCCCAGATGCTGCATTTTTAACTTATATATATGTGTATATATATATATGTATTATTGTAAAATCATAGAACCGTTTTTGTTGAAAAAGACCTTTAAGACCATTTAGTCCAACCACTAATCTAACACTGCCAACCCCACCACTAAACCATGTCCCTTTGTTTCTTTGTTGTCAGGAATAACAAGAACAGATTGTTTTCTTTTACATTTCTCTCTCTGATGCAGATTGAATTTGGCAGCTATCACTTCCTCTACAGTGGGATCAAATCAACACTGAGTTTTTTATTTCTAAGACTTATGTTCTTAGCCTTTTTGTGATGATTTTTAAGTACATAAGAAACAGATTTGAGCTGTAGTTCATCTTGCCTAAGCCTGTGCCCCCAGTAGTGGAGGCTGAAGATGCTATTTAGGGTGATTTTTTTCTGCAGTCTGCCCCTACTAACCTTCTCCTAGATTTATTCTGTTAGGGGTGTTCGAAGGTATGGCCTTGCCTAGACATTTTTGTATCCACTTGTGGACCTGTCTGTAGTCCATTAATTCTTCTAATCTCCCTCTGACCCTGCTGACACCTCTGCGTCCACAGCCTCCTTTGTACCAGGTTGCAGAAGTTCATTGCTCTAGTGCAAAGAGGTACTCACTGTCTTTCATGTCTTTGATACTGATATCCTCTTTCACCAAATGTTCACTGTCACTCGTATTGCATGGATGGGTGAACAGGTTCTGCATTCATTTTATCTACAGAATTCATGAAATCCTCTATTAAGTACCCTACAGCCTTCCCCTCCTCAAACTTAAGAGTCCCAACCTTCTCATCTCTCCCTCAGCAGTTTACTTGCCTGTAATTACCTTTGCCTCAATTCCATGACATCATTCTGGAAATGCAGGGCTACAGTGGTTGTAGTACCTGATACTCAGTATGAGGGCTCACCACTAGTTTCAGTAGAAGCAAAATGATTCCCATTGCCTCGTTCTCAATCATTTGCTTCATGGTGACCAAGATTTGCTAGGTATTTTTGGCTGCTCTGGCACACAATGAGCTGATGATTTTGAAGATTAATCTTAAAGTGAACTATCCAGTTAAACTGGATCAATCAAGCTTGACTACACCTATCCTCTTTTTTTCCTTTCTTGCTTTGATTGCCTGTTCAGGTAGCTTTTGCACATTTTATAAGTTCCCTCAGCCTGAAAATTCTTGAGCTCACTTGTTTAATTAGTTTCAGTCACTCTTTCTTTTTTTTCCCTCTGTGTTAACCCTTTGGAAAATGAGAACTTGGCAGCCTTATTTGATTTAGCCATCCATTAATTTCAATTGAATTACAGTTATTCGTGTGCCATTATGTACTTTTGTTATATCCAGAGAAGGAAGCACTGCCCCAGCCCAACTGATGGCTGTCTGGTGTTTAGCATATGTGGTTTCTCTTATAATTTGATGCTCAATTGTTTCTTGGGCAAAGCAAGAAAAAAAGTTATTAAAAAAAGAATATTAAAAAAGGGTATGTGGAAGAGAATATCAGAGTAAGAAAATGTAAAATGAAGACAACAAGTACAAATGTATATCAGAGTACAAGTACCAGAGCTCCAGCAAAAAAATGAGCATGTTAGGAGCAAAGAGTTCACCACAACAAAGTCTAGATTTTGGAATCTTAAAGGTCAATCAGAAACATTCTTCCTATTGGGCACTATTGATTTCATCCTATAGAGTAGACTCATTTCTAGGCATGCAAGGGAGTATTGCAAATGATCTCTCTCTTTCCTCTATCAGCATCCGCTCTCATCCCTGTCTTTCCCTTCTCTAGGTGTTTTCATAGAAATATTATCATAGAATAGTAAGGTTGGAAGGGATCTTTAGAGGTCATCCAGTCCAACCGCCCTGCAGAAGCAGGTCCCACCTAGATCAGATTGCATAGGAACTGCTTTTGCTAGTCCTTCCATTCCCACTTTCTTCCCTAGTAACGTGAATGACAGCACTCTTTTCTCGCTGACTGTAATTCCCAGACCTAAGGTAGAGCCATTTGTGTATTTGAGTAATCTCTCTGTATCTCTTTGCCTATTTAACAAACAATATTGACACGACACTAAGCAATAAAAAGACCAGGATGGATGTGCCATGCCTCAGAGGCAGTTTCCCTTTAGGTAAGTTAGCTATTCTTGCAGGTAAAGAATACTTGCCACTTTTGTACCAATGGTACAGCCAGTTTTATGTATTCTGATCTGTACTATCATTTTGCTTGCAAAAAGGACAACTGAATTTAAAAATAGACAAGAAAGGTCTTGCAGGACTGGCTCTCAGGGCTTAGTTCAATCTTTGGTTACAAACAGCAGTTTTTATTCACTCTGATTTGGAATAACAAGTCTGTAACTAAGAGGAAAATTAAGCTCCTTGTCTGTGTGCAAATTATACATTTTAGCAACAAGCTTTGCTAACAATACAGAGGCAGAAGAAAATGATGGAGGGTGCAGAGAGCCCATTCTTCTGTCTCTTCAGAATTTCCTTATAAAATGATTGTACAAGCCCTAGTCTTTGACCTCTGTGTTGAAGTGGCAATCTTTAATTACAATAAATTGGCCCACATGAAGAAGGGTAAATCAGTCAGTTAGTATAACATGTTATCATCTTCCTGATATTTTCCTATTAGAAGCCTATCCTTTCACCAGATAGAAGGTTCACTAATTGTTCTTCTCATATGAAAAAAAAGTAAAAGCCACCACACAATAAAATAACATAATGATAATAGTTTGAAACTGAAAGCTTAAACCACAGGTGCAGCAAAATCAACCCACAAAGTCTGAAAATTATTTCCAGATCTCAGTATTTCTTGGAGACAGTCTAATGTCCTTGTATTTATGCCAGAAATATGGGTTCTTCTTCAGTAGATCTTTGTTGCCTAGTACAAATAGATTTAACCTGCAAGCACAAGCTTCATTATGATAGCAATGATCAATAACGCCCTTCCCCTTACTACCTTTTTAAACATCAATCTAATTTCCAGACGTCTCAAAATGAACCACAAAAACATATTCTGGAGTCACTTTATGTAGTGTCTTAGGACAGGAATATTGTTTACTATTACTAGATTTGAGTTGTGATTATACTAAATTTTTTGAAAGATGAAAAGCAACAACAACCTCTCCCCCCCAACAAAAGGTCTTTCAAGATCTCCCTCACACACCATTTTCTTGGTGTGTATGGTGCAGAGTAGTCTTTAAGTTGTGTGATTGTCAGTTTTGTCCTCAACAACAGAAATCACAGAATCATAGAATGGTAGGGTTGGAAGGGACCTTTAGACACCATTAGTTCAACCCCCTGCCAAAGCAGGTCCCATCTAGATTAGATCACACAGCAACATGTCCAGATAGGTCTTGAAGACCTCCAGAGAAGGAGCCTCCACACCTTCCCTGGGCAGCCTGGGCCAGGGCTCCCTCACCTCAACAGTCAAATAGTTTTTTCTTATGTTGAAATGAAACTTTTTGTGTTTCAGCTTCATCCCATCACCCCTTGTCCTGTTGCTACGTACCATCAAAAAAAGGAATGTCCCAACTTCCTAATAATAAAAAGGTACTTTAGAGTAATTTATGAAACAGCTCTTGAATGAGGTACAGCCATGAACAGGGCAGCTCCTTGTTCTGTGAAATGGAGTTTGTAGGAAGGGGTACTAACGTGGAGCATATGTGAAGGAAAATAGAAGCAGAAGAAATTCACTCCATATGCCTTCACATAGCCCAGTAAGCCGAAAACTTGAATGGATGAACAGTGCACTCTCTTGAGACCCTTTAGCATAAGGACCTACTGTGCACAGGCAGTAGAGCATACAGACTGCACACAGCATTTATTTTTTCAAATGTGCACTGCCTTGCTGCATCAAGAGTCAGTGGAAGAAAGGTCTTTAGCAGCCACTGGCACTGCTCAGAGCTGTTATCCTCTATCCTGCCAATGGCTTGTGGTTTCTAAGACAGCCCCAAATATTTCTCCTGGTGCTATTTCTCCTTTCCTTAAAGCCTAAGGCCATTGAAATACACAAAATCCCACAGATGTTTAGAGGAGAAATTAATTTTAGTGTGCCCTGAAATCATGTGAAGTGTGTAACACTGTTCAGCAGAACTAGAAACTTAAGGAAAGTTTTCTGCTCACTTCTTTCCTTGATGTGAAGATGCATTACTGCCAGGCATTTGTGGATTTGAAACCAAACCATTCATGTTAGTTTAATGTAGTTTGATGTGTGTTAATAATGTATACATGCCTAATTCAGTGGGAACAGTACCATGTCTAAACTTGGAGAACATTAAATATGTGCATGTTATTACTTTCTGGGAATAAAGAACTAGTTATTTTTCTAATTTATGTGATCTGTCCCTAATGCTACATTTCTCTTGGTTCATTTTCTAAGCTGAGTCTTAAGAGATTTCAATTCTTTATTCCATTTCATATTGGATCTATTATTTCCCCCTGTTGTAAGGTGCTCTCATATTTTTTGACTTTTTTGTTCTAAATAAAACTGAGGCACTTCTGTAAAGCCACAGCTTTACTGTTGGCAGAATGCCATGGTTATTTAGCCTGTAACTACAACCCAAATAAAACCCAAGTCTTCCAACATCTTACAATGCACTCTTTGTTTCTTACTAGGTTTGCTTTTTGCTTCTTAATTCCTCAGACAATGCACATTTATGTTAACTGCTCCCATGTTTGATCACTGTATTTAGGGCAGCAAAGATTAATTGAAGCCAAAATGCTGATCTAGAAGCTTTGACCAGACCATCAGCTGCTTTAAACCAGCAGAGCTGAATGAGTTTGTCTGACAGCTGCTGATGGTCTGGTTTAGTGGACTCAAAAATGGAAGGGAAAAAAGAAATAGTTACAGGAAAACTGTTTCCTTTAGAGACTGCTCATCAGATTTGTCATAAATTGCACCTATGGGATGTGGTAAGTTTCATGGGGAATCTCTTTAAACAACTCCTGTCCTCTAAGTGATAGGATTCTCAGTACAGGGCAAATAATATTGCATAGGGATTTACTTCATCTGTACCTGACTCTCTAAAACTTAGATATCCAGAGTGGGACTGTTGACCAAACAAAGGCAGACAGAGATATCATAGATGTTTATGGCACTCTTCCTTGCAGCGACCACCCCAGAAGGGTGCTGTTTTTGATGCAAGTAGGTTGTCCTGTATAATTCAGATAATCAAGGAAGCCTTAGCATCATGGCACAGCTATGTCACCTGAATCCTTCTCTAGACTGAGCTAGTTGTCCAAGACTAACCGAGACCAGTTGAAAGAAATAAACAAGCCTATCCAGAAGAACAAGTGGATCTAGTAGTCTCCTGCATGCAAGGAACACAGATGGCTCGCTTAGCAAAGCTTTGCTTTTAGGCAGCTCAAGTTAGGTTAGATAAAATGTGTACTATATGTAAGATGGGCCTGGTACAACATTTGCTACCAGTTCTCAGTCACAAAGCCTGGACATGTTCCTATCTGACCTGATCTAGGTAAACCTGCTTCTGCAGGGAGGTTGGACTAGATGATATCTAAAGGTCCCTTCCAGCCCTACCATTCTATGATTCTATGAGGTGTGATTTGATCCTTACCGGTTATTTGTGAGACTCAGGATGGAGTGAAACAAGTCTGGTACATATTGCAGGAGGCATTTAACACTTACATCAGGTACAAATGGATATAGATTTGTTACATTAAACCCAAGATCTTGAAGCGGGGAAGGAGATAAAGGAGGTTTGTTAATGAAGATATATGGATCCAAATTCACCATCAGATGTGATTGTGAACTGGCTCAAGAGAAAGAGCTTGGCTATGCTTGGGCCTTATTGTAGATTCAGCTTATATCAGGCTACAGCAGCCAGGTGATTGATAGGCATTTGCATATTTCTTCTGACTCTTATACCTCTTTTTCTGTCCAGTTATGTGGTTGTGTGTGAAGCAGCTTGGATGCAACAGTGCAGGTTACTGTGTTTGGTACCAAAGCTGTAGCATCTTTGACATACAATCCTTCTTCATCATAGATGCCTCTAACAAATGTAAATTAAAAAGCCTGCCTCTTCAAGCAGAATGTGCTGTGCATAAAATGCATTTTCCAAATACTTTCAGTACTGCAATAATCCATTTCATGATTTAAAAGCCTTGTAAACATGTCAAAATGCTTGGTTGGTTCTACCATCTTTGTGCCATCTATTGCATTGAATAAATAAAGGGAAATGCAATTTATTCAGGGCTTTGGTAGCTCAACACTTCTCTCACTGATGTGTGACAACTATTATCATATTTATTGTCAGCATTACACTCCTAAGCTTGCAGGTGATGCATTGTGAGTATTTCATACTGATAAAGCCATCAATAACTTCTTATTGGACCTTGTTTGTTCATTTGAATCTGTGCAGCTGCCTGAGATATTGGGAGGTGACTGATGAGACATTCAAACAAAACAAAATAAAGATAAACCAGGAAATGCAATGTTGCCTGCTAGAATCTTAACTGGAAAACAAACAGAGAAAAAGGGTTCTCAGGGCTTTTGAGGGGCTAACTGAAGACAAAGTTTGCAAGTCTTCTATCTTCTTTGCCACATGAGAATTCAGAAGCCTCTAGAAAGATGACAAGATTGGGCCACACACAGCATCAAATGATTCCAGAGAGACGGCAAAAATATCTTACAGGAGCTAATATAAACCATTTACCACCTAATCGCTCTGATGTGTTTATATTTTCAAAGGCATTACAGAAATGAATATTGAATTTTAAAAAGGCCTCTCTTACAGGGTATAGCCTAGCACAGTAAGCAGCTCTGCAAAGTCCCAGAGGCTGAGGAACACTGTATCTAAAGTACACTGAGGAAGAAGCTCTGCTTTTGCAGCTTGTCAGCTTTACATTAAATGTTTGTACAGGATCTTTGATCTCTTATTTATACATATTTCTCCAGGACAGGGAAGCAAGCAGAAAGATAAATTGTATTTATAAAAATCTTTCTATATTCCAGAGATCAAGAACAACAGCATTTCAAACAAAGTGGGGGAGTTTATCTTTGCCTTTTAGTTTGCAAGAAGGGATGCATATTTTAGATCATAGCTCCAGATGAGATTCTGGTATGCCAATATACGACTGAACATTTTGTAGGTGACACTACTGTAATTTCTCTGGGAGAGCTCACTAGTATGTGATACTGGGACATGTTTTGGGTTGTCTTCAGAGCATTCTGGTTCCCCCAGCTGTCTTCCATAAGGTCCCACCTAATTTCTCACCTAGTAAGGAGATAAGGTAATGAATCATACACAGAGTGTTTAAAACTCAAGCTTAAATAATCAGTTTAGCTTCATCATTCCTGTAGCCAATTTGCAATTGAGATTAAGATCAGATGAAGTAAAGCTTCTAAATTTCCTTCAGGAATGTCATTGTGCTCTGAAATTTCTTTCATTACACCGTAAAGGTAAAGTAGTTAAGTTGCAAAAGAGCCTGACTTCTCTGTTTCCTACATGAGCCTAGCCTGAAGTGTACTTCTGACCCATTTTGCAGGCTATCTGACTTGGCTAAATTTAGTCAGGCAAGGATTTACTATCCTGGAGGAATCTCTTATAAAGAGATACAACAAGCAGCTAGTATCTCCTGTTGAACATAACAATTCAGAAGACTGTCTCTCATTTTGAGCATCACCTGAAAACACAAAGGAGGCTTCTGGAGCACATTTAAAATAGGTAAATATAAAAAACATGCAATGTTTTATTTTTAAGATGCTTGTAGACCTTACAGAAGTTCTTATGAAGTGTTGTTTATTTTTTTTAATTACTACTGGAAATGTCTGTATTGGTATGCATCAACATTTTTTTTGTAGTAGTAGTATATCTTCTCCAAAGCTTTGACTTGAAATTTTGCTTTTTTTTTTTCAAAATTAATGAATGCTGATGTAGTTTTTCTTACAAAGGCTCTTCGCGTTTTCATGCAAACTGGATGTTTTAGTAAGATTCTTTCTTCGTTGAAATATCTTTTTAATAAGAAAAAAGAAAAATGTTTGATACAGTTGTTTGTTTTTTTTTTTTAAGGCTGTTTAGCTTGTAGTGGAAATAGTTCATGGAGACGAGGCAATATTGAGTCCAAACAGCTGTGATCACATCATGATAATTGAAGTGTCACGTATACAAATATATAATAATTAGCAATTAATACAGTGAAAAATTGGTAATTAAACCCAAAAAGAACTGGTATTGCTGAAGAGCATAAAAAGACCTCATCACATGATGACATAATGTCTTTGTTTTTAGGCAATAAAATAAACTATGGAGAGCATATTTCTATCGTTTATGTGAAATCAAGTAGGTTAATCATTTCTGATTTTTATGCTTCAAAGCTTATGTGTGCTACATGCTGTAGAGAGATCTAAACCATTACTCTAAAGCCCAATGTACCATGCATGCTCCCTGCTGCTGCAGTCAGCCTCATCAAATTGGGCTTTGTCTAAAAGATATTTTAAAGTTATTATAGGATGAAAGGTGCTGTTTGATTATGCAAAACCAGTATAAGAATGCTAGTTAGCAAAGGTACACAGCTTTTGGCCTTTATTTCCTCTGAGAGCTCAGATAATCAAACCTGGGAAATCATATACAGAGATGTGATGCAAACCGTGTATTCCAGATGAGATGTCACCGAGGCTCTGGGAAGATAAAACGTGAAGCTGAACTAAACATTTACACTCAAATTGTTAATCTGAAGCAATCACTAGCTATTAAAAGCACCCTTATCTCTAGCTGGGTGGTAAGAGAGGAAGAATTTTACCAGTTGAGGGACAGCATAAATTGCATGAATGCACCAAACTTAAAAAGCCAGGTAGAATAAGTAGAAATTTTGGAAAAATACACAATCTTCCTCTCTATGTGGATGGAGAATTTGAAGAGTTTCCTTCACTGAGTTGACACAAATTACTTGTAGGTGAACTTTTATCTGTGACTCAGATCAAGCCAAAGGATAACTCTCATGTTCCACTGAGCGAGAACATCTCCTTTCTGATTACACTTGCATGAATGGGGTCTAAATTATTACTGTCCAATGTCTGCCTAATATTTTATTGATCTTTCCTTGTGGAGATTTCTTGGTGTTTAGGAGAAGTATTCCATGATCAGCCTTCTCCTCTGGTAGGAAGGTTTCCTGTTGACTCAACTAAGTCTTGATCAAAACCTTAGGTTTAGTTTAATCCTTCACACATCTCAGCTACCAGGAAAAAGAAGGATTTTTGCTTGGATGGGGGAACAGGTGGGTGGAATCAAGCACCAAACAATTGAAATGCCAAGTTAAAACCTGGTAGATACAGTTCTTTTCAGGGTTACCTCTGGTAGAACATATATACAGAATGCAGCTGCATACAGTCCCACACACATAAATAATAATGGACTTCAAAAATGTAATTTTCTACCAGGAGTTTGCATGCTTGCAAAAGCTCATAAATAACTGGTGTTTATTCTCTACGTGGCACTTTTGCAGTAGCTGATAATAGCTGAGTAAATGGTGGATGGGTTGAATTCCTTCACTGATTTCAAATAAGCCTTATGAGTTGGAGCATTAAAGAATGTTAAACAGTGTGCACAGAATAATATGCCTTTACACACCATGTATGCTGCCTCAGTAAACACTAAAGCATTTTAATCTTGATTCCAACACAGTAAACAGCAAGAAAATAAGCTAAGGAAGAGTACTATTCTTTAGAATTCTTTCAAATGCTTGTGCATAATGTTGTGCTGTGTTTGAGACTGCTGGCAGATGCTTCTGTCCCTTTATTTCTGCCACTGCAATGGAATTGGCCTGAAGTTCAGATGAACATATTAATTTGTGCTGAAATGTATTAGTGTAACTTAAATCCTGGGTGGGTGAGTACAGTTGCAAGTGTAGTTTTCAGTACACTTGAGTCCTGTCAGTAACAAATGATAGAGAGGCACCCTGTCAGCAGCTAGTAGAAATGTTTGTTGTCTCACTTATGCCACTTGTTTTCAAAGAGCTGCCCCAAGTATGCTTGCAGAATTAGGCTATAGACAAACTGACTTGAAAGCAGCAAACAGTGCTAGCAATTGGCTTGAAAAAAAAGAATGCCCACCTAAAATGTTAATCCCTGTTAGCCCACAGAATAATTATCTGAGAAACCATGCTGGCAATTGGGACAGACCTGGGTTCACTCAGCTGAAGAGATTTCACTCTTAACAGAGCAATGTGTGCCCTCCTTCCTGGTACATCCTTTCACAAAAAGCACTGTCATAAAAACTCAGGGCCTTATCTTTACTTCTGGCAAATTTCCATCACTTGAGTAAGGCCAGGCTAGGTGTTGTTTGTTGGACAACCATGGCATCATATTGAAAAGAAAGATCTGAAAAGGAGTTGCCTTGGTCCTTAGCTTGTTCTGAGATTTCTTCTCACAGAAAGGGTCTTCTTGCGTATTTCTCCCTTTACCTTGCTGCTTCTACTGTGCATAACGGAGTCACTCCCAAACCCTTCCAATCCAATGTAGGAATGGATATTATTGAAATGGAGGATGAGCTTTCTGGTTAGGATACTCTTCTGGAAGGAAGAAGTCTGTATCTTATCTCTGTAATAAAATCCAGTATGGCAGCAAAGATCATTGCTTCCCACCTGTAACTCCAAATTGCAACACATAGACTTGTTGCTTGTGTTATTTTAGCCCAGAAATCCTGCACTAAGCCTGATTGCCCACCTGCAACAGGAATAATTTTCTAGAGCCTATGGTCAAATGTGGTCTTCTGAGGAGTCTGAATATTTGGTGTCCTAGTTCTCAGCTAAGTGCTCTCATACCATGTACAGGAATATCGATGCTCTGGAAAAACAGTGGAAGTTCAGATGTGCTCTGTGCTCAGCACTTCTCATGGCTGAGCACCAGGCAAATCCAGCCCAGCACCTCTTCTGTTCCTTGTCCTGATTTCCACTGCACACTGCAGATCACACTGAAGAGGCTTCCAGCTCTCCTTGTTGGCTTTATGATGTGTTTCATATACTGATCTCAATCTTCTTGAATTCTCCTGTTGAGGTCAGCTTTAGATGCTGTTCTATGAAAGCTGAGGATGCTTAAGATACTTTTCTTACTCTCTTCCAACTCTAGCCTACTGTTACGGAACTTTGAAGAGCTGTATAAAGGTGTAGGAACCAAGAAGCTGGACAGAAGTCCCTTCATCTCAACAGAAAGCATCTGGGAGCCCTGCCTGCTGAAACTCAGGTCCCTGTGGATCAACACATACTCAACTCTCATGCCAGTGTATTGTAAAACGTTTTGCTTTCTGGGCTCTACTGGTAGCATTGGCTAAGTGAGGAATGTGTCCTGTAGAGAGAAAGTTAAATGAAGTCTATTTGGGCTGCTGCACACAAGAATCAAGGATGGTGTTTGAAGCTCAAATAAAGGCTGCTGTGTGCTATAGTGCTCAAGGTAGGAAGAAAAGTGAGAGGGTACATGTTTAAGTCATTGAATACTACTTGCTCTAGAGGTTGTTAATACTTAAATGTTTTAATGGAGTAGTGACACTGTTAGCCTTGTAATATGATGTGGGTGAAGTTCAAAGGATTGAGAGCATTTTCTGGGTCTTTGCCATTCTCATTAGCAGCAGTTCTTGAATATACTTGTGTTAATAAAGTAGAAATAGTGGTAGATGCATAAGGCTAATGACCACTGTCTATCCATTGAAGGGAATGAACCAAAACTCTTCTACAGTCAAAAGTACATGATAAATACATTAATCTCCAAGCAAAGTTAAATGCTTCAAAGCATTAATGTAGCCTGAAGTGCAGTGTGAAAAGGCAACTTGAGAATATGTGAGATGAGTTCTCTCTCACACAGTCTAGGTGATCTTGTACTTTGCTGAGTTTACTGCAGGCTCTCAGCTGAGCTGGGCTTTACAACAGCATGGTTTGGCTGCAGATTTAAAAATAACTCTAAAAGCAACTGTGTGAGCTTTGTGCAGCACTAGCGAGCAAATGCGCTGACCTGCTGTGACGTGCATTGAAATCTGTTCCCCTCTTTGATTTCATTATGCTGCGGTGATGCAGCATGTGCCCAGGCCTGAACTGAGACATGTGGTGGCCCCTCACTCACTGAAGTGGTGAAGGGTTGCCCCCTGTAGGGAAAGAAAAATATAATTCAGCCACATTCTGTTTCCATCAGGTTTCTTCTGCTGATGTCTGGGTGGAGCGTGGCAGGAGCTGAGCTTGGGAGTCCCTGAAGTAGGCTGTTTTAGGAGCATGCCTCCTAGGATCTGCCAGGCAGCAAGAGCAGAGGGAACAACCAGGGAAAAACAATTTCAGTGCCCTAGATGTTTATATTTTTTTTATGTTCATCCATGATAAATACAAAAGTTTTCATTTATTTAAAATCCATGATGAATTTGTAGATTGAAGACGTTTGCAAAAGCAGTATCACATCTTTGTTTGCAATAGCATGGCTCTGGACCTTGGATTTAAGTGTCAAGTATGATAGCAAAAGTTTCAACTTCTGCAATGCGATACCCTACTTTAAAGGATGTGGTCTCAAAGGAATCCTTTTCAGTTCAACTATCCCTATTCGCATGATATTTGACTGCTAAAGGGTTCCAAAGATCCACTTTCATGACAGCCTTGCTTTGAGCAAACCAGTCTGTAGGAGCACTATCTTTTTAATCCCCATCAGTAAGATGACCCTAAGTGTTTTAACCACATTCATGCGTTGCCAGCAATTTTTATGCTATTGATATAGATGTTATGGATAAGACTCTCTTCATCCTTCCTTTAGAACTAAAACCTGTGCTGGTATCCACAGTGTTTGAATAGTCTGGATTTAATAGAAACATGAAAACGCCATATGGAGCCAGACAACCATTTCCTTCCTTCAGTGTGTTTGCTGAGTTTGAGTTTACTTTAACATGACATCTTATAAATCATGTATCATGTAGTGACCATATAAGGTTGCCTTTTATTGAAAGGATATTGGTGTTGAGAGCTTGCTATGCTTGGGTATTTATTAAGGAAATGAAAAATCTCAGGAACATATGATACACCTTGCGTCGCTAAGCATTATTAGTTTACCAACAGAAAAGTGTTTCTTTCTCTCGCCCCTCTGAGCCTATAAGATAAAATACTGAAATAAAATTTGCCCTTGGATTAAAGTCTGACACTGTGTATATCCTGTTGGAGTCACAGACTGTTTGACAGTGTGTTCTAAAATCACTCCCAGGTTCATGTTTTATGCAGGAAGGAAACATACCTGTGGAGATAGCCTCAGGCAGTGGTAATTAAAATATGACCGTGTGCCACATGACCTTAAGGCATATTACTGCTTCAACCCTTCACCTTGCACTTGTTAAAATACTGGGCTTGGCTTATTAACAAAGCGTCATCTCTATGTAAGAAGTGTGCTGGGGGAAACAGGTCTGTCATCTTCTCCTTTGTAGGAAGGAAGCAGTGATAGCTCAGTTCAGTGACAATGTAATATCTGTCCATTTTCTGCTGTGGCAGCTGCAGAATGCCTAAAGCAGGGGGTGCAGTACAATGAATCCATCGGTTTTGGAGAGAAGACACAAGTTAGAAAGTTAGTGGCAGAATAGAAACATCAAACTATAAGTTCTTGTGCACGCAGCCCACCAGTCCTCACACTTGTCTTTGAGCTCTCTTGTGAAAACAGTGTCCGTGGATTTTCTTTCATGTGATGGGCTGTTAACCAGAGAGATCCACTCCCCATTTCACGGAGAAAACCCTGATTATCTCCTGGGAAAACCCACGTCCTTACAGGGAGAGGGGTTACTTTCATGTGTGACCCTCTTACCACCCATGAAACCATTTAGATACAGATCTCTCAACCTGTGTCTTGTCAAGGTGTGAAATGTGAAGTGACAAGGCTTTTGCAGTGTGTTGGGATTGGCTGTACCATGACAACAATACTTGGTTTCCTTGAGCTGCTTTTTAAGAAAACAGGATTTCCCATCACTTCTCACAGGCACTAAAATTGCCATGAAAGGGGAGAAATAAAATGCCAATACAAATAAAAAAAAAAGGCATTTCCTTCTGGTATCAGAAGTGTTCTTTTCTTAATGACTGTTGTGTACAAGTAATCCTCACAGTAGGTTCTAATGCTCGAGATGTAATAAATATCGTCTCTCTTTACAAATGGGGATTTAAAGGCTACAAGAATTCCCCAGATACAAATCCCAACCATATCAGAGCCACGTTGTCAGGCATTGAGCGTGAACTTTTGAAAAGTCCCAAATATAGGACTTGGAGATTCACAGAACTTGATAGCTCTCAGTGAAAGAGTTTTGGGCAGATCTTCACAGGTTTCCCATGCAGCTTGATGGGTGCTCCTGAGGAATGGTCTCAAGGAAAGCAGGATCTGTTGCTGGTGATGATAAGAAAATAGAATTTGCCATTACTCAGTCTGTGGGGTTTGTACTGTGTGCCAGTGCTGGATGTGGAGATGCTTTGTGTAGGTAACACAGATAGAGCATGTCTGCTTATAAATGGACACACTCTGGGACAATCCTTGTTTGGTTCCACATACACGCACACAGTCTGCCTCACACTACATCCACAGTGTAAATAGACTTGACGGAGCAGAAGAGTAACCAGAGACAAAAGTGACAACAGAATAAATAAATTATCTACTACCACAGCCTCTCTATAGACAAATGCTTAATGTTTGCGGACTCTGAGCCCAGCAAATAAAAGGCATTCAGAAGTACAAAGCATGGTTAATGACCATATTGTAAATGCTGACTGTGCTTTACTAACGTTCCTATAGGTTTGTTTTGTTTTCTTGCTGTTTCATGGAAACCCACCCCCTTTCATTTACATTTATTTGATTTCCTACAAATAGCTGTACTCTGTTTAAAGTCACATATATGTCAATGACAGAGGGATTTCAGACATCTGGTTTGCTCTTGCCCCATGAGTAGAGGAGCTAGGATCTCCCAGGGATTAACACAGACCACTGAATGACCTCCTTAAAGCTTACATCTCTTCCTGATGCTGCTTGCACCATTTATTCTTAACTCACTCTCTTTCCTGTTAGTGATCATTCTTCACTTGGATTGCACCTCACAAGGACTGCAGCCTTTGCAGTGACTCAGTGGGATTAGAAGTCCAGTCACTTCTGTGACATCCTTGGAACATCACTTCTCCACCTGTGATGGTTATAGGTTTACCTTATCCAAGCATGAATGAAGCATGGGCCTTCTCTATGATTTCTGATCTTTTAAAGTGTCACAAGCGAGGCAGCCTCAACAGGCTGTGCAAACTCGCACCAGGAACACCATCTTCTTAGCAGCTAATGAAATACTTCTGCATCTGCTAAGTGATTTTAAGTGCAGGGTCCAATTGAGCCTTGGCATATTTATACTTTTTGATTTAAAACCACTTTTGGGAGTGATTGTTAGGTCTCATTTGGACTGAGAACAAATCCAGCCGTTTCCTGTCGAAGCTGAATTAAATGATGTGGGGCTGCTTCAATCATTGTTGTTTTTAAACACTCTTCAGCACCAGTGACTGCTAGAGGGCAACGGCCTGTGATTATGGTCTAGAGTCACGATCATCTGGCCTAACATAGAGGTATATAAACCATAACTCAGGATTTCACAGTTAAGTAGATGTACATCAGATGAGGACCTAGCTTGCTCCTTTTGTAACACTTTCCATAACTGTCACAGCTGAAACATATTAGATAACTCTCACAAACTTTGGAGAGAAAAAATAGCAATGTGTTTGTGTTTGTCTGTCAGATATGCTGAGTCTCTTATTCCAGCAGTACGAGTTCCTGGTTTAGTCAAATGAGGTAGCAAGATCTTCATAGCCCTAGATGGAAGTCCAGGGGAAACAAAGTGTTAAGAGTGCAAAAATTGTTTCCCTCTTACTCCTCATATTCTAATAGAGTAAAAAGGGCAGTGAAGAGAAGATTGAAAACTAGGAACCAATCCTTAAAACAGAGTTGTGATCAGTAGAGCATAAGCAGCGGTTCAGAGTAAATTTTATAGAATTACAGGAAAAAATTCCATTCAGATATGCATCACAGATTAAATAGAAAAAAAAAAAAGCCACACAATGAGCAGAGAGTTCTATTTTCCAAGGGAAAATATATTACTACAGCTTAAAATGACAAAATATCAGAAAGATTTCCACTTCATGGTGGATTATCTTATATTAGAGAACTTTAAAAGTGCTTTGGACTGAGTTCAGAAGGGGAAATAATTTGATTCATTATTTGATACCACCTTATATCCTGTGATAGTAAAACAGGGCTTGCATTGTACTCTTGAGTCTGCTTTGAACAAACGTAGCTTGTGTGAACCCCATGAACTGCCGGGGGACAGGCTTTTACAAGGGCTGTTCATTCTAACCCTGTTTTCTCTGAAGCTCAAACTCATTGAGTGAACTGCTTAGTTTCACTCCAGACAGAAAATAGTCCGTAGATTTTGTTTCCTTCCACTGGATTTTGCCCATCAGATTGGGCAAGAGGGTTTGTTCTCCTATAACAACATCATGAACTCAAGTGCAAAAGAGTAAAACCTAGGCATTTATATGAAAATTTATTGTGAACTCTGCTGTGTGGTGCAAAAAGAAACCTAAAACCCTGGCTGATAATTTGGATTGCTTTACTGGAATGATATTTTACAGCAATAAGGAAACCTCACTTTCTTAGTAAGATTTTAACTAGAAAATTTCTCTTTCTCTCTGTTGTACTCATGGTATGGAAAGGAAACCCCTCACGATTTCTTACATCAACATACAGATTAAGTGCTTTCTGCTGTATGTAAAATATGGATGTCTGACACTGAAGAGCAGCAGAGGTTTGTGGTGTTTTCTGATTGGTGATGAGGCCATATCACATCTTGTCTGTATACTCTTCACTCTGGAAGCAGGGTACTTGAACGTTATAGTGAGAAGCAGTGAGTATAGGAGTAGGGTGAAAATAATTCAAAATGCCCTTTAGCAATGATCTGGAGTTGTATTTTTGCTGTTCAAGACATATGAAGATTTACAAAGAGATGTTTTGGAAACATAGAGGACTCAGAAGATTGACCTAACCTGTATTCCTGATGCAACCAATTTGTTTCTATAAGCATAAACTACTTCTTACAGAATATGAATCAAAGAACCTGCCAGTGTGCTGGAGTTACTTAACTATTAGAGAAGGCTGCTGGTATGTTAGTCTTTGTGGCAATAAAATCTCCTTAGGGAATGAAGGCAAATTTATGGCCTATTACTACAACATGTTTAGTGTTTTCAGACCTAGGTCTAAGTCTAGGGGATTATTTTTCTCTCTTACAGTTTAATGTATTAAATGTAGCTAGATTGTGGTATTCATAGAATTCATGGGATTATAGAAAAGTGGATTAGAAGGAAGTCTCTAGAGGTCATCTAGTCCATTTCCTACTCCATGACAACATCAAATTGTACATAGACCTGCTCTCAGTGATAGAGACTCCACAGCATCCCTGGGGAGTCTATTCCATTGTTCAGCTGTCTGCAACACTGGACATTTTTTTTTCTAATTCCTAACCTTAAACACTCTTCCTAAATTATAAACCATTTGTGTTTTCTCCTGTTCACCATGGTCACAGGAAAGAGACTGCTTTCTCTTTACAACAATCACAGATTCAAAGATGATTCCACTGCTATATTTTGCATCAATATTTTTCCTGTCTAGACTATACAGGTCCAGCTCTTTCTCCTACATGACCTGATTTTTGGTCACTTCTGTTGCTCTCTTCTGGACTTTAGTGGTCTACATGTTCTACAAAGTTAGGTGGCCAAAACCTAATCTATATACCATGCCCTGAACTCTCATACATCTTGAGAAAAGGAAAAAGAAAATATTCCTCTTCAGTTTTTGTGTTCATCTTCCAACCAGCTGTAACCTACAAAGCGATGGTACCAAGTTAATTTATGTAGCAGACTACTCTTGGGTCATTGTATAATATAGCAGTCACTTTGCTTGTCTTGCATCCTATTTTTCCTATTCTGGAACACTAGTGCTACCTGCAGCAGATGTGGAACCTCTCTTAGTAATGGGCAATGTGCGATTTAATAGCACCACAATGTCTTCTATCATCCGTTTCATTAGCAATGAATAGCATCAGGCCAAGAGAAACCTCCATGGAATCCACTTGATGCAACCTTTGACAGTGAATAATTGATAATTATTATCTTCAATATGGCTTTCTAACCAGTTTTTCACTTGCTCTCTAGTAGGTTTCCCCTAGCCCACTTTTTTTCTCTTATTTATCAGAATGTTATATGAGACAGTGTCAGAAAACTTACCAGGATCAAGATATATGACATCTACTGGTTCTTCCATGTCCACAAGGTCTATTATCCTTCAGGGCAAGGAAATTACATTAGTGTGACACAATTTGTTCTTGACAAATCCATGCTGACCGTAACTCATCTCCTTGTTATCTTCTAGATGCTTACAAATAGTTTCTTTGATTATTTGTTCCAGGATTTGAAGTAATACAATTAGAAGAGATCTCAATTAAACCTCTTCTTTCTGCATCTCGTGGCACATTCATTACCTGAAACTACTCTAAGATGTGAATTTTGTCAATTTGCCCTTGTCATGCTAATGGTAGGAATAAAGCTGCAGATCTGTTTGTTCCTTGACTGGAAAAACTGTGCTCTGGGATGAAGTTCACGATCTGATTCCAGCCTTTTTTACTGGACACATGTCTCTTTCTTTCTCTTTTAATAGGGAAATGTTCTCTTTCAGGTCCAGCTGTAGCAGTAAGGATTTGCCCTGTGGGGCAGTGTGCAAATCCCCTTTCACCTTGCTGGTGGGACTGGGACTAAGAGGACTTACTCTGCTGTTCACTCCTGGCAGAAGTATCACTGCTGCATGTTCCCACTGGGCAAGTGCTGCTGCTCTGTATGCTAACCAGCAGAGAGAAAACAGTTGCTGCTGGTGGGAGACCAGTCCAGGAAGAGGGTTACTGGTATTGCTGGAAGGGTCAGGTGGAATCAGAAGGGGATGGAGAAGTAAGGGCGGATAAATCCATAAATCATTTCACTTTCTTTGCAGCACAGCTAGGAATAAAACATATGAGATTTCATCTGGCAGAGTCATTCTCTTCTAACCCTGCTTTTCTTTAATTGTCTAACAAGATGCATACAAGATGTAGGGCTTGTAAGAGCTCTTTGTTGTTTATGTCTTTGCATTCAATAATCACGTCTGTTTAATATTTATTGCGTGATGTGGCAGCCAGTACAGAGTGACCTTCCTGCTCCCCCTCTGCCCTCAGCCTCCCCTTGGAAGGAGGCAGGTGTGGTATGTCCTTTGACAAAGAACTTTCCTCCAGCCCCCAACCAACTTCAAAAGCCACTTGCTGTGATCCAAGAGGTTAATACCAAAAACACAGTGCAACCTTTGCCAATAAATCTCCACTAACTGATCTTAATCAAGTACAGAAATGTTCTACCTTTTCTCTGCACAAAGGAAAAAGAAATAGCAGCAACAGAGAAATTCTGTAATGTACAACTTCTTTGGTTTTGAGGGATTTTTATTGCAAACCTTTACGCTGAATACACTCATGTGCCTCCCAGCATCAGTTTTAAGGAGAAGGACATCAAGCCAATTACACATAATCATTTCTGATAGAATGTGTTAGGCTTTTTAAACACAAATGCTTAAGGAAGAATAAATGTAAATAAAAAGATAATTCATGTGGTCTACTCCACAGCCAGGAAAAAGAAATTAAAATTTCTCTTCACTACCACTCTCTTGCACCCCTCAAACCCTCCCCCCAAATTGGATTTGAAATTGTGCAAGGTCTAAGATGTGTGCCTAGACAAAGAGAGTAAGGAGCATCCTACACTTCTATGTGTCTGAAGCTTTCTATTATTTAGCAGAAATCATTAACCATTCCTTTGTTAGACTATGCTGCCTGTGAGAGCAAGTTCAAGCAAATTCGCTGCTGCATCCAGCATGTTTTACACAAGGGAGCTACAGCTGTTTGCGCAGATGCCATTGTACAAGCACTGAATTGCTACTATTAAAGCTCTAGCCAGATATCAAGATAAAAAGAAACTGCATTCTGTTTTATTTTGGGGTCATTTTGTTAATCTATCTGTCTAATTGAAATAATTCTTATGCTGTTTTTTATATTTATAAAATTTATCTTCCTATTTCTCCACTTCCCCTATTTTTTTCCTCAGATGATATAAAGTAGAGCCACTTCCATGTTCAGATATCTGGGGAGTCTCGTGAACAGACTAAGCAAACAAGAATCTTGGAGATTATTCTGATGTAATAATGATTTGGTAAAAATTACCTTCAGAACAGGAAATCAAATATGTCTTCTTGAAATTTATGTTGAGCTGCAGATTTGGATCTTCTAAGGGTATCTAATGAGCTCCCTGGTTTTCTCTGGAAAAATATAACAGATGATGTTTAGAGTATACATGGATTGTGATGAGAGCTTTGAATGAACATCAGAAGGGAAAAGAATAAGCAGACCAATACAATAGATGATTGATTTGGCACTTTTGCTGTTGTGTTTGGTTTCTCCACCCATGCCTAAATGGGACACAACAGCACTGCTCTGACTCATGTCTTGTTGGTATGGTGAGCATTTGAAGAAATTGAGTAATGCCTGTGTTGGTCTTTGGTAAGCATAGATTTCAGTAGCTTCTGTTTGGAAAGGACATTACAGATAGCCCTTTGCAGTTGTAGGAGGATTTCCATGGCCTGAATGGGCTTTTTTTTTGGCTTAAGTTTTGGTGCATGAACTGCAAGGAATCATTGCCTGGAAAAAAATATGCTTCTTTCAAAGCATGCTGCTGTGAGCACATATCACTATGTGAAAGTATTTTCTGTGTCATGAATTAAATACTTTTGGCCTGCACATCACTTGTGAGGACATAATTAGATCATGATCGTCTAGGGCTGTCCATGACCAGTTGAATATGACCTAACTCTGCCTGACAGCTAAGCTGGCATCTCTGCCTTGGAGAAATGTACTGAGGCCTATAAGTGGGATTTAAACCCCTCCTTTTCCCTGTACTCTGCTGCCTGAAATACATTTGCATCTGGCCCAGAGGCACTGGTACACCATAGCTCAAGAACAAACAAAAAAGTGAGACAGATCCCTTCGTGGGGTTAGCACTAGTGTATCCAAGGGCCATCTGGGCCTCTTCAGTGGGGTGAACTCCTACTGATTGCCAAAGACTGTAAGCATGCAGTCTTTGGAAACGAAAGGACCATCTTTACTTGCTTCCTTAGTCGTCAGCCTCTCTGGTGCATGAGAGGAGCTCTCTTCTTGAATCTTCCTCTCACTCAAGGTGATGTAGTTCTCACTGGAATATGAATCACCCAATATATAAGGGCATCCTTCCCTTCCTGCAAGTATTCCCATGACCAGTTCATGAGTTTGCCTGCATGCTTGCAGGAAGCCAGTGTTTCCTGGGCTAAAATGCAGGGCAAAATGAAGTAATTTTTACATTTGAGGTAATAGTAGCAGGATCCCAAGCTCACTGTGCTCTGTTTCACAAGCAAATCTCTCTCCTCAGTTCATGAAAAGCGTTTGTTCCTTTAAGCTTATTTTTAAGGAGGTATTTTCTCTCATTTCCTACATATCTACCACACTTGATCACAGTTCCTTGTTATTACTGTTGTAACACTCATAATCCCAGTAATAACTATCTTCTTCATTTACACAGCACCATTAGCCAAGCCTCCCAGCCAGTCAGGGAAGGAATTAGGCCTTTTCATTAGGAAGCTAACAAACTGAAGGCATGAAGTGTAATAACTAGAATGTCACCAGCCTGGGAAGTGTATAGGTAAGCAGTATGTAGTGATTAGTCCTAGAGAGCTCATCAAGGAGGAGTTCTCTGGAACTTCTTCCCAGGAAAAGAGAGAATCCATTGAGAAATATACTGTCTGAAACACAAAGCTTGTGTGTGTGTGTGCACCTTCAAAGAGTAGCCCAATGGCCAGCACTCTCAAATTTCAGTGAAAGTTAGATACCCTACTTCCCTTTGAACAGTTTTCAAGCTGCCTGCCTGTGTGGGTTGAGAGTCACAGCCATTGCTCTGGCAGGTAAGTTCAAGAGCACCTTGAACAGTTATATATTTTCTTTAATTTTATTTTTATTAGTGCCCCAGGTAGGTTCATTGTCCAGACATGATAGTGCAGAAGCTTGATTCAGTGCATATGAATGTTTCTCTCTGCTTTCATTCCCTCCTCTGGTTAGGATGACCTCTTTCTTTGTTCCTGCGTGACACCTTGTGTACTCTTCTGTTGTTCAGTGATTACATTACAGGCTTTACACAGACAGCCAAGCCTTTGTTACTACCATTAAAAACCAACAAAAAATTCCCATGCTGTTTTCTGCAGTGCTTTAAGGCTATTTGCAAATTGAAGTCATGGAAGAATGCAACAGGCTGCTTGCTCAGCAGTGTTAGCGGCAGGGAGCAAAGCGGAGGCTTCCTCTGCACTGCCCGTGCCTGTTCTCTGCAAAGACATTTGCCCGGGGTGTGATAGCAGAAGCCAGTGCACTTCCAGATTTCCCTGGGGCCTGTATCTCCTCCTCCTTTGCTTTGGCAACTCTGTCAGTGCTGTTTTATGTCCTCTGGGTGCATGTAGCTGTGGGACAGGGGCTATGGGGATGATTAAGAATGACGCAGTAAATGACTGTTTGGAGGAGTCACGTGAAGGCCGAAGCTTCTTGCATGTTGGCAACTCCTTCCTGCACTGCTGTAAAAATCACCTTTGAATCCTTTTTTCATGCTGTACTAAAGGTTGGGGATAGATTCCTTCTGCTCTGCAAAAGGAGTCTTTTCCACCATCCAGAAAAGCAACTGCAGCACTCCTGTCTTTCTTCCTCAAAGTCATCCCTTAGTGTTTCATTCTTCCTTTGCTTTCTTGTACCCAGCTCTTTTCTAGAATTGCTGTCTCCCAGTTTTGCTCCCTGTCAGCATATTGCCTGCCTTGAGTATTTTGTCTAGCTAGAGCCAAACTTATTATTCAATCAAAACTCAGCAGGACTTTTGCTGAATTATTGTAAACTCACTGGGGCAAAAATTGTGCCTTGCTATTCAACGTTGAGATACCATGCATATTGATTGTGGCTGAGAGAAACTAAAAATGAATACATTCATATTGATTATATGTGTTCTTACTCACTATTAGACTCACTGCATGGCCCCACTAGATTTATGGTTTCCCTTTATGACTATTAGCAATAAATCATTTCCCCCCCCTTCCTCCTTCTCTTATTTCTTTTTCTTTGAGAAATCTTGTGTTCTGCAGGATGAATTTGAATTAAGAGAATGGATTATAAAATTACTTGTGGGAAAGTTTGAGATGCCTTTAATTTCCCACTCACTTTGAAAATTCCTTCCTTGACACATGTGTGAAACCCAAACCTTCTTCCCACATAGAGTTCAGATGCTCTGGACTCACCAAACACAAGTTTTGTGCACCAGTTCACTTTTTCTAATGAGCATGCAATTTCTTCCCCAATACAATTATGACAGATATTACACCTGGAGACCAGACATGCAGAGCAGTGCTACTCTTCCAATCTGGGCACCCACTGATATTTGTATAATTCCCAGTGCATATTGGAAATTGAAGAGTTTTAAGCAAAGCAACCTTGCTTATTATTCAATTTTCCAAGGTGTTCTGTTCCATTTCACATATTTGCTGCAGTGAACAGCATTGTGAAGCTTAGACACACTGTGCAGACATTACTTTCAGCCCTTTGGAGAGCAAGATCTTGGTTCATGAGCAGGAATTGAACAATTCAAGTGCATTTTGCCTGTGTTGCAATATTAAGTTGATGACATAGAGCTCTAAGCTTTAGGTAAGGCTGATTGTCTGTCAGCCACATGCAGCAGATCTGAACTGAATTAGAAAACTGGAGGGGGACAGAAAAGGGGGAAAAGCACATCGCCTTGGTATACACCTTCCTGCATAGGTTTGAACTCTAGGAAAAGGCTTGAAGCAAAGCATATGTTTAAGGGCTTTGCAGGATAAAGTCCTGGAGGAATGCATACAACAAAATAAAGTGGCACTACATCTCACTTCCATTCAGCCTCAGCAGAGCTCTGATGAATGTATAAACTAACTTTCTCCCTTCTTCCACAGTCCTGAGTGCTGGCAATCTCTTTATGATCTTCAAGAGGAAGCAATCATTTGCTGATAAACATCTCTTCTCTAAATGTACTTAGTTAAAAGACATATTCTTTTGTATACATTTAATTACAGGGGAACAGATTTTTGTCCAAATAACTGGGTAATTTAAACTGTGTAGTCTTTCCCAAAGAACTATATTTAACCTTCATTTGAATTAAGTTTACACATCACAGTGACCCCTGAGCAGTTCTGTAAGCCAAAACACTGATCAAATATTATTTAAATGTTGAATATGGCCTAATTGTGGATAGCAGCAAATTTGGTTTGAGAGATAATTGCTTTTGATCTGTTGCTATTATTCATCTTTCCCATTGTCATGTTCCTCTTCATCAGAGGTTTCCTTCAACTGTTTAATACATACACCATCAGAGTTCCTAGACAGCTGAAGAAGTCAAAGATTAGTGGGAGAATCCTTAAAAAGTTTCCTGGGGTATTAAACATGACAGAGATTACTGTCTTGCCAGCTCAGATTCCAGCAATTGGGAGGGGGAGAGGGAAAGAGCATTTTTAGATTCAAGTAGTGTTAAAGGATTATAAACTTTTTTGCATTAATTGAGAAGTGCTCTAAAGGATAATCTTACAGCATTAATATAAATCTGTATAGCTTTATTTGCTTTAATACACCGTGCATCTATTCTGATTTACGCAACGCAGAGTCTGGCTCTGTATATCTAAATGTATCTTACACTACAGGGCCATTGATCATTTTTCTCCTGAATTGCTCTTTCCTATTGTCTTGGACCTGTAAATTATACATATTAGGTTCACAGTGCAGTGAAAGTATACAGCGAGCAATGGAGTCTCACAGCTTGAATGAATTATAACACAAACTACAGTAGGTCTGACCTAAATTAAGCTAGATCAGTAGAACAAGCTTTCATGAAGTGGCTTGTATTTCAAGGTTGTCTCTAAGGTTGATTCCTAGCTACAGAAAAAATAGAAGGGATGATTTCAAATGATCACCAGAGTGTTATTGGTCTCTTTGGAACAAACAAAAGTTAAAGTATGCTCTATAGCTCAGCTATAAAAACAATAGAGCAGGAAGACTTTCCTGTAGTAGCATCTCCCACTGGGCAACAGCAGTTGAAAGTACTTATCATGATTATGATTAATTTCATTAGTGCTCGATTCACTTTAATACATTTCTCCCTCTATCTCTGAATGCAGATAATTTTTCCCTGCAAGTAAATCCAGGGTGACAGTTTAATAGGCTCAGACATGCTTAGATCCAAAATGAGACTGTAATATTAATATACTATTGACCAGTTATGGATTAAGCAAACTGAGGGCACACTTAAGTAAATGACTTCAGAGGGACAAGTTAATGTGCTAAGTGGTTCATAGGCAATGATTAAAAATATTCTTCATTTACTTAGAAATTAATAGGTTTCTTTAATTAATCCAATAAAGCCAGCCTATGGTATGTTACAAATGTGTATGCTTTAAAGGAAGATGCCAAGTTGCTGAATCTGAAAATCCCTGTGTTGCTTACTAAGGAAAGGAAACGGTTGTATACAAAGGCGACCTTGCAGATGGATGGAGTTTCCAACAAGCCATCTTCTTTTGCACAGGTATGGTTGCATTTGTCTGTGGCATGAAGTACATTATGAATCTAGAAGCTAAAAAAGCAGCAGCATCAACAATCCTGTGTACTAATTGAGAATTCACTCAAGTGTCTTTGGGACTATTATTATATTTCATAACTGTGTCAAATGAGCAGTCTTTTTCCTCCACCAGACTTCAATCTTTCAAATTCAATTGAACAATCAATTAAAAACAAATATCTGCTACAGGCTTTTTTTGCAACAATAGCAGACTATATGCCAAGAAGTGTTAAAGCCTTGCAAAAGAGGCAGCAGGATGATGAAATCAGTTTAAAAATTTGCATTTTTCTTATCCAGAAGATACTCAAGTAATATGGTTGTCTCAAGTATATTGATAGCACATCACCACCAACTTCATGCTGGGGATGTTAATTTTAAAGAGAGAGCCTCATTAATAGTTTTATGGTAGTTTCTATTGTAAAGGCACTGAGAGGCTTCATCTGTTGAACGTTGTACATATGTTAGAATGGGATCACCCTGTTCCCCAGAGCTGTATATACTCAAAAAATGTCTCTGTGTGTGCTCATACCTTAACAATTATCAGGGAGTCATACAGAGCTCACTAAATACTCAGAAATGCTCTGAATCCACAGTAGACGATGGAGTGGCCAAGTTCATGGTCTTTTCCTGAACTCTTTGTGGCATGTTCACCTCACTCAGCCCAATTGTATTTCCTCTGGTGGAAAGTTGCACTATTTATAGAGAAAAGTTGACTTGAACTTCATCAAATCCCACTCTGATGATTACCTTTTTTAAAACAGAAGCCTTCCTTATCTTTTGACCCCTTTCCCCAACAATCTATTGTGTGATTCCCAATTTAATGATGGTGCTTGATCTGTGAGGACCACCATTGTTCAATTCTGAAAGTCAACTCTTTGATTTAACTGCTTCAGTGCTCAAACAAACTACGAAACAGGGACCATAGGTTCCACCTTCTTCATCTTCATTCTTTTTTCCTCCTTGCTCTCTGGTTTTCACACACACATAGCCAACAGCAGATACTTCTTTGTTGTGTCTTACCTATTCTTCATTGAACCCCATGAACTATGGAAAAAGACTATCTTCCCTCAATTTGCTGGGGGAAAGTCATTCTCAAAATTAACAGACCAGCACATTTCTACTTCCTTGGCAGAACCTGCCATGTATTCAGAGACCTGGCAGCCATCAGAAGTCTGATGGAGTGTTGCACAAGTGTGTACAATACACATTAGAGGGAAAGAAGAGGAGGAGGAAAGGACATTTGACTTAAGACTCCATGTTAAAAGTTCTCCCAAAACCAAGCCTTAGCTCTTGTTTACATTCATCTCTCTTGTCCCAGGAACATTTGTGTTGGAAAGCTTTCAAAGTTTTCCTTCCAAGTTAGTTTGAAAAAGAAATAATAATAATGCTACTAGAGTTGAGAAAATCTTTTTGGACTCATTCCATTTACCATGTATGTGGATGTGTGTGTGTATTTTTGTGTGGCAGGCAGAGAAGGAGGAGAGGGAAGTCCTTTCAACTTGCAGACAGATTCTCTAGTGGGTGGAAAAGGCGTTTGAAATCCAGGGAGCCAGGTTGGGTTACAGCTGCCAAGGATCTGTCCGAGGCGGTTGTAATGTGCAGAGTTGTGGTTTGGAGAAACCTGAATGTAGTTGTACAGAAGGAAAAACTGAAAGAGATGTCTGGTAGCCGGACCTGTTTCTTTCATGTGTGGAGGACAGCTGCGCAGCTGCAAGGAGGGATGCCTGCAAACTCATCGGATATGTGCATTTGCTCTCTCTTCTGTGGGTCGGATCACAACAATTAATTTCTCTGAGTGTTTGTGGTGAGTTTAATCTGAGACATCTGTTCTCTTGCATTTGCAGCTGGGGGAGGCAAATAAAATGGCTAATTGCTGGAGGCAATTTTGTCACCAAGGCTAGAATGAAGGAGCCTGAGAGAGGCCTTGAAAAAGCTACTCTTCTGAAGTAGACCACAGGTAGACAGAGCTTGCTGCAGGCACACTTTGCAAATGTGTCTTTCCTTTTTGGAAGAAGAAAAAGAGAAAAGAGGGAATAGTAGTATCTTATTTCCCTCATGTCTGAAATAAGCTGAAACGGAGCATTCTTATGTTTACAAACATGGTTACGGTAAAAAGAGATTGTCATTAGACTTACCTTCATGGTACTGATTCTTCAAGTCTTTCACTTCAAATAATTGCTTCCTGGATGCATTAGAGTTGCAAGGCACCACTTGACTGCAAGAGGTATGAAAGTCCATAAATCAATGGTATGCAAAAGACACAGGAAGGGGAGACAGCTCTTATTCTAAGCTTTGTGGAACAGAGAAAATTCTGGATTAGAGTCCTAATGACAGCTGTGGGTGTTCAAGGGAGCAGCAGAAAAATGTTGATGTGAAAATTGTGTTAATTACCAGCTCTCATTTCTTGTCATCTCATTCACCTCTCTGGAAAGCCATCGTGTTATACCTCAGAGGGAGAAAAGGTGAGACTTCAAGTTTTATTCATATCTCTGCTGTTAACCTACACACGGACTTCATCAAACCTCTTTGCCTAAGAGCATCTTTCCATAGAATTGGTATCTCTGTAAGACAGAACACTCCTTTTTTTAATATGACATTTATCTAGCATAATTTCCATATGACTATTCTTAGGTATAGAACTTTTCTTAGAATAAGCATTTTTCATTAAACATCTCACATGTTATTGTCAGACAGTGAAAGCTGCAGTTTCTGTGTAATTTACTTCAGTTGATGACTTTGCCTCAGCCATAAACCCCATACCCTTTTTTCTAATTTGGTATAAAAGTCATTGCTTGTCCAGCACCATCTGACATGGGAAGTGACTCAGTTCCTCACCAGCTCAGGAATCCAGCCTTTAGTAATGCCTGGGATTTGATTATGCTCACATGGCTAGTTTCTGAGAGGCACTGGTAAACTTCGTTTTGCTTCAGTTATTAGTTTTTAAGGCTATGAAAGGTCAGGATAAACCATCCATAAATGCAGCAGCGATTAAAACCTCACTTAGCTTATTGCACAGTATGTAATTGTTCATCCTGTGTCACATAATAAAATCTGATGGAGATAACTGCCTGCCGTGTCCTTTCACTTAAAGGAACAGGCATAGACTACGTATACAGTTACCTCCATGAACATCAGTGTTGTTTCTGTTTAGATATAGCTGTGTATTAAAACAGAGGGATATTTGAATCTGAATATCGTTGTGGTCTGTCACTCTGCTATAGCTAACTTTGTCTTATGGTTCTCATGAGGATGAAATAGAAGAGCAAATGTTAATAATAGTCTGCCTGATGGTGATATCCTTAAAAGATGCCTGATGGCATTACCTCTGTGGCTTACAGGCTCTCCTATCTTTGAGCAAAGTTGAGAAATGTCATCCAAGCATTTAGAGCTCCCATTTTCCAAAAAGCTCAGCTTTCAATTACTGCCAAAAAAATTGGAGCCAATTTTCCAAAGAGCTCCATACACTGAGTGCTTCTGACATAACATTGGCTTGAAAATGTGGCTGTGATAATTGTGTTAGGAGCTATGCTGAATGGGCTTAGAAAAGCTGAGTGTGCCCAGAGTACCCAGAGCTTTTAAAAGTCTGCAACTGTGATACTCCTGTGACACCTCCTCCAAAGTGCGTATCAGTACTGTAGAATTCGCTGCCTCTCTATGCCTTGTGTGCTTCCACTACAAACTGGTGCTGTATTTGCTATCCAAACCCTCTGATATCACCTACCCTCTCCCAGGTGAACTGGAACCTGGCTTCCCTAAACCTCACATTGCTATGTGGATTATCACAGCCAAAATCTCTCTCTTCTTTTTGCCTTCAGCAAGACAGTCTGCAAATGCAGAATCTAAACACTGAAGAAAGAAATCTGCCTCCTTTGTTCCCTGGACTCCTTCCTTAGTCTGACATTCTGCCAAAGCTAGTTATCAGCATAGCAGCTGATAAATAAAGAACAGGCTGCTGTTCTTTCTGCACTGGATGTACCCTGTACCTGTTAATGTATCCCTTGCTACTGATGCTTCTCTCTTCTAATAAGTTCTCTGAAATAGTCAGCCAGTAATGTGGCTGCTGCTGATTGCCTACCTTTTAAAAGATCATTCCCATTGCTTCCTTTGAAGTTGCCACTTCTGCTGCCAAAAACCACAAGGCAGGGTACACCAGGGAAAGGAGGTCAAAAGGGAAGCTGCCATCATTTCCAAAGTCTCTCAGCCAGTAGACAAACTGCTCTCATTTTGATAGGGGTTGGAGCAGAAAAGCAAATGTCAAGCCCTGTCTTATGATGCTAGTAAGTGGCTGGTGACTTGCGGAGCAGGAGAATTTTGGGTTTGCTTTAAGCAGGATTCTACTCACAGTGTTCCACCTTTTATTCAATGTTCCCATAGAGATGTCTGCCCTCCTTCCTCACAAGTGTGTACCACGTCTGATTTTCTGTGTAGTCTGTAAGAAGACCTTTTATAGATCCTCATCAAAACTCAGCGACCCATCAGATCTCTGCCAAAGCAGCTGAGAAGCTGTGGTACCCTAAAAGCAAGGAAGTGTTCTTGCAAAGACATTTATAGGTTAGTTTTGCTATACTCCAGAGTAAGAACACTGCCACCTTGTCCAAAAGGGAGGGTATCTACCTCCTACTAATGCTTAATTGGCTTCTTGATTCCAAAATCCCTTGCCATGCAGGCCTTAATTCAACTAAATGTGCACAAAACACACCTATCACTCTTCTACGGAGAGCTAACAGTTCCAAACTGTGTTTTACATAATATGCTGATGCTAGGAAACTTTGCAGCCAGGTAGGAAATGATTATGGGGCTACCTAAAGAGGAAACAAAAGAGAATGTTAACCTGGGCTAGTGAGTACAGCTGTCATGTGGAAAAAGGAAAAATTTATGCCTTGGCCCCAGCCTTTAGAAAACGTAGAGTACAGGAGATGGAAACTCAGCTTCTCCTCTTCTAACTGATTGTCCTAGCTCTAGGTGCTGGATTTTCCTCTGTCTTGTCCTCTTGTGGCATGGATTAACTGTGAGACAGGCAACGGCGTGATATATTCATGCTGCTTCCTGTTCTTCTAAATCAGAACTTGGCCATTTAAACAGGAGGAGAATTTCAGGATTTAAGTCGTAGAGACATCCAGCCCTCAGCTTTGGGCTAGCTGGTTCTGCCTATGGGAAATGCAATGCCTTATGTACCTTTCAGCTAGGTTTGCAAATGTTTTGCTGTGAATCCCATTTCATGTGTAACACAGTGTACGAGATGTGAATTAGAGTTTTATTCTCCATTCCTGAAAAAGGTAACCAAAGTCTATCACCAAGCCCAAGTTCCTTCTTCAGGTTTAATCCAGAGTTACTGTTTCATATTCTTTGCCATCTGTAACTCTGGATGAGCACCAAGGTGAACAGCAGCCATTCACAGAGCACTGGGGCAGCATCTACAACAGCTGTTTTTATAAAAAGGTAATTCAGGTGAGTGGCTCATGGCCAAGAACAGCAGAGCATCTTTGAACTACAGCTGGAGCCTGGAGGAAAGACAAACCTGAAGTGGAAACAGAACCTGTAAGGTCTAATTAAGGCTTAAGGGACCACAGAGAGATTTGCAAGGACAATGGCCATCTAGGGACAGGACATTTAAAAAAAAAAGAGATCAAGAAAATCATCAATTATCAGGAAGGAGCCTTGGCACATTGGATCAATTGCAACAGTAGGATTTAATTTCTCCCATCACAAAAACAATTAGGAAAACAGATGAGAGACCCTAATATTTTGGAAGCACCTGCTGTCTTCTGAAGAGGCAGATGCTGCCAAAATACTAGTCTCTTATCCTCTTTCCTTTTGTTTTTCTGATGGATTGGATTAAATTAGGGGCTTAACACAGGGTGCCCATTGCTCTCTGTCAACCACTTCATACAGCTTGGGTTTGCAATTACATTTTTTTACTGAAGTCCCCATTACATAATGTGTCCAATGTCTTTTTCTTTAACAGTTGAAGGTTCAGAAAAGTTGAGGAATAGGAGTAAGAGAGATGCCATAAATGATGTTTTTTACTACAAATCCTCCACACTGTAGGGGTGGGACCAGGATGTGTGTTCAATGGAAGGGTGTGTGAGGCCCTTCATTTGTGGATATGGCCTTATATGACTCCTGCAGGGCCACACAAGGATCCCAGTCAGAATTGATGTTGGACAGAAGTTCTGCAGATCCCCTTCTGTGCTTACTTCCCAGGCTCGAAACAGACCTTGAAAACTAAGATCATTGCTGAAAACTTGTGTTAAAAAATTCTCAAATCCATGTCTATAAACATTTCAAGTCTTTTTGTACGTATGTGATGTACAGCAGCAGAAATCCTTTTTGGTTTTCCTGTGAATGAGAGTGCTCATCTGGAATATTTGAGAAGGTTACAGTGGAATATTTAACCTAAAATACTTCTTTCTATCGAGCTGGGCTAAGCCCACAAATCACCTTTTATGCAATGCACGTGATTCCCGAAGTGTGAATTTGCCTTGAAAGAACATGGGAGGAGACATGATGAACACATGACAGTGATGCTTTTTGTTTTTTAAAAAGAAGTTATTTTCTGTTGCTCTGCAAAGAGTAAGGAATTCCTTGTCCTTTTTAGGTACAAAAGAAATCCCACAGACACAACCTGAGACCCTGTGGGATCATTTGAAACAGTGGACTCTGGAGCAGGCGTAGTATTTGCACTATTTGCACTGGGCTGTGAAATAAAAAAGGCATTTGAAACTGTGTTAGGATCTGAATTTCCATAGTGCCTTGAGGGATGTAATTTTTGCATTATGTGAACAGTTCGGATGAGAAGACCACGCAGCGAAGCTGAACAGCTGTATCCTGCCCACACATTGTGAAGCGAGGGAGAGGCTGAGAGCCTGAGGGAATCCTTATAAGACACCATGTCCCTGAAGTTTTTCAACAAAGAAGTTGTGCAGAGACGTGCTGTCTAGAAATGGGACTATACCCCTTTGCACCACACAGTGTAGCATAAACAGCAGCTCCTATCTACATGCACTTGTTTATTTATTTTGACAGAAGATACCGCCTGTTGCTTTGAAGTCTTTGGAGTGATGAGTTTTGTGCCTATTTTATATCTAGCTCGTGGGTTTTTTTGCTAAGAGCAAAAGACAGGTCAGGAGAGAGTGATGGGCTGGCAAAGCTGTGCAGTGGCACTAGGTCCCTCTGGTCCCTTCTTGGATGAGCTAATCAGAGGACTGGAACATCTTTCATATGAGGAAAGGCTGTGGGAACTGTGGTGTTTAGTCTGGAAAAGAAGAGACTGAGGGGAGATCTTATTAACATTTACAAATATCTAAAGGGTGGATGTCAGGAGATTGGGGCATCTCTTTTTTATATGTTATCTAGCAACAGGACAAGGGGTAATGGGATGAAGCTGGAACACAAAAAGTTTCATTTAAATATAAGAAAAGGCTATTTTACTGTAAGGGTGAGGGAGCCCTGGCCCAGGCTGCCCAGAGGGGTTGTGGAGTCTCCTTCCTTGGAAGTCTTTAAGACCCACCTGGACATGTTCCTATGCCATCTGATCTAGGTGAACTTGCTTCTTCAGGGGGGTTGGACTTGATGATCTCTAGAGGTCCCTTCCAACCCTACCATTCTATGATTCTACGTTTCTATGATCTGACTTCTACAGACTTTCCCAATTAGTGGAGAGTGTAGGCTACTGCATGAAAAGGAAAGCAAAGTTTTATAATCCTGGCACCTCTTAGGGCTTTGGATAGATTTGTTAGCATGCATCTGGCAGCTGATTTGAATTTAAGACCCTGAGTGGACTGCAACACACTCTCTGTGACTTTAATTGTGTAGTTGGGGGATCATTTTTAAACTTAGGTGATGGATAAGCTTCCTACCATTTACAAGGGCTGCTTCTTTGTGACAGAAACCACTGCAAGAGCAACAACAACAACAAAAGATAAGATCCTCTGAATTATTTAGAGTTGCCAAAGGTGTTGAGATAGGAGCTAATTAAAAAAAAAAAAAGCTATCTGCAATGCACTGCTATAAAAGAATAATAAAATTCAAATCTCATTTGTTCCACTTCACGTTCCTCGTATGCACAAACCTCTATAAAAAGCAGCATCTGTGTTCACATTGTATGCTGAAAAGATATCACACAACCACTAATTCAATTGACATTTTTAACTGCTCATTGTACCATATATTTCCATTTACTAGATTTCCTAAGTCCTTTTAAGTGCATCATGTATAGAACAGGATAAAATAAGATAGAGCCGTTTATTTCCATAATGAGATTGGCAGTGGGAACTGACAGAGCATTGAGCTGTCAATTTGAGCACCAGCCATACTTGCAGGATTTAAAATAGTATGTGAAGCTTTTATACCAGCCACTGATTGTATTTATATTGTGCTAGTTACGTGGATTTGTGTTGCAAAGGAAAGCATGATGGAGCATTATCTCATTTGAACCAACAATTTAGAGATCACTCATCTGTTATGATTTTAAATGAGATAAATTATAACACCAACAATGCCCACAACCAATAATAACTTTTTTTAGCTTTGATGACAAAACTGAGGCTTTCTTTTAATTTTCAGAGGGAAGTGCTCAAAGGTGTTTTGAACATGCCAAGATGTTTATCTTATGCAAAGGTCAGAACTGGGTTTTGGGTTTTTTTTACTGTGTTTTTTCTTAATGGGGTTTTTCTTTTGAGTTTTGGACTTTTTTTTTCTGCTTATAGCTCTGAGGCAACCTTTTCTTCTGACTGTTCCACATGGTGCATTCACAATGAAATCAATACAAATGATTGGTTTTTAGATCCATGGCAGGACTTGCTCCAAGCATACAAATGAAGCTGGAGAACAAAGTCACCTGAGGTTTCTTATAGAGGTGAGATACAGACACACAAGGCTCAGAAGTGGCCTCACTGTCTCCTTTGCTCTTTCTGTGTTGCCCCAAGGCGAAAGGAGGAAAAGCGTAGGGGAGACCAGTAATACCTGCAGGCCCAGGTTTTGCAGCCTGGAGTGCCAGCACTGAACAAAAGCTTTTAAAAGAAATCCTTTGTCATTCTTGGGAAAAGAGGTGGCTTTACAGTAAATGCAGTGATATGGTGTGGGAGGGGGCGTGGGGAGAATGGCAAAAGATCCTTTGTGGTGAAAATAAAAGTGATTTTGTGTGTTTACTTTTTCCCTCTTATAAACCAGGGCAAGTTTCCCAGCCACTACTTTTTTAAGAGCCTTTTTTCTTTTCCCCCAAAACAGAGGCAGGTTTAGAGAACCAACAAACAACCCCAACAGTACATTTGAGAGGTATTCATCCTCCTCTGTTTAAGCCTCAGGTGAACAGTATAAGTCTAGTGTGGAAATAAAAATACCCGGTGCGTCTCTGCAGTCCCAGGGGAGGTTCTGGAACCCAGAGGAGGGAAGAATTTGTCTTCTATCTACCCATCTGCAGCGATCACATCTGAGGCAGCTTCCTACACAGCCGCCTTTTGAAGCACAAAACGTTCTCTGTGCTCCCTGAGCAGAGCCGCAGGTTGCAGCCAGACCACCCACCAGCACTACCGACCTCAGTTATCCTGAAGCTGCCTGCAAGAGCTAGAAGAGTCATCTCAGCTACTCTGCAGTCCCCTGCAGCCGGCCCAAGGAAAACTCGGTGGAAAGAACTCACATGGTCTGCATGGGACAAGAACAACAGCTGGCCCAGGGCAGCAGCAGGCTCTGCTCGGCAGTAACTAGAGCTGAGTGAGAGAGAGGAGAGATTCTGCAAGAGGAAGGCTGAGACTGAGGTTCAACACACTGATGGTAGGACAGTCCTGTTGAACAGACCTCACTGCCACGGGGGAGCTGCAGGCCCCGACCATAAAACACATTGCGTCTCTAGATAAACTATACTCACTTCAGTTGGAGAATTGCTTGCTAGATCTCCATCTGAGTCTCTCCCCTTCCTCTTTAAGGGCGTTGGGAGTGACTTTATGCTTTGCTGTATGCCTGGCAGAACTCTGCATCTATTACTGAACCTGAATTATATTAAACCTAATCTAGGTGATCCTAATAGCCTTTTCTGGCCCTAAAATCCATGAAATGTATTAACCTCTGCTAGATTAAATAATTCTTTCTGGACTAATATAATAATGATTATTTCCTTAAATATTTTAATACCTAAAACTGACAGTCTCTGCAACTTTTATTCCATTTTATCTTTCCCAGAATAAAAAGATTAGATATTCAATCTAAATATAAAACAACCTTTAGGAATTTTTATCTCTCCTCCTTTCTCCTCCATCCTCCTGGGACTCACCAGCTCAGCTGGCCATGATTTTTGATGGCTGCTTGATTCTATTAGCTAGCACTGCAGGCCTTTGAATTTTTGTGTGCATAACCTAGCTTCTCAGGCAGTTATTTAGCTTCTTGTGGTTGTTTCTGGGAGAAGGTGAAGAGTTTCTTTCCAAAGCTGCAGCTGTTGTCCAAAGCATATTGCATTAAATTTACTTAGCACAAAGCTGTTACTACTGTCCTTGGCAAGGCTCTTTTCTTCTAAATCAATTGTATTTGTCTTGTACAGTGAAACCATGAGGAATGAGCAAGCACATTTGCAATTCCCACCACGAGTGAAACCACCGCAAGGTAAACACGCGTCAGCCTACTCAAACACACACAACACACATGCACACCCCACTTCTTGACAAAACAAAAGCAGCTGATCCTGAGCTGAATATAAAACAAGACTCAAAACAGTTTTAGATGCATTAATTCTGTCCCCTTGCTTATTGGGATTTACTGGGCTCTCTCAGACCTGGATACAGATGATCTGCAGCTACAGGAAGGGCCGAGTTCATATTTTTACAGTCCAGCAAGAAGCTGAAAATAAAGGCACTCATCTGAAAACCTGCATTTGTTATGCTTCCAGCTTAGTTTTAGCAATATTTAGAGAGCTTAATGACAGCCCTAGAATAAATAGTTCACATTTTGGGATGCTGTTTTGACCTTCACACTGCTGTAAGTGATGCCCTTTGGCATCCCAGTTGATCAGCAGACAATCAGCAATGCTCGAGGTTTCAAAACACACTTTCTTTCCACACTTGAACAAACAAAAAGAAGACAAGTGGGCTGGAGGAGGGCTGTGAATCTGTCTGAATGACCTGTAAGGAAAGTGTGTGAGAGGGACGAGCATCTGGAGTCTGAGTCCATGTCATGTCCTGCCAAGAGCAGATGCCCCACATTTGTTCCTGGAAGAGAGACTCTCACCCTAAGTGTGCTGGAATCTGTTCTGCTGACAAGCAGGCCATGCCCTCTGGACTTGACCACTTAGGTTGCTTTGGTGATAATGTTTCACCAAACAGTTCCTGTAGTGTGTATGGCATCCATCAGATGCCATTACAAAACTTTGATAGCTTGCTTCTGGTTTTCCCTTTCTCTCTGTGCTCCACCCTTCTGCAGTCCAGTGTCATGAACTGTCATGCAGAGCTGAGCTGTGATTTTTTTTGTTTTGGAAGCCAATACAATGACACACCACTTGCCAGAGAGTGACAAGCACTTTCATCTCACTCTTGTTCCTGGAAACATGATCCTTTTTGGATTTTTTTTTTTTTCCCCCCTAAAGTCACTCACAAAACTCTCATGGTGTTGTACTCACTGAAGCGAGTTGCCAGATCTTCTCATCCTTGACACTGTCACTGACAGCTAACACATGTAGTTATACATTGTTTACATAAGCGATGAATGTTTTTGTATTCCATGAAAAGCCAAATTGCTTCAGTAGGGGTGATTAATAAAATGTTCTTCCTCTTTTCTTCAGATTCCTCAGATCCTAGTAGCCCACCTCTAACTGGATGCCATGGATTCTGATACCCTCAGTTGGGAGAAAAAGTTTGGACTTGCTTCCTCTATCCTGTGTTTTAGTTGTTTTTTTAGCCTCTGAGTTGAAAAGCAAGGGAAGAATGGGAGTCTTCTCAACTAAGAGAAAGACCTTATGGAGAGAAGAACCTTCTTGCAGGGAGGGTTGAGTATGAGTGCTATGCATACATGCAAGCCTTTTATCCAGACCCAACAGAGATCTCTCCAAAGGGTCTTTCCTTTCCATTCCTGCCCAAAATATTTATCTCTGATCATCCTTCTCTAGTCCCTCCTCCACCTCCTATAACATGCTGTCTTTTATAGTCCTTTTCTCTGGTGTTTGAATCTCTGTGTCCCTTTTGTGAAGAGGTCTATATGATGAATGTGAAGTAAGTAGGTGACTAAATGTTTAACACGTGCCTTGTTTGCCACTGTATTTTGTCCAGTTCATCATCCATAGCACACCAGACTGGGCTGGGGACTGGTGGGAGGGAGGGATTGTCTCTCGCTGTCTGGGACAGCTGCACTTTGGTAAATTAAGCCAAAGAAAATAAGACTAGGAGGGTTTTATTGGCAAGTAGGTAATTGTAACATGCAAGCACAGTATTGTGGTTGACTGATCTCAAATTATTTAGAGTACAGTTACATGTCTCCCCAGCAATCTAGAAGCCTGGAGAAAATATCATTAGTTACAACCAGATACAGCAGCGAGCAGATTATCTTTTGACAAACAATTATTTCATGCTTTGTTGAAGCAAAAGAGCAAAACAAACCCCAAACAACATCTGAAAGCAACAGGGGGAAGAATGAAAATGCCAAGTTAAGACCAAGGAAATACTGTAAACAAAATATTGATCCAAACCACTAGTTAATGGCAGGCTCAAGGAACTCAGTGATACTTATAGGCTAGAAAACTGTGTTTTAAGGAGCTGCATGACAGCTAAGCTGTTCCAGATGTCAGGGAGTTCATACACTTGGTGTGTACCAAAGGCAGGCTGGTCCCAAGGTGAGAAATATGCAGAAGTGAATGCAGAGCCCCAGGGCTTGGACTCTTGCTTTTGGTTCTCATCTCCTGTTGGTGACAGATGAACCAGCGATGAGATTACTGGAATTGCCCCATGAGCTGGTGTGGTACAAGCATCATATCCCAGCAGGTAAAATCCCCCAGCACCAGGCTGATGATGTCCTGTTGCCAGGAGCAAACTCAAGGCAAGGCCAGAATTTGCACAAATTGCCCTTTTCTACCACACCTTGGCCTTAGGCTCAGGGGAGTTTGGATCTGGCAGCTCACCAAAAAGAAACAGGACGGCTATTTGCTGAGAAACCTTTTTGAAAACTGGAAGTCAAAACCTGACAGAGAAACTCTTGTTATTGTTTCCTGACTCGTAGTCTGTGAGTGACTCAATGTCCCATTAAGACCTTTTCAGTCCAGCTCAAAATAGCACAGGCAAGTTGGCCAATAGTTTTGACAACAGCAATTTTCAAAGCCTCAGCCATGATACAATCTGAGGGCCTGATCCAGAGATAGTTGAAATATTTTCCTATATTGAGTCTGAGCCCCAATTGGCAGAGCCAACAAGGGAAAAAATAACCTCCACAGAAGTGAATAAAAAAGTACTAAAAAATACATTCTGAAGGCAGCTTAGCTCAGCTGCCTTTGTGCAACCAGAGGCTTTTCACTCCCCTTGACTACATGGCTGCAGGCGTTGAGCATGCCAAAGCTGAGCGTTATTAGGGGAAGAGAGGCTTTCTCAAAGCTGCATCGTTTTCTTGTCAGAGGTAAGAGTCAGCAGCGACTTTGTGCTCTAGGCACATTCATGGTGCCCTGTCACGTTGACAGGTTTGAGTGAGATGGAGCCTGTGCCCTGAAAGCAGAAGGCTATTTCGTGCCTCTTGTAAAATTGCTGTCCCCTTTGCCTGACTACTTGCTTAATGGGTTTTCTCCCTTACCATCAGGAGCAGATACAGCAGAAAGCAAACTTTGGGATTGCTGTGTAATGCACATAAATCACCTGTTTACTTTTCCCATCAGGCTCAGAAAGTTGATTAATTTTAGACAGACTAAAGATGATTCAAAGCCTGCTGGAATCTGTAATAAATCACTAAAATGAAAATATAATTCCACTTACAACAGTGGTAAAATGCCCTTTGACATCTGTAGATGGGTCAAAATTCCACCTCAAGTACATGGATACTGAACTACAGTTAATAAGGAAACAAATTCTTTAGCAGTTAAAAAATACATCAAGGAGGGTACAAAGAGATGAAGCAGATGTCATTTGTTCCTGGATTTTATTTCTACTCTTTACACAGGTTAATTTTCTCACTTACTTGGCACAAGAAATAATCCCAGTGCATTTTCCAACCTGGAGAGTTAAATTTGCATACCATCAGCCTGGAAGGGCCTGATTTTAATATGCCATAAGATACACTCAGTACAACTGTTATGTTTCTACAGCTGTAACATGAGACCTCCAAGTGTTCTTCGCTCCCAACATGAAAGGAGTTTGCAACACTGAAGATGCATTTTGTGAGCAGGCTGGGGTGTGTGTGCATGTGTGTGCGCGGGGGGGGGACACCTTTCTCCCATTTGCACTTTCATTTATGCAGCAGATGATGAGTCACATTATATAATTACATAGATAGAAAGTTATTTGATGTTTAGTTTTGCCTAGACAAATGTTAGTTGCTTCCTAAGCAGTATTTTCTCCCTATCAGTATCCTCCTAATAGCTGTGGATTTTTAATTACCGATAATTAGTATTTACATGAAGCCTTTAGCAAACAATTCCTGAAGTACTTGTAGTAATTACATATGTAAATTGTTATGAAAGAAAAATGTTTGCAGCTTAAGGAAAGCAAAGCTAGGGGAGTAGGCAGTAAGCAGAGGTCAGGTTTTAATGTTTAAAGCTGAGGCAGAGGCAGGACAAAATCCAGTTCTTCTACATTGTGAGATGAAACAGAACCGAACAATCAGGGATTTCTGTCTAATATTGCTTTTCAGTAAGGACAGAAATGAAGACAAGCTCTGTTTATTCTGATTTATTGATGTGGACAGAAACGGCTGAAAAATATTTATGTGTACATGGACTTAGAGGTCATATACAAGGGCTGAAGGAAATGTCTTGCTGAGACGTTGGCCTCTGCATGATACTGTCAGAGCACAGAGGGATTTAGAAAACAAGACACAGATGAAACAGAACTGAAGACTTTCTGCAAATCTCTTGGTTAAGAGTCCCTGCAAAATGCTGAGCTCCCAAAGTCCCTTCTCAGATTTTGGACAGGGCTGAGCATCGGAAATATCTGTCACAAACATGGTTCAGATGGATAAAGAGAGATAACAGACTTGCAGCACATGTGTGGAAAGAGATACAACCTGCTCTCTGTACTGAATGCATAATTCCTGCCTATCACATTTTGCTCTTCCCTCACAATCTCTAAGACTCAGACCCACAACAGTGTGTGTGACCCCTAAATCTCTGCATGCCTCAGAGCTGAGCTTGTTGCTCTTACTGAGCTCTCCTGTGCTCACACAAGAAGGTTAATTTTATTATTTTTTAATGTTAGAAAGGGAAATTAGGATTCATTAGTTATTACAGAGATAAAAGCTTACATTATTTTTTTCTCTCTGTGGATGTTTTAGGAACTTGCTGAGCTGATCAGCTCTGCCATCTGATGAGCACTCTGCAGTGACATGAGGAGGAGATGAATTAAAGGCTTTGTCTGCTGCTTGTTCCTTTTCTCCCTCTTTAACAACCTCCAAGTCCACCAGGGACAAGCAAATAAGAGTCCAGTCAAGGTCTCCCCAGCCACATTTTCCTTGTCAACAACTGCCCAGGAGCAACCCATGTGACCCTCTCTAGATCATATATTCCATTAGTATAAATTATTAAAATGAAATATTTTACAAGTGGCTACAGACCTGTTCTAAATTAATCCTTTTATTCCATTATGAGGCAATAAAGCTTTACATTTCTGAGAGCTCTTGTCAGACATGCTGCTTCACTCGGGAATAAATATATTCAAAGGATGGAAGGCTCTTCTTCTGTCCCACTACATTCATATATTAATTAGGCTCACCAGCATGTGACTCTGCAGATAACAATCATTAGACGTGTCTTTCTGGAGAAATTCAGTTTACAGTCCCGCAACCCACACAGATCACATTAGACTCAGGCCTTGGTCTTCTCTGAGGAGGTCTAAGTGCTCTGGCAGTGCAAGCTGCATGGCTGAACTGCAATGCATCTTCACAGAAAATCATAGAATCATAGAATGGTAATTTGCCATTGCCTGATTGGTGCCTGGTACATCTGCAGTGGGAGCTGGTTGATCCAAATGGCATGCCAAGCTCTCCAAAGCTGTGATCAGGGACAAGCTAATTCTCCGGCAAAATCATGACAGAGGCTGAGGACTGGGCTAACTCCCTGCTTCTGGTTTCCTGGTGTCACAGGGTGATTTTCCTCCATTGTAATACTCTGATGGCCAGCATTACTTGCTGCTGTAGAGGACCAGGAAAGCAATGACCCAGCTCTATTTCATGCTATAGATTTCACCTATAGGTGAAACACTCTTCAAACATTTCATGCAAGTATTTTTATTTGGTTTTGGTACACAGTGTAGAGGTATTTACACAAGCAAGATCTTCTTAAGATTTGAAAGCAGAGAGATGGATATGAATTTAAAAAAAGAGAAAGAATCTGACTGAGGGAGTTCTAGTTTAGGGCTTTTTAAATACGAGTTTTCTGTGAAGCATCATACTGTGAGTGTGACGGGGGTTTTTTGTGTGTGTGTGTGCAAGCTTGCTCAAAATGGACCCAGGTGGTAGGGCTCAGGCTCAGGGATAAAGAGATTCCCTCTCAAGCCTCCAAAGCAGTTTTTAAGTACCATGTGCTGACAAGACAGTACCTATCAATTTCTGGATGAGGAAAGAGCACAATATATTCCTGTCATCACACTAGACCCCTGTGTTAAAACCCCTCCTGCATTTATGTTACCTTTTCATGACAATTGTCTCCCTACCAAGGGAGGAAAGAATGAATTTGGCTGGGGTGGACTTCTTGCTTCAACCCACAGCTTTGCCCTGCATTCAGTAGGACATGGACATTGGAGACAGCACCTGGACCTGTCTGTCCCACTTTTGGAAAAGCAAGCACTTTCCTTCTAGCAGTTAATTAACTCCTATAATGCAAATATGAGCAACCTGTGCTGGAGGCAAAGGCTCAAACCCCCACTGAGAGTACATGACAGGAAATGTATAAAGGAACCATAGGAACCATCACAAAGCTCAAACAAAATTCCTCATGTTAAAAGAATAGCAAAGTCAAAGGCTTTCAAATATAAGAGATGTATTCTCCAGTTGTACATACATCTTTAACCTCATGCCCATTTTTAGATGATACATGCTTTCAATAGGATTTATTTAGAGAGAAGGAAAAGTTATGATTGAATAGAAACCTGATATTTCTTAATGTTTGAGTCTCATCTAAATTAGTTTGATTTAACACAGTTCTGGGTATGTCACTGTACATAGCTATTCCAGCTTATTTAACAATAGCAGATCGTCACTAGTAACAGTGTGAGTACAGTGAGCTAATTAATTTGGATGAAATATGTGCTGAATAAGTCTCTTCGTTGAGTATAAAGGGAAGAGAGAAAGACTGGACCATCAGACTCCCCTGTCTTCAGGACTTTGGCTCCTACCATCTCAGGACTATGGTAACATATGTCTTTATAATTCTATTACTGTGTACACCTGGATATACCACAGCTTGGGTGAGATGAAAATTTGGGCACCTGCATCCTACTCAACAGACTGTTAGATGATACAATCTGATTACTGCAGGCTCACCAGTTGCCATGAGGCTGCAACCCAAGCTGTAACCAAGCCATAACATATTACCTGGTGGGGTTTTGCTGATGTGAGCATGGGTGGGAATTGACTATCCTTGTTACTGGAGCATATCTACTTGCTTAACCATCTGCCCACAGGCTGTACTGTTCATTTCTTTCCCTCCTACCTGCTTTGTGAGCTGTGTGTGCTGGGTGGGAAGTAACAGGAAGAGATCAAAAAGCTTTATTTGCAGACTTGAGAAAATAAAACTATGGAAAAGAATACAACATTTTCATTTTCTTTCCTCTGTTTTTTTTTCTCAGCTCACATGCAGAGGGCTGGCAGTCAGATCTCACACCATGCAGCTCTGACACTGAGGCAGGGCATCATGCTTTAACCAAAGCACTGTCTTCTGTTCTCCCACTCTGTCACTATTACAACTAGAGACCATAATGTATTTTTATCCCTCTGCACCAGGGATCAGTGGAGAGCCTTGGGCCCTGATTTCCAAATCTAACTAATGGTAACAAGTCTTTGTGGCATAAAAGTGTGGAGAAACTATAAAGAGGAATTTTCCTCAGAAGAGTTATCCTTAGAAGAAGGGAGGATAACCATGAGCACTTTGCCAATGTGCATCATGTCATTCCTGATGTATAGGAAATTATTTTATTGATTTAAACAGAATGAATCTATTGGTTATTTTCACCCTTGTCCCAGCAGTTATTTACTGCAATTTGTCAACTACCAGCAAAATAAAAGCATATGTAAACACGTAATGCCCAGTGGCTTCTTGTCAGCCTGTCATCCTAGAACGGCTGTTCATCTTACTGTACTTTACCTTTCTACAGCAAAAGAAAAATGTTCCTAGACCTGACACCTCAAAAAGCCACTACATACAGAGCTGGAGAACAAGCGTTTCATTCCTACGAAGCATGCCTTGGATTCTTACTGACCTAATTTTTAGAGACTGATACATTTTTAATGCAGCACCCAATGTCAAAAGAGAGCATATAAAAAGTTTCTTCATTAACTAACACTTAATTGTCTTCCCTTTTAGCAGGTCCATGCTCTTGGAGCTCTCTTCATCATAAATTTTCTCCATGCAGCCTACTCAGCTTCCAGGCAATGACAGCAGCTCTTTCTCTCCGTTTAAAGTATTGATAATCAAATCAGCATTTAGATAATAAAGCCCTTAATGTTCTGAGCAATTTTAGACAGCTGAGGCAAATTTTGCCATCATGAGCTATGATTCCTTTCTGTAGCAAATGTGGCAAACAATACATCTGAGTTTGAATTAAAATGAAGCCTATCTTTGGTGTGGAGTGGAAATGTAGGCAGACAGTTAACTGAAGTATCTTCCCATGGAAGGAAAGCAAAGTATTTTTTCTCCAAGATCATTTTGTTTAAACAGAAACAACAGGAGGGAAAATCTCTGTATGAGAGGGTGTCAGTGGTACATTCAATCATTTTTCCCTGACTAGTTAGTCTCTTGTCATATTTACAGAGAAGTGAAAACCCGAATGCATGTCAGCTATTGGAGAATAATCAACTGAGTAGTGCACCTCCTTTATACTGTGACCTATAAATCTTACTATATGCCATTATTGGTGTAAATGGAACAGATGTATTGATTATTTGTACCTTTGTTCCGACTGGGATATTTACTGCAGTCAGCTGGCTGCTGGCAAAAAAATGGTGTGTGATAAATTAAGATTACAGGACCATTCTATCTAGCAAGTGATTGCTTCTGTAGAAAACAGAAATAACCATAACAGCTATAAACAGATTATTATGGATGAGTCAAAATTACGTTTAACTCATTTTTACTAGCCTGACAATAAAAAAACTTCTTGGAGAAGAATTATTCCCCAATAGGACTACTTTATTCCTAATAAAAGACAGGCATTGCCAATTAGTGTTTACTAGGATATTTGTTCTCCTTAAAAAACAGCCCAAAAATATTCTCAGATGGTTTGAATCAGAGTTAGGATATGGGGCTTAAGAGAGGATTAAATAGGATGCGTAAAAGTAAATTTACAGCAATCCATCTTACTAGCTGAAATACCACATATATATATCTTTCTATATATATCTGTGTGTGTGTAATTATGCATGAAAAATGCATGTTATATTCCTTTACCCATATGTATGTGCATATTAATTATCAGGATTCTCCTTACTTGATCTACTGCATTTATATTACAAATTGGAAGCAGAATAACTGTGTAACTGAAGGCATCCCAACAGCATATGAAAAATTGAAATTGCAGCTTTAGGTTGGAGTAGAGGATCTCACCTCTTCTGCCAAGGGGGAAATTGGGAAGATAAAAAGAGATAAAGCAGTGATGGAGGGCTATGGAAAACTCCATGGTATAAGCCATATGGGAACACACTTATTTTGGGTTCAAAGGTAAACACCTGAACTACTCAGCATCTAGATTGTGAAACAATTTCCTGATTGCAGACAGAGGAGACAGAATACCTAAGCCTGAGCTTGGTTTGGTTTTTAAAGGAAGCCTGTGGTGTGGCATAGGTGGAGGCTTGGTCCCCAAGGACTTTTTCAGTCTGATGTACCTGTCATTTCTGTACTCTGCTTCACACCTGTGCCAGATTTGGATATAAAAACCATATATTGCTTTCCAGGCATTATCCTTCAGGAATACCATGTTTAATGCTACAGATCAAGAAAATACTTGCCTTGGAAATTACTTTAATCAAAAAGCTGGGTCTGCTTCTAAGTTTTTCATTGGGAAAGGGGTTTTGAAAGACCAGTCTCTTCAAAATAGATCTTGGATAGTGCACCTGTATTAGCTGCATGGTGCCTCTTCTTCAGGCTCCTGCTCTCTTCATTTTGCCAGAAGAAACAATGAAGACAGACTTTCTGACCTATATCTAGTCGCTCTTCCCTGTTATGAAAGGACCATAAGCTAAAATAGCTTCTAAGCTGCCTTAAAGTCCTCTGTAGACTGGGAAGCTGCCTTAAAATAGAGGAACACCTTTGCAGCACTTAATCTTTCCTTGTGGAAGGCTGTTAAAATGGAGTCTATGGACTCCATGAGCAATTGAAGAGTTGGAAGTTACTGGTTTGCAGTTACATGAAGATCAAAAATCAAATCAAAGGGATTCTTCCTGCTGTCTTTGTAACTGCAACATTGGCATCTAGTTTGGTTCTTCAGCAGTAATAGCTCTCAATGTTTCAAGTGTCTCTATTTAGACACATATTGATGGATTAACTTGGCTCAGGAAAAGGTAAAGACCACATGCCAGAATATATTTCCTTGATGTACTGTCCAGGAAAAAAAAAAACAGAAAAGTGCCAGACATAAAGAATGCCAGGATGCTGCTAATGCCACTTGTCCAAAGCAAACCAACTGTTACGAACTGAGATAAAATTAGGCAAAAGTAATAGAAATGTTATCTATTCCCTACCAGGCAGAAATCCCAATGTGCATGAGCTAACACTATGAAAAAATATAAACCACATTATCAGTCATATTTAGAAATTATTATGGTCCTCTTTCTGTCAGCTGTGCAGACAGCCAAATTCTGACAGCTCTGGCTAGTTAGCACACTGAATCACTCATCATAATTATACATTACTTAGTAAACAGAGAGATATGTTCTAGGCAGGGCTGGTAGCACAGCTTATTAAGGTTGCCTAGCACTTCCTCTTGTTAGGTCCTGTTTTGAGATACTCACAACTTTAACAGTGTTTAATCTTTCCCATTGAAATTTCCCAGGTCAGGAGTTTCACATACAGATAGTGTGGGAAAAAAAAAGAACAGATAAAAAGGAGTCTCTGGATGTGAATTTTGAGCAGCACTTACAAAGACACAACTTGCCCTCTGTGGTGGACAGGGACCAGGAGTGATGTGATTGCAATCTTGTAGCATTATGTTATAAAGAGAGATGGGGAAAGAGAGGCTCATGTGCTATTGTTCTCCCTGTCTCCTCATCTTTGTGCCAAGCAGAAAGGCTGCCTTCAAGATGAGGACTTCAATGGTTAAAAGTGGCTTTGAAATCCTAACATGCAGGGAAGGAAGGAATAACTGGGTTTAGAGGGGAAGAGAAGTCTAGTTTTAACACTCATCATGGCCAGGAGTGAGACATGGCAGAGGCACACAATACAAATGTGATGGGTAAGAGCTGTGTAGTTGCACAGCCCAACAGCACCATGGAGAAGCTCAGCCTGAAAGTGATGACTGAAGTTATCAGGAAAGACTTTGCTACCTTGATTCAAGAAGCTCTTCTGTTGGCTTGGGTTGAAAGGACTTTGAACCCAAAGCAAAGCTTGAACTCAAAGCAAACAAGTGAAAATTCACTGAGATCAGCAGGTGGTTAAAAGTGTGCTCTGCATCTAATGCTTTCTGTTTCCCTTTTTGTTAATTCTAAGCATTGCTGTTCAATGATAATAAATGTTTGAATGATACTATAAATATTGATCTGGAAGGAAGCTGATAAAAGTGAAGTATTGTTATAAGCGTGTCACAGAGGTTTCAGAGTGAATGTATTGACTGATGTGCTTCATAGATTCAAATTACTGATATTCACAGGTTAGTTTCCAGGGATTTGTAATCACGTCTTTGAAGTATAACAAATCAATTTGATGCATAAAAGTCTTCTAGGGGGAAAATCACAAGGATACATTGGAACAAAACACTGAAACTAGTGTCAATTTTTTCAGATTCAGAGCTACATTTGAGACCATAATATAACCTGTCTATTCTTGGGACCATTGTGCTTCTATGATGAAAAACTAGCTGTGTTTTAACTTTTTCAGACCAAGTGCTCAATGAGATAACCCCTGAAAAGTGAAAATAAAGCTTACTGGCCAGAAAGCAAAGAAAAAAAAGGAGAAGTAAGAGCTTGAAGGAAAAATTGAAAGAAAATAGAGGAAAACTGATGAGAGATTACAGTGGTGGGAAATATGAAAATAACTGAGAATGGGCCTCACCCAAACCCCTTGAGCTCTTTTAAGAAGTGTTTTTTTAGAATCCACACTGAAAATCAGTAAAATAATTCCACAGAATTGGTATACAGCTGTCCTTATTGACTGTTTCTACCTACAAAGCAAACATATAAATTTACTATTAATTTGCTGTTTGGCCCAAGTAGAGAGCACAGTGTCTGAACATGAAAAATCAAGGCTGAAAATCATGACTGTGCCCAGCTGAAAAACTGAGCTTCAACATTGCAATAATAAGTGCTCTTTAGTACATCTGTTACATCCCATGGTTTAGAAAAGTGCAACATATCACAGAATGGTAGGATTGGAAGGGACCTTTAAAGATCTTCTAGTCCAATCTCCCTGCAGAAGCAGCTTCACCTAGATCAGGTCACACAGGAACATGTCCAGGCAGGTCTTGAAGACCTCCAAGGAAGGAGCCTCCACAACCCCTCTGGTCAGCCTGGGCCAGGGATCCCCCACCTCACAGTGAAATAGGTTTTTCTTGGAACTTTCTGTGTTGCAGTTTCATCCCATCACCCCTTTTTCTGTTGCTAGCTGCAACAGAAAAAAAGAGATGTCCCAACCTCCTAACACCCACCATTTAGATATTTGTAAATGTTAATGAGATCCCCTCACAGTCTCCTCCAGACTAAACAGCCCCAGGTCCTGCAGCCTTTCCTCGTATGAAAGATGTTCCAGTCCCCTGATCATCTTGGTGTCCCTGCACTGGCCTCTCACCTGCAGTTTCCTGTCCCTGGGGAGCCCAGAACTGGACACAGGACTCCAGATGAGGCCTCATCAGGGCAGATATATATATAATAAGTATAATGTCCAATTTGAACCTTTCCTGTGACTTTCAAAGGCTTGGAACGTCTGTTTAAAGGCAAATTAAGAAAATTCACATCTCAAGGCTTTCTGTTGAATGATTTCTGTGTCTCTGGGAATATCTAGGCTGCTACCAGTACATGTATTATGGGGTGGTGTGAGTAGGAGCAGTGTGGATTAACTACTCAATTATTTTTAATTTTGAGTACTGTGTAGCTGTTATCTTAACTGGGAGAGACTGTGATTTCCTTGAAGCCAGATTTTTCTCAGTTTCATTGTGGAAGAAAACTATTCTTTCTTAATAAAGGACTTGTGTACCTCATGCTTACATCTTAATTCTGACAAACCATAAAGTTAGTGAAAGGAGTGGATTTTTATTTGAGATACGTGAAGGTTGCAATATTTGCTCAGTTTTGTTGTTACCCTTTAGTTGTGTGAGAGCAATGTTTTGAGAGTTCTGGCTGTGTCAGCACACAAACATAGTGAATGTAAGCTGTATGCAAAGAACAGTCTCTGCTCCAAGTTTAAATAAACAAAGCAGACAACAAATAAAAGGATGTCATATTGATACTGCCTGATGAGGATGATGTAGGCAGGTGTCATTTGGTGGGTTTTACTGCACTACTACATTATGTTTCCCACTGGAACAATAGCTGAGTATCTTTCTTGAGGTAGAGTTCTCGTGGCATTTTTGTGCAAAAGAGTTGTCTGTCTGTGCATTCATTCCTTACAGTCTGATTTATGGCAGCTAACTTTTCATATAGTTTAAGAGCAGAACCACTGTTACTTAGAGGAAAAAAATAGCAGTATTTCTCTAGCTGGTTGTTTGAATCCTCCAGTAGCTACTGCTGTGTTTTAAGGAGCAGCCTGAGTAGGTGTGTGCCTGGGCAGGCACAAGCTGTCTCTATTCACTGTGCAGTTCTCTCATCTCCAGTCTCTCTGTCTCTCTTTACTTCCTGCTATATTTATTGCAGAAACAGCAAAAACTGCCCATCTTATTACCTTTCTGATAGGATTAAGGAGCCATTTTCAGGTGTTGCCTGTCATAGCTGAAAGTCTGGTCCCTTGCTAGGGATCCTGTTCCATCCTTTACTCTACTCCTCTGTCAGCAAAGCATCAAAACACCTTCCAAAGGAGCTGCCTAATGTATCAGTTTTGCAGGTGCATTTTTAAGTTTTATGATATTTAATTTAACCTCAACTAACAGTTAAACCATTATTCTTCTTGGAATTTTGAGAAAAAAAAATATTAAAGAGCATCTATTCCTCTTATTGGGAAGACCCAGCTCCTACTTTGAGCATCCTTCCCTTACTCCAGTGTTTGAAAATAAAATATCAACTTACTAGCTTGGAGATAAATGTAACTTGGACAATATGTTGTCAGCATGGGTGTAGCTTTACCTTTGTTCATGTATCTCTGTAGCAGGTCATTACAGACTAGTTTTCTATAGAAGCCTAGAGAGATTCAAGTTAATTAGATCATTCATGCAATTGGTTCTTTTCTCTCAATAAAGGTCCTTCTGAATATGTTAATGGATTTCATTGAAGATGAAGCTAAAGAATCTATGAGGTGTGACATATGTTGATAGATGTCTCAGAAATCTCCTATGCTCGCATTTGAAAGCATGTTTTCACCCAACATAATATTTATATTTCACACAACTTGTTCCCTGGTGTTTAAAAATAATTCTTGTTATTTATACTATTTGCAAGAGGAGCAAAAAGGAAAAAAGTAGCTAAAAGGAGAAGAGTTCGTGGCTATGCTTTACAAAAGGAACAATCAGAATAAGTGATCATTGTTACTAGATTGTTACTAAAACACAATGTTGCTACATCACTTGGGATTCTTAAAACTAGATCTTAAAATTATAAAAACCATGCTTGTTGGAAACAAGTTTGTCCTTGGGGAAAGATGAACTAGTTGCCCTAGGAGTCTGTTTTGATCCCTATCTTCCATAGTTTTATAAAAACAACATGTCGATCCATTTCTATGTTTTCTGTTCCTGACACATATATTTGCTTTCCTTCAGCCACAGGAAGCCTACATCAGCTGGTTTTCCAAACTGTTTAATTAACTATCATGGAACTTGGAGACAAACCAACACTAACTGATACGAAGGGTAGAAAAAGTGGCAAGGAAAAGAGGAAGATTATCAATTTAAATGACAATAGAGAAGGACAAAGAGGGATGCTGACAGGACTATGACTTGATTAAGATGGAGCTTTTCATTAATTTTCATAGAGAAATTCTAATTGTTCCAAACACTCTATTCAGCAGTTTTCCATCATTTAAATTCCATTTCAAATGAATTTAATTTAATTTGCCCAATGACTAATTTTTGGCCTTGAATAAGTTAATGTGTAGTCCATTTTTTTTTTTTTTTCCAAAGGGAAAAGTGACTCTAGCCCCTGCAACATGGATTGATATTCATTTGCATGTTTGAAAACTTCTGTAACATATGTTCCATGTATGACTTCATATTTTTCTATACATTTACTTCTCAAAACTCTGGCTGCCTCTTTAGCTCAAGATTATTGGAAAACATCCATTTTGTGTTACAGCTTCCTACTGGTGTTCATCATTGCCCAAGAAAAGCTTTGCAGATATAATAAGAACTACCATATTCTGTGCAATGTTTAAGTAAATCTGTCAATGTCACATTCTTAAATGGCTTCGTGAAATGACAATAAGAACTTTGTTAGCTACGCTCAAACTGCTAAGTTAAACTTGAGGATAGTCAGACCTGTTTGTAAGTGTTCAGACTTAATATCGGTAACATTTTGTGGAAAATGTCTTTCTGAGGGATTATGGCTATTTGCTTTAGGGTTGAAGACTCCTGAAGCTAGTGTCCAATCTAAATCTTATTTCCACAAACAGATAGCATTGGAAAACTTCCATGGATTGCACTTGGAGTTTGAACTGCTATGTAGGAAGAAGTCTGCTGTCGTATTGCAATATCTTCCTGTAGTGGGAAGATGATTCACAGTTTGCAGAAAGCAAACACTTTGACTGACAAAGGATGTCTGTTTTTTTCATCCAACTCCCTTTGCTATCCTGCTGCATCAGGTTACCTGCATGTGGATACAAATATGACTTGGATGAGCCATGTACTTCCTCAGTGGGAATAAAGATGGCAAGGACAAGTTGATGGAGCTGGCAAGCTACTTCCAATTATTAGGAACAAGTGCTGCTTGTTAATCAATTGAGCCCTGTGTGATCACATGGGCAGAAGCAGCATATAAGGAAGCAACTAGCAAATAAGGGCTTGTTTTGAGTCAAGCTTCTTGGTTGTTGTGTTGGCTGTCTGTGTGCCTTTGTAAGTGCATTTCCTAGCTTCTCTGCATCTTTGGATGAGCGTTATTTGCACCGTTGCAACAAGCTACCAAACTAGGAAAGGATTTGGAAAATGTCTCCTATGAGGAATGGCTGAGGGGTCTGGGATTATTTAGCCTAGAGAAAAGAATGCTCAGGGGGAGACCTTTTTGCTTGCTACAACTTCTGCATCCAAATAGAATATAGCTGCAGGAAAAGGATGAGAATCTTTTTTCTCTATACCAGCTGTGAAAGATTTCTTTTCTTCATGTTATAAAGAATCCCTCCCTAGGCTTGTTCTAGAAACTCGACTCTACTTCTGTAACGCTTCCTGTATATAGAATATTGAGAGGAACTAAAGGCATAGTATGTTTTACATACAAATAACCTCATTTTTACTTGTAGTGGAGAAATTGCCCAAAATTTTATATCAGAAGTTAATGTGAATTGGGGTAAAGAATAGACTTCTAGATAAAAATATTCTTTGAATATTTAGGAGAAGCTTCCATAAGAAAATGAAAACATCCATAACTTCTCACTATAAAATTTTGCATGTATTCTTTCACAGATAATTGACCTAAAGTGTGGTTGCCATAGATGTCTTATAATGACAGTTTGAACTGGTATTTTTTTTCTGATAGGTCACATAATAATGACAGTTTGAACAGGCTTTTTTTTTTTTTTCTGATAGGTCACATAATTTGAATTTTATTGATTCCTTATATGGATTGGAGAAGCACATGCATGGAAAATAATTTTTATGAGCAAAAGCCCTCTGTCTCTGGGGAAGGATGAAGTAGGGCTTGGGGATGACAGCTCACTTACTGTCGTTTTGGTTTGTGTAAGAGGAATTCAAAATTAGATGATGTAAAGACTTATTGGCTGACCAGCATTTACATGAAATTAGTTTTCTTTATATTCCCTGATTTACTATCGATTATATTCCCTTATGTCCTTGGCATGTAGTAAGTAACCACACATGTGTATGCATCTCTAATTTTGCTGTGTATGGGCTTGTCTTCATCTAGATTTTGCTGCAGAATCCTGGAAACTATGTTATGAAGAGATGCCAACTGTCATGGTTCTGCATTTGGTGAGTTTCAGTTTTCTTTCATTGCTGTGGAAATAAATTGCTTGCCTCTCTGATGGCTTCTCTGTGAGAGAGTTCAGTCAGCCTCTTGTTTGACTCATTTTCTCACTCCGGGATAAGAGTAGCTTCAAAGCACTGGTAATGCTTTTCCAGGGCCAGACCCACAGTCGGAATGCAGTAGGAAATCAGGTGAATTTTGGCTAGGTCTGCTTTGTGACAGGAGGAGCAAACTGAGCATAAGCACAGTGAACTCCAAGAACTCAGTACTTTCAGCCCACATGTGGTTTGGGATTCAAAGTATCTCTGGGTGGTCAGAAGAAATTAACAGTGAGCTGGGATCTCTTGCTTTCAAGTCTTCCTAAACCCTACCTGCCCAGTAAAATCATGTAAGTTATTTTCTCTGCTAAGGACATTTGTGCCCCTTAGGTGCTGGAGGTGAGGGGGTTTCCTTGCAAAGCTGTGAGGGTTTGCAGCACTAAAAGAAGTGTCCCTGACACTCAAAGCAGCCTTACATCTACCAGGCAATATCTCTCATTTGCCATGTCGACTCACCTTGTGAGGGTGCCTGGGTGAACAGTGCTTTAACAATGATGTGTCTACAGAAAACAACCAAGACAAAGAAAATGCCTATTAAAACTCGAATAAACCCCTAGACAATCTGTATGGGCTTGTTTCAGGAGTAATTTCCAGGTGCTTCTTTTTCTTCTACTGAAATTTTGAAACAATCATTTTGGTCAGGTAAAGAGTGAAGAAAATAAACAGGTAGCGCACTGCATAGTTCTTGCCTGGGAAGAGAATGCACTGCCAGTTTTCAGCTGCTTTTTCCCTCACCCTCTTAAAGATGAAAATTACACCTCATTTTACAATCTCTGCTGTGATGTGAAAGAGATATTAGGCATTGTTGCTCAGAAAAGGCTGGGGTTAAAGTGGCCTCTGTCTGTGCCTCTTTGCCTACAGCACTTTAAGGTGTCTTGGAGAAAAGCATGGTGGGTATTATTTAGACTCATTTTTTTTCTAGGCCACTTAGACACTGTTCTGAAGGGGAAAAGGGATGCAATGAAACCCCGAATCCTATTTTAAGATGTCCATTAGTGCCCTGGAATGTGTGGAGTGAGCAATGCCTGGATTCCCTGACAGAGCAGGCTGTCTGAGGCATGGCTTGGTTCCCTACCTTGCCTGCTCCTGAGCACCCCAAATAATATGCTGAGCTCAGTGATCACAGCAGGCAGACAGCAATGCAGCAGCAGGAACAGGATTTCCAAATAGCTGTGCTCAGATTAAGATTCTTTTTAGAAATTACAGTAAATGGAGGCACTTGGGCACCAACAATTTATGTTCTGATGGGGAGCAAAGGAGGCACCTAGGTGAGTGTGACACTGACACATGACTAGCCACTTGTTTTTAATATTTTCTGCTGAGCTGAAATCACTTTCTTCTGCAAAGCTACTTGAATGAATTGATTTACTTGTATGGAACAGAGCATAATTGCTTACAATGCATTATGTGCGCTCAGATAGATAAAACAAGCAATATAAACCAATGGGTGCCTTAATGTAATGTCCAAGTCATGCATTTGGACACTCAAATTGGCACTTAGGTGCAGAAAAATGGACATTTACATGTCTAAGTGGCAATTTGGAGTATCCAGATTAGGGATTAAGTTTCCCATGTTTGAAAACTGAAACCCTGTCTCTGTGCTCCACACATTGTTAATGCTGACTACAGAGCTTCAATAAGCACAAGCAGAGTAGTAGAGGATTAAATGAATTAACACATGCAAAGCTGTGCATCATTACAGCAAATGATGCCGATCTTGTTTGTGGCCTCGGCTAGGTGGATGAAGAAAATACATGCTGGTTTCAATGCAAGTATTTTAGGCATCTCAAATATAAGCCAAGTATAGCTTGGGGAATGTTGTGACTAAAGCAGAAGTGGAAAAACGGTGTTTGTGTGGGTGTGCTTTCCTACACTGCCTATATTTAGCAGGTTGAAATGCTGCTTCAGTGTTAAAAAACAGTAGTGCAAGAGTCTCCTTCACAGCACTGACAAATCTGTTTCTCAGAGGAAGGAAAGGACATAATCTTTTCATTATGGGATTGAGAGATCTGATCAGCATTGTTAAGCCCCCTTATTGTACCCAAACAGTAAATTCTCAGTTTTATGGTTGTCATGTGAAGATCAGGCTCCATATCACAGCACAACTTCCCACTCACCAGTGTCATCAGCATCAGGCCAGGGGGTTATTTACACTGTTTGCAAGTAAGCAGGAGAAAGCATGATTAAGATTAGGAATATGTTTGATAAGTGCTAGAAAGCAAGTGATAGAGTGGCAGGCAGAGGCTCACCCATTGATTAACGCCCTTAAATTAAATGATAAAATATGCCTGGAATAAAAAGAATTCTCACTGGGAACTTCTCCAAGCTCAAGCCCATATGTTACTGGCTAATCATTTCACACCTTTGTCTGCCAGAGTAATTAGATAAAAACGAAGCAGGAGTCTGCTTATTTTTCTTGCTACTGTTTCATAATACCAGCTAAGAAACTAGAGGTTATTTTAAGCTCATCTCAAATCTAGGGACTCACTGGGAGCAGCTCTTTGATACTCTGGTAATGGATTTTACTCGTCAGTACAAAAGCAACACAATACTTTTTGTTAGGGGTGTTTTGTTTGTTCATTATCAGGAAAGAAAACATTTACAAATACATACCTGTAATTGAATTAGATTTTGCTGTGTCACATGGACTCTAAGTCAGTGTAATTCCACTGTAGAATTGGAGGAGAATCAGGTCCACAGTGCTTATTGACAGTTGAAGGCCAATGGCCTCCTGGGATGCATCAATATAGCTAGCAGGTCAAGGGAGGTTCTGCTCCCCCTCTACTCCTGCCTCATCTGGAGTCCTGTGTCCAGTTCTGGGCTTCCCAGCTCAAGAGGGACAGGGAACTGCTGGAGAGAGGCCAGTGCAGGGACACCAAGATGATCAGGGGACTGGAGCATCTTCCTTGTGAGGAAAGGCTGCAGGAACTGGGGCTGTTTAGTCTGGAGGAGACTGAGGGGTGACCTCATTCATGTTTACAAATATCTAAATGGTGGGTATCAGGAGGTTGAGTCATCCCTTTTTTTCCTATTGTATCTAGAAACAGGACAAGGGGTAATGGGATGAAGCTGGAACATAAAGTTTCATTTAAATACAAGAAAAAACTAGATGATCTTTAAAGTTCCCTTCCAACCCCCACCATTCTATAATTCTATGAATAGAAAATGTCTTGGCATGAACAGTGCTTCTAACCAGTATGTTCTTACCTACATTAAATACTGAAATGAATCTAACTAGCAGCTATACTTCTATTGCTGCCATGGACTTCTCAGCAGAACAAACAAAGTCTGTGGACTGAATTGGACAAAATGTTCCTGAGCTGATCCTCTTCACAGACTGAATAAGACTTAAATTTTCACTCCCAAGCACAGAGACCCTTATTTATTATTTTTTTAAGATGAAGGAAAACTGTTCCTCCTTTACATCAGATGCTAAAAGAAAACCCTTGAGAAACTTGGAAAGAGGGCAAGACTTCCTGGTTTTATCCAAAACACCTACTGTGAAATCCTAGCATCCGGACTCCAGCTCATTACACGTGATGGTGAGAAGGAGGGGTTGCAATCACCTTAAGGGGACTTCTCCTAAACTGATGTTCAGCACCCTCCTCCCCACTCCTGAAAGTTTAGAGTTAAATAAGTAGCCTCCATCCCTTTATCACTGGCTTGAGCAGAGACATCACATAAACCCTGAGTCTGCCTTAGGTGCCATTGTCTGAATAATTTAGAAACTTTTATGCCTTCATGTTCTTCTTTCTCTTGTGTGTGTTTTGTCACCAGCATTTGAGTGAATACAAGACAGGTAATCAGGAAAGAGTGAACCAAAAAGCAAATACTTCACAGACCTGCTTTGGAGAAGGCCAAGCACTTCCCTCAGTATGGAAAGGAAAATAGTCTTATGTATCTTTGACCACAGAACAACTCCTTGAAGACAGAATGAACAGTCCAATAAGGAGCAGACATGATTGGCTTTATGGTGAGTAAAGTTAGCACTTTGTGCTAAAGGTGTAAATGCAAAAAGCAGTTAGTACAGCTGAACCCTCAAGGCAATATGAGGGTAGAAAATACGAAAAAAGGATGAGCTATGACTGAGACGTGATGGGGAAGATTTGGAGCAGGAGATTTGGCAGCCAAGAACTAATCTAGTTCTCCTCCCATCAAACCGTTTGCATTTTAATCACATACACTATGAAAAAAAAAAAGCAAACCAACAAACCTATGTAAAATTAACAATGTGTTGCGTGCTTAATTTGTATTGTCTGGGAATGTCAGGTTGAAAAAGGGATAGCCTCCCCTTAAAATATTGACTGATTTCTGAGGCTGGTATGCCCTGATTCACACAGCTCATGACTTTGTTTAAACTCTTGTATTAGTTACAACAATGCTGGTGCCTTACTGCATTGTCTTACAATGCAAGTTGAACATGTCAGTTGTTCTGGATCCTGGAAAAAGTTTTTTAGAGAGTTGAAACTGGGTATTTGTTCACTAACATCCAGGGATAGCAATAGTAATGAAAACCTATAAATTATTGGAAGAAAAAAAAATGAAAGAAGAAACAATTGCAAAACAAACCATTATTTGATTATCTCATTTGCAAACAATAAATGTCAACAACATCCTAGACTCTTGTCAAAGGCTCCTTAGAGAATGCAAATGTAGCCTTTATCTTCGCCTGCCCTTTATTAAAACAACTATATAGACTTTGCTGATAAACAAGACAATTAAACATAAATGATGTCATCTCTTGGCATTCATTCACTTTAATGAGTCTAGCCAATCACCCAGTGTAAATAGTAGTAGCTGGAAAGAACTAATATTCAAAACCATATTAGCAGACAACAAAGAGAAAACAGTGACCTTTGTTTTTAACTAGTGATACAGCCTCAGCATGCTGTGGGTGGGAATCCAGACAACTGCCCTTGTCATTTCTAAAAGTTCTGATTAAATGTGAGCATCAGTGTTTATTGTACAAGCCCTAATGAGGTGACTGTTTGTTGTGGTAGGTGATGGGTTTAGAGGTGAACAAGTAGCTTGCTCAGAAGGAAGCAACCCAGGAAGGCAAAACTGCTTCACACTAAATCAGTTCTCCTCATCTCTGTTCCTTTTCCTGGTGATGAATTTGCTCTAACTGACATAAAAGGATATGTTCAATCTTGGGCTATTTTCTGCTGAGTAGTTAGTAACAGTAGTACACAATATGCCTCCTCTTATCCTCAAGCTGCCTTTTCCCTCCCAGGCATTGTTAACCCCTGAACACATTTGCCCACACATTTCCAGAATACCTTTTCTGTTTAAATACAGAAATAAGGTACAGACTTCTCCCCTTGCTCTTCCTATAAATGACTGTACCCCATAGAGCATCCTGTTCTGAGCGTCTTCAGAATTTGACAGGAGATGGGTGGTTTCTTATGATACTCTGTAAGGGATGCTTAACCTTCATCAGAAATCAAATTCAGCTCTTCCATCTTTGCCCTACATAATAAATTGATAAAAGTCAAAGAGCTTTAACAAATGAGTCACTGAGATAAATGGAATGATGCTTTTTGTGTTTTTTCTCTGTATATTTAGTCCATGCTACTTAGCTTGTCCCACTACCAGATGTGCAGAGCATCTTTAAAGAGTAAATAACTACTTGACCTAGATGGAGATGTTGCACAAAAAAAAAAAAAAGCAGTTACAGCTTTTAAGAAACTTTGCAGAGGGTATTGCAACAGGAAGGAAAGAATCATTTGCTTGGTCAAAATGCATGGTCAGCGTCTTCATCAGTGATAAAAACACAGCTGGTAAAGCCAGCTGAGGGATTGGATCTCTGCTTTCAGTGTGACTGACTTCAGAATTGGAAGTTAAAAGCTCTTGCTTTGTCTTTTCTGCCATTGAATAGCTTTGATGTACTGTTGTATGGTGCTGCCAAATTTGATCCACACAGAGGTGGCACTGAAAATTATGTGGGAATTTAAAGGCAATTTATTCTTACACATACATGAACACCAAGTGCATGCTAGCTGACACCCCATGACATGTAAGTGCTTTTGCTTGGAACTGCAAGTAGGGGAAGAATGGTTCAGGGATCTTTCCAGTCACATACATTCAGTTCTCTGCAATGATCCAGACTTCAGTGTGGCCTTAGACACATTAATTTACAATTCTTGGGCTTTATCCTAGTTTATGGGGTGATGATAGCAGCATTCAGGACCAGTCATCACTCAAGTAAGAGAGTGAGTGCTACTGCTGGTGCATAGGCTTGCTTCTAAGCTTGTTTCCTTCCTTGACAAGAAAGAAGGGACCTATAAAAGAGAGTAGGGATTGAAAGGGAGTGGGGACTGAAAAGAATTTGTGGTGTTATGGCTTCTTCAGTGCTGGAGAAATTTAGTTCCCCTGAACTAATCACCTGGTCACATGATTATCAGGGTGAGAATGGGGTTACCAGGCTCTGTCATGTGGACTGAGTTAGGAATCACTTTCCTTCAGCCAGAGATTTTTTTATTTGATTTCTTTTTTTTTCCTTTTTTTTTTTAACATTTTTCCCCTTTCCAGACTTGTGTGGTGTGTAGATACAGAAAAGGCATGTAATTTATTGCATGAGAGTTGATTATCCAATTCAAAATCCCTTGCAACTGCTATCAGGCTGTGCTTAGCCTATCTAGAGTAGGGGTCTGCCTTAGATATCAGTGTTGAAAAGAGAGAAAAGGGAGCATTTGATATCACCACTGTCCAGGGCTGCCACAGCTCAGCCTTCTTCACACTTCTTGCAGCAGGGGGGATACTTATTTTAAGTATATAGCCTATAGATGTTATGTATACTTATGCATATATAAATAGATACGCATACACATCTATCAGTATATACGTGTATAGATATACATTACATATACCTCTAAAAAATTCTAAGACCTGGGTGCTGCATCTTTCTACCATTGCTAGAGACACCTGTCATTATCAAAGAAACTCTAATCTTATTTCAAGTTATTATAATGTTGAAACTTGATTCACAAGCAGACTCACACCCCTGAGGGGGAGAGACTGACAACGATGTGTGCGAGTCGTCCATTATTGTTGCTGAGTGTGCAATGAAGATCAAGACTAATCTTTCTAAAAGTAAATAGTGGATAAATGTGAAGCCTGGAGCTGTCATTTTAAGTCTTTTCATCTCTAGAATAATAATCTCTTCCAGAAACCGGTCTCTGGGTAGAATTTGCAATCGTTCACTTGTAGCTGTCGATCTGTTTTTGCTATTTTACAGCAAGTAAATTTTCTTCTCAGTGGGTGAACTGCATGACAAACCACAGGCAAACTTCTGAAAAACTGCAAACACTTACACTTTACTGCAAATGTAACCATAACAATTCAAAGTACTAATTTTCTACCTCATATAATACTTGTAAGTATGCCTTAGCAACACTCACGGGAAACATAATTTAACAGTGCCTCTCTCTTCCTTACCTCGAGATGAGAAATTTCTGTCAAATGCTTAACAGAAGGCCGGCTGTCTGAGCTTCCCATGTGCTTATCTGTATGTTTTTTTTTTTTTTTTTTTTTTTATTCCAGGAACATCTTGAGGGGGTGTTTGTTTTTCTTTAACCCTTCACTAGCTATGTGATAGCTTCATTCTGTTAATGCAAATATGCTATCTTGGTTCCAAATCTCTCCCTGGATTAAAAAAAAAAAATGAATGAGGAAATATGAGCTGGGCACTTCACAGAGGATCTGAAAATGAGGTCTGTATCAATAGGACAGAAATAGGTGTCTATTGTGCAACTTATCCACTTGGCACACCACGAAGAATCAGCAACTGGGTGGCTACTTCCATGTTTTAGCTAGCATTTGTATTATTCATACTTGTACACAATGCCAGATTCACATATATAAGAACATAAAGACTCTAAGAAGCTTTTCTTTTTAAAGTAGGAGAATTAAGAAGCATGAGAAAAAGTATTTCTACTGTAATATATAGTTTACTATGTAAAATACAGAGATGAAAGAATTTAAAATTGACAGTAGTTTTTACCATTCAAATCACTAGCAGGTCTTGAGTGACATTTTATCACTTAGTGTGGATTCAAAAGAAAGAATAAAGCTCAGTGGCTTGGTTTTTCTTCCACTCAGTGGAGTCTACATCATAACACCACATTTTCACCTTTCTGATTCCAAGAGCTGATGTTGTAGTTATGCAAAGCCAAGAGTACTCCAGAAAGGAAAAGCCCATGGGAAAAGCTGAGGTCATCTTTTTTAAAGGCAAGTTAGAATCATTTTAAGATAAGATCCAGAAGAGTAGGCAAGCTGAGAAATCATCAGGTGAAAGGATCACCTAGTCTAAACACCTATCTCTATCAGTGAACTGTATTAGATGTTTAGAAAAGTGTGTGAGAATGAGGCAAGTATGCAGTGGCCTTTTCCTGGTGCAGTCTTCTAGTCCACGACTACAGTCAGATCAGAGGTGGCAGCCTCCATCAAGAAGTGTCAAGGTCTATTCCATGGTTGACAAAGGACCTCCCTCTGTCTGTACTGAGCCTGTCCATGTGGTAATTTCATTTGATCATTTTTTACCTATCATGATGTTCCAGATGTCCTTACTAGCCAGCCAAAAATGTCTGAAATCCCATGATTTCCAGGATTTGGATGTCTATGGCCAGGCATAAATTCAATATCTACATTAAGGTGGGATGTAGAACCCAGTCTCTTCCTCATTTAGATGATAAGATGGTTATTTGGTGTAAATGGCTTAACAAATGGCTTATCTTACCAAAGAGAGAGTGATGTTTACCTTTGTTACTGCTTGCTGCTATGGGAGTTACCAGAAAGAAAGACACTCCATGTGCTTATCTGCATGGGTTAAGATGGTGGGTGAGCAGGTTTTGTGGTACCAGCTGTTCATGCTGAACCAGCCAGACACAGGCTTTCCATAGAAACTTCATCTTTGTAATCAGAGTTGGCAGTCAAGGTGTAAAAATTCCTGTCATCCCTTGATATGTGAGCTGCTAGGCTAGTATTGTAAACTTTGTAAGAGGAAGGGCTTCAAAATACATTAACAAATACATGAAGTTTTGACCTTCATTAAATACACTTAATTCCCTTATATTCATCAGAGAGTTCATTCCAGCATGAAGTTTTCCTGGATATACTTTGCTGGCAAAGTTGTACCTTTTATGGGCATGAAAATGTTTGTAATGTGGACTGTTTCTCAGATACAGATTTACACACAAACCCAGTGTCCTTTTCCAGCAGAATTTAATACTAAAAAAAAATCCAAACTGAAGGCAAGACAGAGGAAATATTGTAAGTGTGCTTAACCTGAAATCTTGTCCCCAAACACAGATATGACTCGTTGACACATTTCTCATCCATGAGTGGTTTTGAGATCTTTCACCTGAATTTCTAACTAATCTTCTTGGCATTCTTTTTTTGTTTCTTAAAACCAACCTATGTTGGAAAATGAAGCCATTTGAAGTAAGAATTTTAAAGCAAAAAGTGAACTCTTTGTTTTCCAAATCCCTATTGGACATCTCCTCTCCATCCATCCTTATCCCCCATTATTTCCTCTGCTCTAGTAATTAGAAACAGAAATTTCATTGCAAAGCCTCCATTTAAAAACTTTATCTGTCTGAAGTAGTTCCACTGGAAGACATTTTTGCTGTGTCTAGCATTGCCCTCAAGGAAATGTACTTGCTCAGACATTTAGTTCAAGCCAAGAACATTTTTGACACCCACAAGGAGTTTGCCAAGTGACTGTGAGCATCATGCATTACAGTGTCATTCCAGCCACAGGAAAACCTAAACCACATGAGCCATTTGAATCATGATTTCATCCTGTCCAAGAAAAAAAGAAATTCATGTATGTTTCATGACATTTCAGTTTTAACTGAGCTGCCTATAAAATGTCAAAATGCAAAAGGTTGAAGAGAGGAGCTTATTCACTACTGAGCAATGTCAAGCAAATATTCAATTTGACATCAGATGCGTGATAAAGCTTTAAAACTCGTGTTTCAGTGAACCTGATGAACCTTTCATTTGAATGAGACACAACTCAGGCATTAGTCAGACAGGAGATGAGATGCAGTCCTATAAAATAACCACATTAGTATGAAAAATGAGATATAAAGCAAACTGTCCCCATATGTTGCTATCCGTACCTCAGAGAGATTTTTCTTGAAGTTTTACTGTGATGATCATCAAGGGAGTTTACATGCCTTGGCCTGGAATTGTTATTAATCTAGAGGGGAGTAAAGGGAGACAAACTCAGACAAAGTGACATCCAGGAAATAAGGACAGATGGGACAGAGTTGAACCAAGAATTATTGGCAGGGGAGACAGCAAATGCTTTCCACTGAACTGCATTTTGGTACTGAGCATGGTGTTCTCCTCCTAGACTGAAGGAAAAATGCTTGGGGTCCCACACTACTCACATGCAAAGCAGTTGTCTATCCCACTGCATTATTGATCACTTGCAACAGCTTTTTAATGTAGTTTGAAGAATACAGTATATGCATCATTTCTGTATTACAGTCTTTCAATCATCATCATGATGCAAAGGAAAAACATTGTTTGGAGCAGATGTACTCTTTTATTTGCTAATATGTTCTTGGTTGACACTAATTTGCCACAGCAAAATTTAGCATAAGTCTTCAACGTGCCGCTCAATAACGCCATTCCAAAAACCAATGGCTACACAATAAACAGCATCAAACAACCCATAATAAAACAGTTTTACTACAGATGTTCATTATGCACATGAGTATCTCTAGCAGCTCGTTTTTGTTTGGAGAAATGTTTGAAATTAGTTAGGAAAAGCAGTAATTAAAATTAGTTGCTTCTCATAAAATTCAGTAAGATCAGAACCGCAGACGTGTCACCGTGCTCAGTTCCCGTGAGTGATTCCTCTCCTCCTGTCCTTCAAAACATGTTAAATAATTTTGTTGTACACTTGTGTTTCATATCCAAAGCTACTCTGGGTTCCAAAAGGCATCGTGCTGGTGAGCAGCAAGTGTTTGGACTTTAGAGATTCGGTGCTGTTCACTTTAATGTTTCTCACCACATTCCTGATTGCTCTTTTCTCTAAGACTGCGTTTGATACATGTTGTAAGAACACTACTTGCTGGATTAATTGTCCTGTAAGCTCATGGCCTGCCTTTTGTACCCTAATTTCCTTACAGTGCTGTGGAAAGTGTTGTGTGTCGTGGCTCTCCCTATTGACTAGGTATATAAGTAGCTTCTGATGACACAAACTGACTTGCACTTAGAGCCTCACTATGTGAATGCAATTTAATCCACCATGTGATAAGGACAGCTTCATCTTACGTTTCAAAAGATATGTTTTAAATTTACATTTGAATATATGTGTTCAGCTGAGTGGCTAAAGAAAGGTTTTCTATCTGGATGCATAGCCTGGCTAAATAACCAAGGCTTGTAGTCTAACTATTCTCATTGTCTTTGGGCTCATGTAGCTGTTTGTAACACTCATCAACTGAAGAGATCAAGATTTTAATGAAGTAATGAAAGGGGTTTTTTTTGTCAGCATTTGGTCCTTTCTCACCTCAAGTGAAAGAAAATGTCATTGTGTTAAGGGAAAATTCAAATTATTTGTCAGATTTTTTTTTTTTGCCAAGCCTTTTTTTTTTTCATTTAATATTCATTTTTGACACAACTTCAGATTGAATGTTGTTTCAACTAAACTGGTTTTGCTTTTTCTTTTTAACTTCCATGCCTTATCTCAATGTGGTCATTTTTTTCTGCAGTGAATTATTGTCTAGTACTATGTCTAGTGGTTGGAAAAAAAACATCCTTTGTCTGAATATTGAATGCTTGCTCATCCAATATGAGCAAATCAAGAACAAAGCAAGCAGAACATTACCTCCTGTAGTGTGTGGACCCGGACAGGCTCTTAGGTACCTCAAGCAAAGAATAAAATGACAGAACAAAGTTGTCTGAACAAATTCTTATGAATTTGGGCAAAATTTAGATCTTAAATGTCAACTTTTTCTCTCTGACTCAGCTTTGAAGAAGCTTGCAAGAAAAAAAAAGCTGAAATCCTCATTTCTTAGTTAAAGTAGATGGTCAGGAATGAGTTTCCTTCCTTCACAAAGCACAGGGGACTACACCAGGAAGCAGTGAGAAGATGGTATCACTCATAGTTGAAGGTAGCCACAAAATAGCTGTGGAATGAGTTCCCCACATTGCCTGTGAGTTTTACATGCAGATGTGGCATTCATCAATTCCCAGTGACATCAGTCTGTGTGTTGCAATATCAGGACATGAGGCGTGATTGATTAATCTGTAGCTCTGACTTCATTTTCTGACTTAATAATTCCCTGCTCTCCAACACAGAATATGAGGCTCAAACAAAAGGAAAAGAAAGAGAAAATGAGATCCCCTTACTTCATTCTTCTGAATAAAAAGAGAAATGAGCTCTTAATTGAATAAGGCACAGATCTGCTGAAAAGTGTTAACTGTGTTTGGGACTACGGTGTGAATTTATATCCATGAAAGAAAACCCATCTCTTTGAGTCACTGATATGTGACAAAAGAAACATTAAGTGCAATTAAATATCATGTTAAAAAACTAGTTTTGGAGCGTGTCCATTGCCTTACAGGGCAGTTTGGCTTCTGAAATGACCTTGTTTCTGAAACCTGTGCCTGCACCCTCAACCTATAAAAGCAACTTAATAAACCTTCCAGACCTGAAATGAACATTTTGATGACACTATGAATACAGTATATGCTAAAGATCTTCTATTCCATTTTCTATAACCATAAACAGATACGCTTTAATGGTCTGATGCCTTTACCTTAAAAAATTCCAATTTAGTTCCCTAGAGCTATAATAATAAAAACTGCTGACATTCTGTTTTTATTTTTCAGAGTAAGAAGAACTTATCTTATAAAGGCTTCTACATATTTGTGGGCTGGTGAGATCAAGCTGGGTCTCAGGATCAGGCATCTTTGTTAAGAAGAAAGAGAAGGTTGTGAGAGGGATGTGATGTGGACTTATAACTTGACACAGGTGACAGCAACACTCTCAACACATGAAGCCTACTCATTTTTTTTCATCTTTCAAATGGCTTTGTGAACATCAGAGCTTAGAATTCATTTGCTCGTCTTTGCTTTCTTTTGGCAATATTTCTATCATTCTGAGTTTGAAGAGGAGCCATCCATTTCTGTTAGAACAAATGCACTGTGCAGGAAGGGAATCCCTTTCTGCCAGGATTCCTGTACCTGCTTCTGGCATTGCTGGGTTACAGGAGTTCAGGTTCTCATTCCTACACAGCAGACAGTGAGAATAAGTCCTTACATTTTTTTCTGGGAGTTTATTTTGGTTTGTTTTTAAAATGAAATGCACATAAAATGCAAATGGGGGGAAATAGTAGGCTGCCTTATGTCTAAGAGAGAAAATACTTGCTTCTGCAGAAGCCATATCCCTTTCTTGTGGCATGTAGTAAAATGTCTTACATATTTGAACTCGGATCTGAAATGGCAATACAGAGTTAGGCATGAATGCATCATTTTCCTGCCTATTACGGTAAGTGTTAACATTGTATTGAAAGTACATTTCTTATATCGATCTGACAGAATTCAATCTTCAGATATCTCAGAGCAATCAGCATGGGTTTATTCAGTGTCTGCACAAGTCATATTCTAACAGTTTTCACCAGGAATGATCATGGCAAGCTTTCATAGGTCTGTACTTTTATTTTTGCCAATTCTTCTTTTTATTTTGTAGCATCTCCTCAAGAGTTTGTGTTCAAAATAGATTCATAAAGCCTTTTCAGATTTTAATCTCTTTACAGGAGATATGATCCCACTTGGTTTTGATTTTGTCTACCAGGAGTACTTCTACCCTATTGATGTTGCACATTCTTTTTTTCCCCCTTATATCTAAGCATAGGAGAAAACTCTGCGGACACCCCAGCTCTGTATCCTGCGGTCATACAGTGTCCAAAGGCCAGCAGATACTTAATGAGTAATGTAAGACTGAAACAAGTACATAGTGATGCTCCTCTAGAATATGCTCCAAGGAATGTGTGGCCAATGGTCATCCTGAGGCAGAGAGGATGTAGCTAATCACATGAAACAGGTTCTTTTCTTCCGTGGATTTGTCCTGTTACTTTTTGAACCCAGACTACTACAAACAGAATTTTTAAACCAACTTTTAAGAGAGGGATGCATAGCACTGAGGCTACAGGAAAATCACCTGTCATTTTGTAGGTTGACTAAAAGTGCAGTTGGAGCCATTTACTTCTGATCTGTGTATTGGATAGCAGTAACCTGAGGCTTGTCTCAGCTGTCTGAGACAGCAGCAATTTGGTCTGAGCACTAGAAACCTTTGCAATGTGCTTATGTTGTCCATGGTCAGAGGTTAATAAGGCTAAGGCAGAGAGAAAGAGAGCAGAAATAAGTGGGAAACCATTGAAATACAGGAACTGTAGTGAAGTTGATTGTGGGAGCACAGGTCCAACCTTTGAGGCCATTAAATCTGGCTCCTTAACACTGCATGCAGCCAGCTCTTGCAGCCCCTGCACCTGATGGTGAGAATGTCAAACAGGCAGGGCAAGGTTTGTAAGCACAGCTATTAGCTTGCTGGAAAAAAAACCCCAACAAACATTTCAGGCACATGACCCTTATTTTATATCTGAAGAGAATGAAACATTGGTTGGGAATAGTATGTGCTTGGACCATCAGAATTACAGTATTTCTACCATTGCAATTCTCTCAATTATTTTTTGCTGCTATGAGCCCCTGAGGAGGATGCCAATTTAAATAACAAAGCACAAAGAGGAGCTTAATAAAAAATGACCCTTCCTGTAAAAATCTGGATTTTGTGCAAAGTTCTAGGAAGATTTCTTAACCAGATCCTGTTATTTTCTATCCAATTTTGCACTATACATCAGCTTAGTGTCAGAATGGAAGTTAGATTTAGAAAGTCTGAAACTCAGCTCATGTTTTTGATTTGAGAGCTGAAGAAATCCCTCATCAACACCAACCTTCTAAAATCTGGTGAACATGAGAGCTATGCTGGGATTCAAAATTAAGGCAACTGTCAATGTGCTTTTCCATATTCTGTAGAAGCCTCTCTCAAGGAACTGAAGCCCTGTCCTTCTCAGCAAAAGTTCTAAACCTTTATTCTTCCAAGAAAAGGCACATTAGAGGAGGAAACATCTCCTCTTAGATGTAGTGTAGCTTCTCTGGCATGCAGCTCTGTGGCTGATTAAACCAAAGGGTCAGGGTCTTTTCCACTACACACACATGGTCATTGAGTAAAACTGAAGAAAAGAGACCTTTCTAAAGACAAGGAAGTGAGGCTGAGCTGGAGTTCAGAGATAAATTTAAAGGAAAGCAAGGACTCAGCAGGAACTGAAGTCCAGATCTTCAGTGTTGGGTTTGAGCCTTGTCTAAAAGCAATCTTACATCCTGAACTTCACGGGATGTGTTAAAGTGAGCATCACACTTTGTTCGTGTAATAAACTGACCTGCTGTGATGGACTTTTAGGTGTGGATCCTGCCTTACATCTGTTGAGCAAACATTTTAGATGACTTATATTCATATGAAGGGGAGACTTTACTGTGCTGATTAAGTAAATAACTGCTTTTAAATATTTGCATACCAATACTTAGATTTATGAGTGTGAATTCTCAAGATCCCTGTTTTTATGATCCCATTTCAACAAGGGCAATTACTTCCATTCTATTAATGAGGAAAAGACATAGCAAATACTAAGAGACCATGCAATAGGGTAAGATCAAAGATGCAGTTTATTGACTAGAACACATGTTCTCCTCACTTTTATTACTGGATGTTATTTGCATAAAAAAGCAAGTTTTTAGTTTAAGAATTTTTTTCTGTCTTGTCACTTATTCTCACTTCAGGTCATAATCTTCTTTCTGTGACATGACAGTTGATTTCTGGGGAAAATGTTATCAAGTCATGCTTCAGTGGTCAGTGGTTCAGATAAAGGAATGGACAGCTCTTAAGTAGGTTTTGTTTTCATGCTCATGTACTAAAGTAATAATGCTGAAGGGAAACAATCCTCTATGCAGAATCTTTCCATCACGTGACAGGAATTTATGAGGCATTTGGCATTATAAATACAGTCCCCATGATCTATTCTCCATGACAATTGTAGGGCAGCACTACAAGACTCACAAGAAGGGAGTTTAAACCAAAAATAAAAACTAATTCAAGTCTTCTGCTGGAGTTTCCAGGGCATTATGCCTTCCTTGTGTCTCTCTCTTAGACTGCAATCATCAGGGGTTAAAGATCATTTTGATACTTCTTTACTATATTTTTGGCACTAAATAAGTGTTAAATGCTCATGTACATCATTATCTTTTAAAAAAGAATTGATAATAATACAACCTTAGGAACATTTTTCACTATATTTTATTAGTTATCCACCCAGCATCTGCATCAGCAGCTCAGGAGCAACCTCATACCAAAACACTGATATGGTGCAGCTAATGACTTCTGTTCCATGGTTAAATGTGAGATTGGTTTGTATGCAAAGTGGATCCTAGGTGGCCAAAAACCTTTATTTATTCAGATATTTAAAATATTAGTCCAAACAAAATTGATTCCAACTTGCTTGAGTTTTCAGACTTTATATTATAGTTTGAGCAGCATCCTTCTACAGTGACCTAACCTAAAATCATCTTATGAACTACTGTCCACAGCTGGATGTGAACTTTGTAGGTAATGTCTCTTATTTGTAACATATAGAACAAAACAATCTGGAGATATATACTCAGTTGCTTTATTATGTTTCCATTTCTATGGTTGAAATAATGGTCTCTTTTTGCTACAAGGAAGAAAACAATAGAAATGACCTCTAAGATGACTACTCTCAACCAGTCCTTTGCCTTACATTTGACATGATGAAGAGTCTTTCACTGACTCTTGTCTTCTGAAATGCACACTCATATGAGACTTAGGACTGCATATCAGAGAGTGCTCACACATTCATAGCAATAAAAAAACCCAACAAATTAGTTATTCATTTTCTTTTTGTCACCTGGGAGTTCCTCGTAACTGAGTGAATCTTTGCTGCCATATGCTACAGTTCCATAAAACAAATAATTTATTCACATGTTATAAAGATCACAAAGAAGCAAGAGCACGCAAGCAATGTAACATCAGCTTCATGCAGAAACAGCAAAACTGAGGAAACAGATACCCTCCGGAAATATTTTTATTTGAAGTCCCTGCAGGACCTCCTAGCCAGAACAGGTAATGTTACATCAGGGAAAGGAGATTTCTATGAACTGTGGAAGTGTTCCAGGATGTGAGTTTGATGAGTCTCTGACTCGGTTCCAGTTATAGCTCCAGTGCAGCAAAACACTGAAGTCACATGGACTGTGCTTCAGTAAAACACATCTGTTTTGAAGAGTCCCTGTTGTAGAACTGCACCTGGGATTGTACACAATGGTAGTTTTAATCTTTCAGGTGACGTTGGCCATTTTAAGCGTATGTTAAAAAACCAAATCAGCCCCCAAACATCAAGTTTATTTTCCAGTGATATAGATAATGAGTTATTCAATTACAACTCAAATGTGCTTTCCATTTCCATTACTTTCCATTCGCTGTGCCAGATGACCACAGTTTGGTGTTTCTCTGTTTGGGAAATGAAAATAGATTAGTCTGTCTCGCTTCTGTTTACAGCCCGATTCTAATACATTTCACTCAGGGGTTCATGTCTGTCAGTCCAATCCTTGAAATCTCCAGCTGTCATTGCCAGACATTAAGATCATTTCCATTAAGGGTTAAAGAATTTGCTAGACTGCTTATTTTAGCCCCAAATTGCCATCATTTAAAAATATAGTTATACGTTTTGGTCATGTCTGACTTTGATTTTAAAAAACCCCATGTGCTAACTTTTAGAGAGATTTGTTGTTCTGTATTCTAAGCCCATTTACTTTCACCCTGTCTCTGATTCACTTGCTGCTTATAAAATTTCTAGCTATTATACTTTGCTCAATATAGTGTGTGTCTGACATACTATCAGCACCCTGCTGCTGGGCAGACTACCAGTGCTGGGTTGTAAAGAAACGAACAAATACCTGAGAGTGCCCTGATCTGACCTGGCACCATTCTCTGAGCAGAAATGGAAGACGTTCTGTGACTAATTCTGGTTCATTTTCTCTCCTGTAAAGTACACTTTTTTGCTTACTCCATCAGGAGGGATAAGCTCATCTCATTTCAGACCTGTATTACTTTATTTCAGTGTATCATTTCATTCCTCTGCTACAGGCAAATGTCTGTGATACAGGTTGTATTTATAACTATAGTGTATAATCCCTTTTGTCTGTTGCTCATGCCAGATCCTGTTTTGAAGTAGGTAATTGTTTCATTATACTATGAACATTACCATTTCAATAAAGTCTCTTCTCAAAATGATTCCAATTTACTTATGCAGAAGTTAGATATTTCTTGATTTGCCATCTAAGGAAACTATTAAGATTGCCAGTACGTTTTCTTTGCTTTCTCTTTGGCTAAAACTCTTCTTTGACAGAAATGACACTTACATTTCCATGTAAGTGAAAAGGTTTGTATTTACCATGAACATTTTGAAATGTTCTTGAAAAGCTAAATATCCAAAGCCCCAAACAATTTGGCTACTAGGAAATTACCACTGTCTTATACCATTCAATTCACCAATCATTTGGTGATCCATTTGTGTCTCTGAGCTGTGTTTCTTAATTAGAGCATGCACCACATAATGCATCACTCTTGTCCCCTGAGAGAAAAGTCTTGGGTGTATCACAAACCTTGGTGTCCAACAAGAAAGCAAGACAATGGAGGAAAATATCCAAATCAAATAGCTACCTCAGGCTGGAGCTCCCATCCAAATGACATTTGTTTCTGTCCAGATTTATTGCCTTCTTTCTCCTAGAGGGGAGGGATTATACTGTAGAGTATGAAATATGGGGAAAGCCATGCTTAAACAAGAAGGCAGGAGGACCACATTTCCAGAGAGAAACAGTCTTCCTCCAGAATGTTCAGTGCTTCAATTGAAGTCAGAGGTTGAGGTATAAGTTATGGGGGAAAGATTTAGGAATTCCAGCAAAAGACCATTTTTCAAACAGCTTTAAAACTGTGTTTACAAATCTAACCTTAATTCTGCTTATTGACATTCTTCTCCCACAGGACATTGATCCAGCGGATGCAGTGTTGGAAGCTTGCAGAAATCTTTAATTTACAACTGAATTGCTTGACCAAGTTAGTGGGGGCTGTGTCGATGAGGGACGACTATGCCTTTGGGAAGATTCTCCACAAACTCATGCATGAAGTTTGATTCTGCAGAGTCATGGGCAAGTAACTTTTGGTTTTAAGTTTTGATGGGGAAAAAAAAGGAAAAAAAACCCTCATTTTCCAGGATTAGAAGCACACAGGTAGGGTAGAATTGCAAGATACAGCCTATATAAAAGCAGAACAGTAAGAGCAGCTGTGCACTCTAATGAAACATGGGAGGAAGGTGGTCCAGCACTCCAGTTGCCACCTGACCCTATTTGTCCACCTTATTCAAGGAGTCAGAGGCATGTTTTCCTGTATGCCCAAGCAAAGGATGCAAAAACCTAGCTGATACATCATGTCTCAGACAGCTTTTATTCTACAGATAGAAGCATTGAAGAAACGAGGCAGCTCCTGCCTGTAAAGCATGAGACTTCTGTTATCCTTTGTGCAATGCAGATATAACCTCCAATGAGTTCTGGGGAAAATCTCCCCTACTTTAGGAAAGAGAACTTTTAATTCATTCTCTACCCTTAAAACAAAGGTATTCTCCAGCCTCTCACATTCTTGCTCCATGCTGAGACCTTGGTCTATTAGAAAAGCAAATGGCCTCTCAGCTGCTTCATGACTTCCTGTATTGCTGTGTGGAGCCCTTATGGAACTCATCAGCACTGAGGCAAGATAGCCTGTTGAACTATCAAGGCTCAGGCTCATCAGCTTCTATAATGGCCACAGAGGACTTTCAGAAACCTCTTCTTCCCCTTGCTGCATGGTCAAGGACATGTACAGCTGGGTTCACTAAGAAACTGCACCAGTCTGAGCCAGGACTCAAATTCTGTGCTTAAACTAGATTGAGGCGTTTTAATCTCTCTGTTTCCATACTCCTACACCAACTTTCACTGTCATAAAGTCCCATCCACGCTGTGCCCAGTGGTGGCTGAAGGGGAATTGAGCACTACTGCTCCTCTGTGACTCTTCATTTTCCTATGTGAGCATTTTGCAATACACGTGGTGTACCACAATTTAATTTCCCAGTCACCAAGAAGTGAGAAATAACATGCATCTGTCAGAGCAGCAGAGTACTCTGTGGAAGGGCAGTAGGCTCATATCTCCTTGTTCTTCTGACAGCACAGCATCCTTCTGATGAAAGCTGCATTGTCCTAGGAAGTTCTGCTGTGCCACAGGAAGAGCATGCCAGGTAAATCAGCATGACTTCTGTGACCCCTCAGGGATCCACCACACCTCACACCCTGCCCAATGGACCTTGAGTCTGCTGTTCTGTTTATGCCCTTGAGTCCTCCTGGCAATGCCTTGGTTTTCCATTTCAACCACCACTCACTGTTTCCCTTCTGAGTCTCTCCCTGCCCACACCCCCACCAAACACACATCAAGCTATGTATATTTGGTTGATGCAAAGTGTGGCAGCAAAAATGTCTTCAACATTGGAGCTGTAAAGTGATCATGAGAGGAAAAGCATGTGGATAAAGCACTAAACAGGAAACCTGCTGTTTGGCTTTTGCACTGACCCTCTGCCTAACTCAAGGCCAACTATATTTAAACTGTTCTCTATCAGACAGCCCCATGTGGATGACAAGCCAGCTCTCTTCATGGAATCCTTGTGCATACCCACAGGGCAGGGCAGAACTGTGCAAAAGTCATGGGAGCAGCTGGGTTGAGCTGGTGGCCATCCATTGGAGGCTTCTTTGTCCTTCTTCTTAACCTGATCTTGGTTCCCTGGGTAGCTCATCTAGAACTAGTTCAGTTATTCACAGCCTCTCTGCAGTGTTGTTCTGTGTAAATAGCAGCTTAATCCCATTACAGGCCTGAGAAAACCCACTGAAGCTAAGCATCTTGAGCTGGCTAAAATACAAATGCAAAGCAAGTTATCATTACACTCTCTTCTCCAGCATGTGAGTCTGGATTGCTCCCTACTTGAAACTAAAGTTGGTGGCATTTTATCCCAATTTACAGTAGTTGCAACAGGTGTGAATGGAAGAGAGCCACGGATAAGAGCCAGCTCAGGGTTATCTCTGCCAAATCACTTTGAGGATACAACACAGTTAAAAACAATGCCCTTATCCATATCACTAATGAATAACTCTTGCAGTGACTCAAAAAGAAAGGACTTTAAATGACTGATTTATTTTCTGCTAGCTGGGTTGCTCTATATTCTTTGCAATTCTCTCAGGCTGGGCTGTAGAAATAAAGCAGTCAGGGTCATTTTTACTTAATGTTGGTTTCATTTTTAGTCAGGGTGCTTTTCTAGGCTCTTGGGCTTGAATCAGCAATAATAGGGCTGTAAATGAATTGAAAAACAAGGAGGAGAAGAAAGGGAGAGTGAGGAATGTTAAAATTCTCATACCATTCCTGCTTTTCCTGTGTTTTGCAAAAGAGTGTTTGGAGCCAGATTTTGGGCCAAATTGGCTTCTAGCAGGAAAAGAAAATGATTAAAGAATGACAAACAGGACTGGTAAGCTCTCTATGCCCAGACAGAGCTGCTTCTCCTCAGGCAAACCAACGTGCACCCAATTATACTCAAGAGAGTGTGGTAGATTTATTTTTCCATTGTACAAGAAAAAGTTCATTGTGCTCTTCCCTTGTGCTTGCTTTCTCCTCCAACAAGAGAAAACATTTGGTCCAAAAGTTTTAACTTTGACAGTCCTCTGACTACTAGAAAAATGGTAAGCAAGCAATTAGAAATGGCATTTACCTGGTCAGATATGCTGAGATTTCTGCTGCATTTTAAGGAAATCTGCCATAAGTTTTGCATCAGATTGGCAGCCTCTTGCTCCTGACTCCTTTTTCTGAGTACATTTCCTTTTGAGGTAAAACAAGATGAAATGCACCACAACTTTTTATCGTGCAGTTATCTGCATTCCTGGACAGTGTCACTGTCTGGTGTGTGATTCATTCATGATCTCTGCAAAGTTTTATGCTTCCATTAGAGGTTTCTCCTCATTCTGTTTCATTTTAGACAAAAATAGTCCCCAACGAACTTTAGTTTTTAGAGGGGGCATGACCTAAATGGGAAGATGGCATACTGTGGGACAAATGAGGCCACATCCTGTCTGTAATTTTCTTACTGAAATATAAATACCTGGAAAAATCTCTATATATCTGGAAAATCTATATCTACTCACAAGCAGAGAGAAGAAAAACCTTGTTGTTCATTACAAGTAGTGCTAATTGCTGTACATCACAGCTGCAGACATACTCTGACTACAGACACATTGTGCTCAAATCAAGCAATAACTTGGAGAAGGTAAAGTAAAAATCACTTAACCTTTGCTTATCACACAAGTCAACTCCAATTAGAGGGTCAGATTAGTGGGATGCCTGTAAAACAATGAACTAGTGAGGTATCCTGAGGAAGACATATTTATGTTGTTATGCTCTCCTATGTTATTTTTCCCTTATGCATCAAGTTATCAGATCAAATAGCTGCAACATCTGAGGGTTCAGGAGGATAGATGGAAGATCATTGGTCTCTAAGAGAAGGCTAATATTAAAGCTATTTAAGATGTGCAGGGTAAGTTAGTGGTTGGGTCTGTGTCTAGAAGGAAGGATGGAGGGTATTTTCTGATAGGTGCATTTTTCATAGTGGTTTTCCTCATGCTGAGCTTGAGCTTTCCCTGTTTCACAGAATGATTTCTAGGCTTTGAGATATGTGATAAGCAAAACTTGGCAAAAGCTTAGTTTTGATTTAGTCCTTCTAAAGATTTGCTAAACACGACTAGAACCTTGTCCCTACTCAACCTGTCTGGACTGTTAATCTGAATAAAGGGTACCACATAAGGATGCCACAAAACCACCCTTGAGAATATTCATTCTTCCTTTCATTCAGATAATACTGGATCTAATTGATAGATAACGTGGACAAGTTCGATGCATTTTGAGATTCAAAAGAAGTGTCCACTTTGTGCTTGCTGTCCACGTCTGTGTTGATAGCTGTTAGATAAAGGCAGGATAACAGCAGGACTTGTTTGTCTTGGTCACTGAATCAAGCATAATGCCATTCCATGGGACAGTGAACAGAGAAAGTTAAGCAAAATTAAACCAATAACACTGGGCTTCAGTAACAGTCATACAGGGGCCAGAAGAAAACAGTTCAAAGGAGATATTTGTGAAAAATGAGTGAACGGGGTCAAGGAAAGGTAATTCATGGTAAAGATAACCAGAATCTGCGACAGTCTTTCATTGCAGGAGGCATCAAGGGATATAAGGGGAATGTTTAAACTACATAGGAGCAAATACTGATAAGACTTTCTGCTGAGATTAAGGTATCAGTTTCCAGCCAAAGGGATCTGGGGATTGGATCATTATTGTGCTATTAGCTGTTGGCTGGAGATAAACAAAACAAACGTTTATTCTCAGGAGAAACAGCACTTGGGGTTTAACTGAATTTGCTAATTTGAAATTCCCTTGAGCAAAAAGGCAGTCCCACATTGGATCTGGAGTAAAGGCAGTCTCACACTGGAGCTGGATTCGCCACAAGAAAATTTCAAGATGATAAAAAGAATGAAAGTATTTCTTTTTCAGTACACACTATATGGTGATTGCTTCCTTATCATCTGCAGGATTATTTTCTGTATTATTTTGTATTGCTTAGTTTCAAATAAATTACTGTATTGTGCTTCTCAATATTTAAGGGGAACTTGTCTATGCATGTGAAGTTCCAGGTCCTGGATGATTCTTTAATGAGTTCTTATTGTCCAGTTTCTGTTGCTAACTAAAAGGATTCCAGAGAAAAAAAACAGAGTAAACCTCTTGGTGGGGTACAGTTATACCCTGGGCAGTCCTGGTAAGTCATAGCTTCAGAACTAGAGAGACACCAGAGCTCACCAAGGCCAGACCTCATCTCTCAGAAGCTGGGGAAATTCCATTGCAGATCTAACTAGTATTTTTTCCTAGATATTCACCTGTGACCTTTCATAAGGATTATCTTTGGAAAGCTACAAGAAGAAAGAAAGGGAAAAAAAAATCCTACCAAAAACCATCAAAGTCAATGTCATCTCTCATTTAGTTCAGGCTGCAGAACTCAAGTTCAGGAGAGGAAGACTGAACCTCAAAGCTTTACAGTGGTCTCCGTTAGGTTTCAGGGTAATAGACAAGGATGTACTGGCAATGAGAAAGCCTATTTCTTTGCTCTGAGAGGATCTTTGAACAGAAGATGCCAGCAGTTTCTGAAACAGTCTTTATTTTCAGAGTACTGCTCTGCCAGCAGAGGAAGGAGAGACTTATTTTTCCACAGTGAGGAATAAGTAGACCAGTGAGACAAATTACAGGAGTGTGGAACTAATAGCAAGAAGTGAGCCAGGAAAAGAACCCAGATCGAGAAATCATTTCCAGGAAGAGAAACATTCATTATAGCAGAAATTAGTAGTTTTTTCCCTCCTTTCTTTATAATGCCATGATTAGTATATCAGATCATACATGGAGTCTCAGCACAAGACATCAAACACTTTCTGCTTAGGTTCTTCTCTTGCCCTAAGGATATAACAAGCAGAGCTACTGAATGCCTCCTGAGTGGTTTAGATGTGAAACTAAAGGTTTGCTCCTGTCCCACAACAAATAAGACAGACCATTGTTTCAAACATGAGGGAATCTCAGGAGCCCTGAAGCCCCCAGGACATTCTTCAATAATGTAACACAACCCAAACAAAACCATGAAAATGGCAATCTTGCTTATTATTTTGCTTCCAAAGCCACGTTGTCTCTTAGAGACTCCCTGACACATTTTGTTCAGGAAAATGTGACTTTTTAGGCTGGATCCTGAATGCAACAACTATCTTTTCATGTCATCAGCAAATGCATTGCTTCCTGACTAGAAATACCAAAACCCTTCAGCAAGACTATTTAGCAGCTTTCCTACACATTCAACCTCTCAGACAGGGTTCATCTGGTGCATAATGCATTCTCACTTTCTTTAAAATTGTTCTGCTGGTCACATCAGCTGCTCTAATTTTCCTGTTTTGCGCTTATTAAAATAGCTTCTTTACTGTCCACAGAAGAAAAATCAACCACTGCATTTGTGGCAGTGGCATTTTGCCTTCTACCTGTTATTGTATCGATTTGTCTCCAGCAGCAGTCAGCATGTGGGTGGTTTGGAGGGAAGTTTACATGCTGATATTTTATTAAGGTTCCTTTTTATTCTGTAATTTAACTGGGGAGATTGAAACATTGTACATTATTTTGCCTGTGGTAAAATAGACCTATTTTAGCTTCTTTTTTTTTTTTCCCTTTCTGATTGCTCATTAATATTCAGAGTTTATCTTATCTATTCCCCTCTCCTTTTGGTGTGTAAATTATTCCTTTGCTTGCTCTTTTATTTTTAAGCTTGTTTTCAACTTTTATTTAATCTTCTTGGGTTTTTTTTTCCTTGTTTGTTATTCAGTTTTGAGATAGACTTTTAAGCTTATCCCATTTCATATTCATTCCTTAAAATGCCAGCTGCTCTTTTTCCCCCATCTTCTACAGACACTGTGTGAAAATAGAGAAATGAAGCTGCTCCTCCAGCATGCTACAGATTGCTAATTTTGGTCTAGCTTCCTCAGGTGATAAGAACAGGGCTGGATGGACTTTAACCTTTAACCTTCCATGGTGGGTGCTATGAATATTGTCATTATAATAAGCAGAAACAGATCCTACAGTATGTATGAAGCCTCTGTTCAAGTGATGGGGTGACACCAAGGTGTGCATCACTCCAATAACCCTACAGAAACTATGTCAAGGCAGATATTGAACCCAAACATCTTCCTTCAGCTCTCATTTTCTCCATATCTCCCCATTGGTATATATCTTCCAGATCTGCACTTTGATGTACTTGCTGGTGACCTATAGTTATGGTTGCTGGCAAGTGTGCTGAGGTGCATGCTCTGTGTTATCTGGGGAGCAGATATCTGTGCTAAGGCTGGGGGATTCCTGTGCTATAATCATACATGGGCTTTGCAGCATGTTTGCCTTGTCTTCCTGTCCCTAGCAAGCAGCAATGTGGTGTACTGCAAAGGGGCAAGGACTCTCATTCCCTATAAATGGCTATACCTTGGTGTAACTGCTGACTCCAGAGAAGTTATCCCAATTTTAAAGCACTTTCAGGCAAGTATTGAGCTTACTTGTCCTTGGCTGACTACTTCATCACGACCCTTTTTGTTTCAAGTCACATTTATTTTAATTAAAATCCCATTTATTGTGTTTTGCTGTCGTACTTGGCTCATGTCTTAGCAGTTCTTGGACTTACTGTCATGAAGACCTTCCCCCTCTTCTTTATAAATACTTTTTAGACCTGACAAAAGTAAAATTTCCTTTCTTGCTGACATTTCTTCTCTCCAAGCTCTCCTCAAGCTTGCCCCTGTGTTGTTCACTCTTTGGCAGAGAATTGCAGAGAAGATGACCCACGGAGCATTGTGTTATTTTTTTTTTCTCTAGTTTTCATCTCAGTTTCTCTGTTTCCTTTTATTTATCTCTTGAATTTCCTCTATTCACCACCAATGAGCCAATCTGACTCCCTTTCCAGCTCCCTCTTGAGCATCTTCAGCAAACCCAAATACTCTCATAGCAGGTGTCACTCAAACATCATCCAAGTCTGACAGAAGACTGCATTTTGAAGTCACCTGTTATTACACTTTGAAGCACAGTTTCTTTCTCAGTGCATCATACCATTCTTTACACACCAAAAAATGGAACATCTGGATGAATATTTCCTACACTTTTTTCCTCACTGCAGTTTAGCACACACTTAAGTATGCAGGTACACCTGACCTTGTGCCTTGCTCTCCGAACCATCCAATGTCATGTGTAGCAAATAAGCTCCAAAAATAATACATAATAATCACATGATTTATGAGCATTACATGGTGAAGTTGACATTTGGAGGAAAAAGGTAAAATTCAACACAGGAATATGATGTTATTTAGCAATGGAGGACACATGAAAGCCAAGACAGACAGATACACTCCTTCTGAAATGTCATACAATTTGTTGGGAGCAATGACAATATTGGAATCTTTCAGTGGTATTTGTCATTGTCAGAGGCAGGTCAGTAGACTAGATGGAGCCAATTGTGATCCATTATGACAATCACTATGCCCTTAGGGACTGAAACAGCCTTTGGATTGCTTTGTATACAATTACTACAAGCCTAGCTTGAGCTGGACACTGGTAAGGTGTTGGTCTATATTTTACAAGTGTAATCTATCTGCTGAAAATGGAAAGAATTGTTTTGCAATCCTAATTTGCTTTGACTGTACATGATTCTTTTTTTCTTCATCATTTTGTGTATTTGGTAATCTCAAGCTCCTACTTTTCAGTTGTGTGAAAGGTTGTATAGCTCTTGATGCAGGATATACAGAAAATGCTTTCCTATTAGAATGGGAAGGGTATTTTTTTTCAGGGAGAAAAGGGGTCAGATGCTCAACTCTGTGAAATGGAAGCAATGTATCTTCTGCTTCCAAATGGAATGTCCAGTACCTTTCTGAGATATTTTCTTCTTTGCTGACTCAAATTTGTAGGCAAGCAGCAAAAGAAGAAAGAGAACGCAGTAAGACATCAGATTTTCAAGCTGCAGGCTCCATTGTTTATAAAGAAGATATTACAGGAGCTAGCTTAAAAGGCAGAAGTAGAGAGGTTGCATGAATGGGGAAGCAGAGTCAACACTTCCTTTTCAATATTGCCTCTGGCAGACATGGTTACATTTCTGGAATTTCAGTTTAGGTGACATTTTCAAGGCACAACCTTATCTAAAGGTGAGATAGGTAAAGAATCGTTTCCACTTGCTGCCATGAGTTCTGAGTGATTGGAGCTGCTATAGGCAGCTGTAATTGAAGTGTTTAGTGTTTGCTAAATATGGTTATTACCTGAGGGTTCTTGAAATACTGTTTGCATTTTTTATGGTCATTGGATTCTCCTGATTACCAGATGTAATAGACTTTTTATGCTACAATGCAACTGTTGAACATTTTAATTGGAATGCCATGTCAAATTTTTAAATTAAAAATCAAATACTCAAAGCATCAGTGCTTTTTTGATTACTAAAATTAAAACCTAATTGAATTCTCCCACCAAAAAATATCCTCTGGAAATTTAATTAGGGAACTGTAAAAGAACTGATTTTTAAAACATATTAATTTTTAATTAGGAAAAAATCTGAAAGGCAAATTAGTCAGTTTTAAATTTTCCAAAATATGAATATTGAGATGCCATGTGGCACAATAAAGAGAAGACCCAAGGTATACCTTCCTGAGTGACTGTATGCCACAAAGTTTGAATCTTACATGAATAAATGTGAAAGATACCTGTTTCTGTTGTTGATCCTTATAAAAACCTTACATATATGTCAGCACAACTAAGAGATACAACAAAAACGTAATGTAGCTTCAAATGAACACTTAGATTGGGTGTAAAGAAAGAAGTTGGCTGGTTCTTTCTAAATGGCGTATAAAGTAACACACTTGTCTTAAACATTCACCTGTTGACTGGTAAGACAGCTCTGAACTCAAGATGTTGCTTGGTTTAGATCCCATTCTTGGGTCCTTAGCTGCCCTGATGTATTGCAGGGTGTCTAACTCCAGGGGTCTGGTCCAGAGACCAGGCACATCAGAGCTAGGCATTGCATCACTCTATATTGCCCTGTTTTTGTTTGATTTACCATTGTACATTCAGGAAGATTCACACAAGATTAATAACAAGGGTAAAGAAATCATTGACAACCTAGGTGGGCTCAATTTGGCCTTGTGAGGACATTTCCATTTCCCATTGATTTTTCTTGCTTGTGGTCACACACCAAGTGTCAGAGTCAGCGAATTAGAACAGGTGACAAGGGCCCTTGGGAAAGGGCAACACCATCATTAGTTAAGTAGACTGGAAATTATTACAGCCCCACTTCTTAATAATTTTTCTGCCTTAAAAATGTGTATCCCACAAACTGCCTCTCTATTTTGTGGTGCTGCATAATTTAATGAAACAGCAGTTAAGAGATAATTTGATTTAAAGAGAAAAATAAAACGACTAACTAAGCTCTCTGGAGACTCGCTGCTTAATGATATACACTTAAAAGTATAAGGAATAACAAAATGAAGAGGAACAGTGCCTGCAGGGTACAATCAGATCTGAGTTATCTCAGTCTCTCCCAACTGAAGCCAGAGCAGTGTGTGACAGGCACTCAGGACACGCATTCAACGAGCCTGGGGAGCTGGGGAAGACCCTCCTGAGCAGATCCTGCAGGGTATGGGCTGACTTCAGTACACTCTAGATCATCCTCCTGTGCTCGTGACTTGGAGCATGGTGCCGATCCCATTGATTATTTGCTTTTATCTTGGAAAGCCTTTCTTGGCTTTCAGAACAATGAACAATCCATTCATGGTTGAGATGCTCAGGCAAGAAAGGGAAATACGAAGAGAAGCTTGTTGGGATTTTTCTCTTTTCCTAAACACTGAAGTACAAAATTAGAATATTTCTTGCCTGCTTCTTTCTCCACAACCCACAGACTTCACATATTCCCTACTGCTTGACTAGAGGTGCAGAAATCATATTCTTGCCCATGAACAGTCTGATTCTAGTAGCATCTTTCTGGCAAGGAGGGATGAGATAGGAGGGTCTAAAATGTTCCTCCCCTATTTCCTGGGTGAGTGCTTTAGCCATTAGCCTAGTCTATGAAAGGGATTATATACTCCATCTCTCCACACCTATATAAAGGTAAATGAAGTAGAAGGTATGTCACATCTCCTTTCTGAAGACTATACTATTCAGGTAACTCTGTCGATTTTCTGACTATTTAAGAGCAGAATGTTTCCCCTATAATCTGTTTGGTGTCAGAACACAAATTGTATGTTTCAGGCATTTTTCTATGTTTCTATTTTTCTACATGTTTCTACTTTTTCTAGGCACTGCTTCAGGCAGTTTTGTAGATTTTTTTACCTGTGATTCTAAATATTTTAGCAGAAAAAAAGTGGAAGTCACATATACTGAAATGCCATAAAATGCTAATTCCTCATTTAGGGAAAATTATCTCAACCATTGTGAAGTTTCATGGTCACTTTGCAATCTCAGTGCTTCCCATGGTGATTTAATAAGCTGATAAGCACTTGATAATGGAGGAATTAAGGTATGATTTGGTTATCAAGTAGGTTGATGTACCCTCTTCTTCAGATGTCATACTTAAAGTCACTTGCAATCAATCTTGTTATCTTATCATTTCTCATTGCATACTTAGGCAATCTGTTGTCTATGAGCAGTTATTACAACAACCTACTTGTTTTCCACTTATATGTCATAACAGCTTACTCATTCCTCAAAGGTTTATGCTTATTTTCAATCTTTACAGCAAAATGAGAAGCAGAAAATCTATTTATAGAAGGAGCATTTAAACAGGTCTGAAAATCAAGGAACACTGGAAGGAGCCTTTTAGACTAGAATAGTCACATTAGGATGAAGAAGTAGATGAAGGTAGAAGTCATGTTATAGATGCTTGGTTCACTATGGTGGAAACACTTTCACAAAATCACACAATCTTAAGGGTTGGAAGTTACCTCAATAGATCATTTAGTCCAACACCCCTGCCACAGCAGGGCCGCCAGATAGTGATTGAAGATGTTACAATTTTCTGTTTACTTGATATTTTCTTCACATCTGAGCCTTGTTAAAGGTGCAAAGTCAATCAGATTAGATCTGCAAGGAAAGATCTGTCCCTTCTCTGTGTTTCATGGTGTTAAAAGTCATTTAAAAAACAAAACCAACAACAAACAGAAAAGGTTTATGCTTGTGTAAAACCAAAAAGCTATTTAGATAAAAATCAATATAATCCATGTGCATAAAATTTGTCAATCAGTATCAGGAGTTTAGGATTTACTACATCTTCCTTTCCACCCAGAAGAACCAAACACCCAGGCTCCCTCTGGGAAGATGATTGAGTTTCTGCCCAGTACACCTCATTCCTTCAGGAGACAGGGTGCTGATAAAACTGGCAATTAATCAGATCCCATGTTGCAAATCTTGTACTACCAGCCCTGAAACCATTGAAATGTCAATATTGAGAAAAAACAAAAACCTACACAGGGAAGGAGCCTGGAAAGAGAAAAGCATCTGCAAACTATGCACTGGAAAAATCCTCCCTTAAGGAAGAAAGTTAAACTACAGAATGTGAAGCATGCAGAAAGGTATGTGAATTTGGAAGGAGGCTAAACATAAGAATCCTTTAGCAACCTTGGTCCCTGATAGTTTGCAAACCTGTACTGTCACAATGATAGTCTGTGGTGATTTGCAATATTCCAGTCTCCCTTCTCTAGGAAGTACCATCAATAAGCATCTGTTAGTGCCAGATTAGCTCTCATGTCATACTGGTCATTCTCTGCAAGCTGAGAGCTAGCTTGCAGGTGGCTGTTTTAAAATTAAATGATCAGATCAGCCAAGTTTGGTAAAAGGCTGTTCTCAACAGGTAATAGTTAGAGTGACTTGTGGTGTCTAGAAAGCTTTGAGAGAATAGAGTTTGAACCAAAGCAAGGTTAGCAGAAAGCTATTGATTAATTTCTTTCACATTAGCTTAATTTGATGTTCTTCTAACGACGTGTTATTTGCAGTGGACTAATAAGAAGACAGCATTGTGGCACAAAAATTTCCAGCTGAAATGAAGCAAGGCAATTACAGGTTGTCCACTGGGTTGATGTAATAATCTTTCATTTCAGAACAGCTGAGTTCTGGACCCCAAATGTAACCCTCTAGCAGATGCCTCTTGTCAGCAACGAGAGACCTGTTTCAATCTGTTTAGCATAATAATCCTGGGAAAACATAGGTTTTAGACTGAAAAAGAAAGAATCTTTTCAGGGAAGATTAGTTTTTTGTTCTTGAAGTAGAGGAAATTGTTTTTTTCTGCTTTCTTGTTGTGGCAGAGGAACAAAGAATTCCTTGGGCTGCCTTTTCCTTGTCAGGAACACGGATGTTGGAATTTATTTAGACAAAAAAAAAAAAAAAAAGAGAAACTAAAGAAACAAACAAGATTCCACATATAGATTTCCATATTGCCAAATCCAGACAATATATTAGGGTACTTTTTTTAAAAAAAAACAATATGAATTCTTCAAGTCGAGAACTCTTAGATCTCCTTTATATTTGAAGGGAATATTATGACAGAAAAAAAACCCAATTCACAATGAGTGTTTATTCAACAAAAGAATCAAATCAAGTGTACACAATGAAGATTTCTAAAATCAAAAAATATAGTTTTTCATGAAGAAAGATTACTCTGTATCATTCTTGTCTCTAGTGCAGAGGCACTCAAATCCTTTCTCTAATAGACTTGAAATTCTATGCTTTATGTTTCTGGGAAATAACAACTATTTAAGTTACAAATCTGATTTCTCTGCCAAAGGCTATTTTCTTCCCCTGTGATGTAATCTAAATATATCTCCCACTGAAATAAAAATTAGTCTGGGTTTGGCCTTTTTGGAAATGCTTTATGTCAGTGTAACAGTGTCTGATCAAGTGAAAGATCAGGCATGAACATAACATGAACTTTGGCAGATGGGGTGGAAGATATAGCAACAGAAATACACAACTTCTTTTATTCAAGATGGCTGCAAAGAAACAGAACCTCTACCCTCTTCCTGTAGAACATATCTCAAGAAAAATCCCACAGATTTCTGAATATCAAAAAATGAATAATTTACCCTTTCATTTTGGAAATTTAATTACCCAAATCTCCAAAGGTATCATTCATCCCTGAAATGAATGGCCTCCCCATCCTGACCAAATCTCCAAAATGTCCCATGTGCCAAAGCACGGGGTACCTGTTCTACTTTTTAATGGAAGACTGAGTTCTGCCGAAGCCAGCTGGCTTATTTCAGCTACATAGAGTTAAATCTGTGACTAATTGCTTTGGATGAACCTCAGCTTTGAGCATGAGCCTGACACCAGTGACTACTGGCTAACATCAGTGACTGCTTAGCATAGGAACAAGTGCCTGGCTAAATTGGAGCCACTGGAAAATGGAAGAGGCAAAAGATAAGCAATCAATGAGCTAAATCTGAAATCCTAAAAATTTACACCAAAATGTGAATACAGAACAAAGTAGGGACCAATCTCATGCCTATATGGTATAATACATACCTCACTATAAATAAATCAGGACTCAAGCACTGAACAACCATAAACTTTGAGGATCCAGAAGCATAGTCATAAGCCTATGGTTTCAACCTGATACTCTTTCTATTAGGTGTAGTATTTGTTTTGTAAATTAAGCTGTTCTTTTTTCACCTCTACCAAGAATTGCATTCAACCTGCCATTTTATGCTTCCATGATCCTATGATGTTGGTTCATTGACTACTTTTATCATTTTAACATTAGAAATGCAAAACCTTTAACTTAGGCCTTCTTTGATTCAGTCTTTAATAGTGAGAGCAGTTTTTCTCCAGGTACCCATCCCTCTGAGCTGGAAGACAGGATTGGGGAGCAGAATTAAGCTCCCATAATACAATAGGAAGTTGTTAGTGACCTGCGACTCCACCCAGACACACATAAGTCTATGGGGCTGGATAGGATCCACTCGAGGGTACTGAGAGAGCTGGCAGAAGTGCTCACCAAATCGTTTTCAATCATTTATGAGCAATACTGGCTAGCTGGGGAGATCGCAGTTGACTGGAAGTTGCCAAACGTGATATCCATCTACAATGAGGACTTCACTGAAAGGGTTGTCAAGCATTGGAATGGGCTGCCCAGGGAAGTGATTGAGTCACCAGCGCTGGAGGTATTGAAAAGATGTGTAGACATATACGACACCTAGGGACATGGTTTAGTGTTGGATTTGGTAGTACCGGTTTAGCTGTTTGGCTTGATCTTAAAGGCTCCAGAATAGAACTTCTGTTGCTTGCATCAGATTATTTCCAAGTCCATGTTAGCATAGCTTACCTCTGGGTAGGATATATCTGATGCCATCTGGGCTTATGTCTGTATCCCCAAACACAAGCCCACACAAATCTGCCCAAATGCTTACAAAAACGCAACCCAAAATAGTAGGCTTCAGAATTATAAAACTGTTAAGTGTCTTACCCCAGTGCAATGGCTGCTTTTAATTCTGTCATGTATCAACACAAGAGGAGGAAGGCAGCTAGAGATGTACTTCATGCTGTGCTCATCATGACAGCTCCCAGATACAATATGCCGACTCCACAAAATCTGACTCTTCACAGCTCAAACTTGTTTCTAGTTCCATGAGAAGCACCATTAAGTTTCTATGCATGCAAATATATGCATTAAATGCTCTGTCATGTTTGCTACCCAGTGAGCTTTCAAACTCAGTCCTGACCCCCAAGCCTTTTCCTGGGAGTAAGAGATCTTGCTATTAACTCTAGTTGGCTGGATCAGGTCTCCAACATATTGCCTTCATGGGGAGTTTGTGGTGGAACTAAAAGGGCAGATGTCAGCCTTTAACCTTTGACTGTGTATGGTTATTGGACATGATTCCTCTGGGCTGCTGGACATGGTGGTACATAGAATTGCTCAGCTCTGTGTCATCCTGTCCTCCCCTTCCTCTATCACTCTATACATTTACAGCAGCTTTCACAAGGAGTTCACTCTCAGCTTGCTTCCTCCCCCTCCCTCCCACATGCCAAAAATGTGCCAGTTACAGAACAAAGGCAGTATCAGAGAGTCAGTTTGGTGGGAGAGCTACAGAGCCCAGCAATTACCTGCTGTTATCACCGTGGCTGTGCTTTCTGTCATGTTATATTTCACATTTGCATAGCTGTGTGTATTTGCTCTTTCATCGCTGTGGTACGCAAGCTGTAATCAGTTCATTTTATGGCTGTCTTCAGCTAAATTCTTTGTTGATTTTAACATGACAGAAGTTGAAAAGATTACATATTATAAATAGATAATTAATATATCAGCACAGCTTGTTGCTCTCTGTCTCTCCATTTCTTTATGAGAATCAGTTTTAATGTTTCCTCTCCCTTTCTCTCCTCCATGTAGACTGCCTGAGAATTAGAATGAAGCCTGACAGCTTGATTAAAATTTCACCTGATATATTTCTGTTTCAATGGAGGATTCCTCTGTCTTGAATAAATGGGTCATATGCAAAAACTGAAATCACTGATCATTTCCAAGTAGGGTAATTTTTTTCCTAATAATATATGTATATATTTCAGTTTTGACCATGGCTTGGGGATATATTTATATTCCAGGATTTTCATTAAACTAATATATGAGCATTTCATAACATCAGTGACATTATCTTCCAAATGTAATTTTGGGGAAGAGAAGGACAATTTTTATTTGTTGAATGATAAGCTGAAGCACTGCCTCACTTGCAAATGAGGTTAGAATTAAACTCATGCATCCTGAGACCACAGTCAAGTCCTGAACATCCTTCCAGTCCCAAATCACAAGTAAGATCCATAGCTAACACGCTAGAGAACATCAGCTCTGCTTCAGTTTATGAATTCCATACATATACAAATTTCTGCAAAGTAGATTTAAGCCTCCTTAAGTCTGCTTTTCTTAGCTACCTTCAACAAATCTTTTAAAAGTATTTGATGGATCCTGAGATTCTGTGGCCCTGCCACAGAATTAAGCTGCTAATGCAGCTTAACCCACTTTCTGGGGTTCACAAAGACCTTTCTTCAGCTTTAGATAGAGACAAAACAAGATCTGAGAAGGGAAGTAGGGAATAGGAGGGAGCTATCTCTATGAACTTTTTATAATTTATAAGTCAGGTCACTTTGCAAATGATGTACTTGTCAACATGGGGTTTTTTTCTTTCTTTCCATACACTGCATTGGGAGTGCATATTTGTGTATGATAGGAATAACTCCAAGGTGTTGGAGAGTGGGACCTTAAGTTGCTGGGGCAACAAATACCTGAGGATGTACACTAGAGCAGATTTAGTGGGGTCCATGAGTCCACTCCCAAACACATATTAAAACCTTCATATGTCTATGATATCTAAAATAAATAGCCCTTGGCTGAGAAAGCTGAAGTACAGCAGTGGTTGGGGAATGACAAGAAAAGCTATGAAGATGGGGAGCAATGATTGTATTTGCCTGGGGTCTGACTAGTGCTCTGAAGGCTGTTTGGGAACAGGTCCCAGCACCACCCATGATGTTATTCTCAGTCTTGCCTACTTGGCATTCTCATCTGTAGCACAGAGTTCAGGAGGAACCTGGTAGAGATCCAAAAGGATGTGTCTGATTTTGATCCTTGACCAGCTTTTCCCACTAGTGAAATCTCATTGAGTTCAGCTGAGGTGCTAGTGGAATAGGAATATTTCTGTCAGTGTACTTGCTTGCAGAGCACAGCATGCCAACACCCAAAGTTAGAACAAATACGACAAGAACCTCAGCTCAAGGGCACTATGCACAAGAACAAAAAAATGATTTAAATATGGGGAGGATTTGGTATCTGAGGAAACATAGCAGTGAAGCTGACTACCATGTATTTTCCTTCTCACGTGACAGGATCGCCAAGCCAAGGCTTTCACCACCCTAAGAAGTTTCTAGAAATGAATATCATTTACATGGTCAGGATTTAGTTTCAGTTGATTACTCTTCTCCTTCTGGGAGCCAAATTCTGTCCAGAATTATGACCTATCTTAAATCTTTCTCATTTCAACGGTGCAGTAGCTACATAACAGGAAAGATACATTGACCTAACACACTGACACTGCAATATTTTTGAGTATGATGTCAGTACTATTAACACTCAACCTGACTTAAACATTTCTAAAAATCCAGAGTAGTCTCATTTGTAACACTTGAAACAAGTGCAAATGCAATTTATCTCTGTTGGTAGGTCTCTTATATGCTGTTAAAGCAATATAAAATGGTCAGAGGTAATTGTGATCAGACTTGGTACATTTTAGTGACATTTTGTGGTAGTTTTTCAAGGATTCTCCTTTAGCAAGAAATCTTTTAGAACCCAAATGCAATATTCAGCTGTATGAAAGCACATTGTATGAATTTCTGGTTTTAAAGAAATCCCTAAATGCTGCTGCATAATATCACTCACAAGACACTTTGGAAACTTTCCTTTTTCTTCAATGAATAAAGTATTTCAAAAAGAATCTCCTGAAAGGAGCTTGCATTTGTTGCTAATCCTTTTGGCCTCTGTTAAATATTTTGCAAATCTCTGATGCACTGTAAATGGCCAGCTTTCTCTGTTTTGTGTTTTAATTCTTTTGCCTTTAATGTAAGATAAAACAGCCTGCTTAGTAGAAAGGGAATTTCAAAAGATTCCTGGAAAAAAAACAAAAGAGACAATGACAATATCTAATTTTCAGTAGTCATATTAAAATATGGCCATGAAGGATTTTGCTTGTTTCCAAGCACTTTTAAAAGATACTTATAAAAATGCAGGTTTGAAAAAAAAGCCACAACAGTTTTTCTGGATGTGTTTTCAAAGTTCAGAGTTGTGCTCATTTTGTCATGAGTCATAATGATGATGACAGCAAAATGTTGCAATTTGCCTTAAAAATGCACTTCAGATTCTCAATGCCATTTGCCTGTTGTGCATTCAAAATGGAGTTGAGTGCTCAATTTACAGGGCTGATCAAAATCTGGCGTTCTTTTACTAGAGAATCTGCAATGTTTGGACTCTTCTTTTGTTGTAATTCAAGGCATAAAAACTGTAAAATTTTGCAAAAAGAGAAGTTTCTTAAACACTTCAGTCTGGAAATATAAAAATGTTTCATCGGGATAGCTTATTTCACAGAATCCTAGAATGGTAGGATTGGAAGGGATCTTTAGAGATCATCTAATTCAATCCCTCTGCAGAAGCAGGTCTCACTTAGATCAGGTCACACAGGAACGTGTCCAGATGGGTCTTGAAGACCTCCAAGGAGGGAGCCTCCACACCCTCCCTGGGCAGCCTGAGCCAGGGCTCCCTCACCTCACAGTGAAATACTTTTTCTTAGGTTTAAATGAAACTTTTTGTGTTGCAGCTTCATCCCATCACCCCTTGTCCTGTTGCTAGATACAACAGAAAAAAAGTGCTGCCCCAACCTCCTGACACCCACTATTTAGATATTTGTAAATATTCATAAGATTCCCCCCCTCAGTCTTCTCTTTACTAGACTAAATAACCCCAGTTCCCACAGCTTTTCCTCATAAGGAAGATGCTCCAGTCCCCTGATCATCTTGGTGGCCCTGCACTGGAGAGATAGAAGGTTGAAACACATAATTTAGGTTTCAATATTTGATTTGAATAAAATAGACTGATGCAGCTGGAATATTCAAGTACAATATTCATGAAAATAAAGGGCTCTGATCTGATTACTTGGAAAGTAAACACAACTGGTAAATTCCCAGCAATTGTGTTTTGTTGGAGCAGGCGCAGGGGGACTTGGAGGGGAATCAGTTCTAGCAGTTTGGAAATACATTTTATAAAAATCCAATGAATGTTCATAGAATCACAGAATGGTAGGAGTTGGAAGGGACCTTTAGAGATCCTCTAGTCCAAACCCCATGCAGAAGCAGGTCTGGGTTATTTGTAGCTTATGATGGGGAAGTGATAAAGACAAAAGCAGAACTTTGAAAATTGGAAATGAAACACTTATCTAAGGTGAAGTCTTTTGAGTATCCTTACAACAGGTGAGATGCTTCTTTTGCATTACTTTGTTTTAGAGGGAAAGTAGTGAACTAAGATTTGCATGGGTTTATTTTTTTCTGTCTACTTTTGATTTATTATTGCGCTGTGACAAATGATGTAACCTTACAATATTTCCTCATTCAGAAATGGAGGGGAAACTCTTCTGTATCTGTTTAGCCCTGTAATTTTCTGGAGGGTATCACATGATGAATCACTATCTCTACAGCACAGTCTCTCATGCCCTGGCTGAGATTTGCCTGAAGCCTTACTGGCTGTAATGTCTCTGGCATTTTGGAGAGAGGGCTTGCCTGACCTATAGTCCTGCTGTGAAGCAGCTGCAGCTTGGGATTATCAAGGGTCACGTAGTCCACGTTGACCTTAAAAAGAAGGATCTAGAGCTGAAATACACCCTCCTACTGAAAGGACACTCATAACACCACCCAGAGATACTTGCAGACAGAGCTGGACAGAACTTCTCATCACCCATCAGTAAAAAACCCTGTAGTTCTCTACTGTGTGAAAACACAGTACATTATTTTCTCTTTCATTAACTGGTCAAACTGTATGAAAAAAAAAAAAAAGTATGATACTGTAAGAAAGTAGTAATTGCTTGTGCAGTTTAAATTTCTGACATGGGACCATACATCACAGTGCAGAGAATTCCAAACACATCAGGTGCCCAGCACAATCAAGAGCTGGATGCCCACTGCTGCTGTTTTGGTGAGGTAACAGGCAACCATGGAGCTGACAGCACAGTATGCAAAAGATAATTTAGCCTTGTAATTAAGGAGATATTAAGTGCATAATCGCATTTATTCATTTAATTAAGTTTGGCAAGTTTGTCCTATGATGTTAGATATCAATTGCTAAAGATACACATTTACATTTAATAAGCATAATTTCTGACTTGTCTTATTTTGTTATTTGCCAAGTGAACACCTAGAGAGCCCTTTTAAATGGATTAAGCAGGAGTATAAGCTTAATGCATTACAAGAGCATAATTGTACTTTAATTGCTCATTAAATTTGGAGTTAATTACGTAGCAACCAGGTTTATGTTTTATTATACCAAACCTTGATCCTTGGGCTCTTAGAAACAGTCTAGGGGAAAGAAACAATTTCCAAATGTACTGTGTGACTCCTAACGCAAATATATTTACTTAAGAAAACCCACAGCCCTGCATTTAAGAGAAAGCAGGAATCCACTGTGTGGTGATTTAACCCTGTCTGGGTGGCAGATGCCCACCAAAGTTTTAATATTATAACCCTTCTAAACTGAACAGGCGAGAGAAAAATATAATGATAGGTTTGTGTGTTGAGATAAGGACAGGGAAATCACTCAGCAATTAGTGTCATGGGCAAAACAGACTCAACTTGGGGAGAAAAATTTTTGATTTATAAATAAACTATCAGAACAGGGAGATGAGAAATAAAACCAAAACTTAAACCTCCTCCTATCCCTCCGTCTTCCCAGGACTCTCCTTCCTTCCTTCCCCAGCACTGTAGGGGATGGGGATCAGTCAGTGAATTACAAACGCACTTTTCCGTTGCTTTTTCCTGGGGAGGCCACCTCACATTTCCCACTGCTACACTGTGGGATCCCTCCCAAGGGAGTCAATCCCTTATGAGCTGCTCCAGGTCCTGCCAGGAACTTGCTCCAGAGTGAGCTTCCTACGGAGTCATAGCCTCCTTTAGGCATCCACCTGCTCTGGCGTGAGCACCTCCACGAGCTATGAGTGGGTCTCTGCTTCCTGATGGCCTCCATGGGCTGCAGGGGCACAGCTGCCTCACCATGGTCCTCACCACAGGGCACAGGGGAGTCTTTCTTCCAGGGCCTAATCATCCTCCTCCCCCTCCTTCTCCACTGACTTTGGTGTCTGCAGAGATGTTTTCACATTCTCACTCCCTGTTGCTGCTGCAGTTTAGCAACAACTCAGCAACTTCTTCCCCTTCTCAAGTCCATTATTCACAGAGGTCAATGGTAGGTCCATGTTAAAATTGTCTGGCATTAGCTCTGTCAGCTACAGGGGAAGCTTCTGGCAGATCTTTGCCAGATGCTGTACATAGTTGAAAATACTAAGGGATTGTTTTTAAAAAGAAGCCACCCCTGTGGCCTCTGCACTACCAAAAACCTGGCTCAAGCGAAATCACTACAGACTGCCAGGACTCTCCATGCAGAGCTGGACAGCAGAACTCACCGGACAGCTCCTGCTGACTGTAAATGCTTTGAACCTGATGTTAAGGAACATCCCTGAGAGATGCAAGGATGTCTTACTGTGGGAGCTTTTCCTTTCTCAGGGAGACTGCCATTTTGTCTTCCTTTTCCACCCCAGTTTTGTAGCATTTTGATTCTATTTTTATTCCTCTCATTTGAACAGCTGAAATTATGAATTTTCTTTCCTGTAGGGAATAGTCTGACCTGAACTCATCTAAATAGCTTTTGAGAAGTTCAGTGGTCTAGTCTAAAGAACTTATGGAAAGAGAGACATGCATCCAGAAACGTTATGTTCCCAATTATCTCAGTCTCTTTTAGAATAGGATCTTCTCCTCTCTTTCTGTACAGAAGAAAATCCTAGGTGGCCAAGTTGAGGCAGAAGGTTTATGTTAAGACAGTAAAAGTTAATGAATAATTTTCTCTGTAGACTACTGACAATGAGACATGAGGGTAGAAGAGAGAGGAAGAGAAAAATTCTGATCAGCACTATCTCAGAGAACAGAATGAGATCCTGGCATCTACCCAGGGCCTTCTCAGTTAAGGAACTTTTTCCCATTGACTTCTTTAGGTGTTTCACTTGCTCCAAATTTCCTCAAACCATTTGGAACATGGACTTTTATTTCTATAATTCACTGATCTGCACTCCTGGTGACACTGGGCTTGGAAATGCTGTAGGGTGTATGAGAGAATCAAACAGCCCAAGAAGTTCACAGAAATAAAACTCGCAGTGAAATTTAAGGAATACTCTCAGTGAAAAAGTAGATTTCCAATTTCCACAAATTAACTTTTGTGATTTCCTTTGCACAGCACTCATTTTTATAAGTTCTTCCTGTGTACCTAATTGAAAAACTTTATTCAAGTGTGTGCAATACGGTGACATTCCATGGGGATGCATTTTATGGGACAAGCATCTCAAAAGATTAATTTCCAGTTAGTGTGTTTCTAAACATGCAAGATTAGATTGAATTCCACTTTTACCCTGTCTATCAGATCTTTGATTTCTGAAGGTGTCCCATTGCCCTGTTCAAACCTCCTCTACTCATTACAGATGTGCATCTTCTTAGCTGAAAACGTAATAAACTCGGTGGCCTGAATTTAGCTATTTCAAAAACCACTTTACCAGATGCTGTACAAAGCTGACAATACTAAGGGATTGTTTTTAAAAAGACAAATAGAATTGTAAAATCTCTTCTAACAATAAAATTACATGTGAATGCTGAAAAAACCTCAATGATGCAAAGTGCACAAAGAGCCCCCTACATGTATGCTTTTGTTAGACGAACCCCCCAACCCAGAATGTAACGTTATCTGATTGGGTGTGAACAGAGGTGTCAATGAAGCAGAAAACAGGATACAGCTGATAAAACAGTGAAGTTAAATAAATATGAGGCAACGTTGTTGCAAGGCCAAAAAATTCCATTTGAATGACTCCAGTGTAGTAATTTTAATCCTGCTAAACTTAATCTCTTGGAAATGTAACCAGATTAAGTTTTGCTGCCTCCAACTAAGCTGGGCTTTATTTTGTAAATGATGGAGGATTGTATTAGGTTCCATGGAATTAAGATCCGAACTTTAAAGTTATTCTGGTGCATGGGATTCTAAGATTGTAAGATTTCAGAGCATTGTTTTAAAATCAATGTAAAAAGATGGTTGCTTTTACCTCCTTTCTGGCAAGAACTTCCACCAAAGTTGGTGCTCAGTTTTGCCTCAGGATCAAACCTGAGTAGCACTCTACAAATGCACCTCAAATAACCCTGTTTTTAAAGATTAGTTTGAAGGACCCAGGTATTAATTTTCAACTTGCACCATGAAAGAGTATGATTATACAATCAAAGACACAGGAACCCTGGAGCAACGTCATGGCTGATATGAATTTTGATAATAGCATGTATTTATGTCAGTTTATATCAACTGACCATCTTTTTTTTTCTTAGGAAGACAAGATTATGCTTGCCAGTGGAGACAAGTAATTGCATCAGCAGGCTTTTTGAAGTTATCTCCATCTTTCAGGTACCTCATGTACCATAGGAGTGAAAACCAGGTGGTAGTGGCTCGACTACTGACTTTCTACTTAAGGAAGTTCACAGAGTCTCTTGCAAGTCTGCATTGTGCCAGCATGCTTTCACTCTTGTCTTCACTCAATGACTTCACTCAGTTACTTGCCATCCCTTTTGATGCTCAGAAGCCTGAAAAGTTTCTGGTACAGGAAGTAGAAATAAATGAGTTTTCCTGCATCATTCTTTGTGGAACCCCCAGAAATAGTACAATGGTTATTACTGATGTTAATGCCTTAATCACAGCCTTGACTGCAAAGGAAACATGATCTCAGTGTGCTAAGAGTAGCTGTATTATAACTTTTACATGTTATCCTGACTTAGTCATTGTTCAGTGAATTCTGTTTCTTCTGCAGGAGTGAAGGACTGCACCCAAAACCCCTGCCAAGATACACTCCCTTGTCTTCTCCTCCCAGCTCCCATGACCACACAAAGGGACTCTGGCTCTATTTGCAATGCCTTTTTTTCCCCTGCTTTATTTTAATTTCTTGAAATGAAATGAACAAAAAGCCAAACCAGTGACAGGAGAAGCCATTCTAAGGTGGCTTGTCATAAAGCTCATTTTGATCTTAATACCAGTAGTGTAATAAGAATATAAAAATGGCAGCAAATGAATACACAAAGGGAAAAGAGAGGAAGCATCTCAAACAGATTATCACATGAAGTGGACATGAACTTGATGGTGTTTTACAGCCCCCTTCAGTGCTCATGTTTCCTGAAGGCTTGGATTTAAATCTCCAGAAAAGCTCTGTAGGTATAGGATTGGTAGAATGGGAAGGATATTGGCAAGAATCTGAATCATATCATTTGTAATTGCACATCCACCAAGGCAATGTTAAAGTAATTATATTTTCACCTAAATCTTATGGCTGATTTGTTTTTTTCCAGCTCTTCCTTGGACATACCTTTAGATTAGGTCTTAACTGGTACACAATGATAAACAGAGGTTAATTGGCAGACATAGTAGTGTCAACATTGTTATCTCTTAACCAATTGGTGACTTCTTTGGTCAGGTGAAGTTTGCATGACAGGATTGGGTCATTTTTAAATAAATCATCCATAGCTGGAAAAGGACAGTACCTGTAATATCAACTTTGTGTGGTCACAACTCTAGACATTTTGGATGAGAAAAAGAAATGAATTTGTTGGAAAGTGATAGGAAGATTGTATTTAAAATTCAATACATAAATATGCAGGTTAAATGGAAAGAGACAGTGATCTATGTGGCTGCTGCTGTTGCTAGATCAGGAACATTATTTGCATTCTTTATTTTGCTGATGCTGTTAAGCTCAGAAATAATGTACTATAATATTGAACTGATAAAAATGCTTGGTACAAAATTGAGAAATTTTCACGGTGACTAGTCAGCTGCTGACAAAAAAAAATCTAGGAGCAGAATATCAAATGCTCTGCAATAGCTTGTGGTAGGTGATGGGAGCTATTCACTACCTCAGCATTTGTACACAAAATTGACAAACTGTCACTTACTCTCATCTCATTTTCTGTGTCCCCTCCTTGCCTCTCCCTCATTTGTCCCTCTTTTGTCCCCCATTTACTCAGTGGTTACCTTACCTATGGTGACCACTGATAAAACAACATATCTGCTGAGCTACATCACTTGCCAGTTTTCCCTGTATCTTCACTAGTGACATTGTACAATCTACTTGCTTCTCTCTAGGCTTTCTGTTACTATTATAACATTTTACTACCAAGGACTACTTTGTGAAGTAAGGCATCAAGTAATCAGTCTACACCAAGCTATAAGAATGTGATGTGTTTAGATCTGATATATTATTGAAAAGGAGTTGAAAAATGAGGGGTGACTTCTCAGCCACTAATCTCTACAGCTACACCTTAACATCCAATATTTATCCTTTAGTCATTAGCGTTCTGGTTGGCATGGATTTAGCCTGTTTAGTCTCCAGGACATAGATAGAGCATGGATCAGAGACAGTACCAGCTTTTGGATGATGTTGTCCTTTTTTCGGTAGAGTTTACTCTCTGAGTTGTACCTTGCTACTTGCTCTCAGTCATCTGTGTTGTGCCTGGATTTTAGGAGAAGGTTTTGTATGAAGGACAGAGAAAAATCAAGAATAGTGGGAACAAGAAAGGTGAGGTGGAAGTACCATCTGGCAGAAGGCTGAGGTGAGGGTGTCTGGTGGTGACAGCAGTCAATGTAGGCTGGGGGAAGCAGTGAGTCAGTACAAAGTTTATCATAGCCAGTATTGATAGCATAGCCTGCATTTTTTTTGCAACAATCCAGTAATTTAACAGCAAAATCTTGTGATATACAAGCAGGAGTTTGGTAGTTAAAAAGCTGTTGCCTTTTTGCAGTGGACTGCTCCATTGTGAGTAAAACTGGCAGATGAATTAGAGAAAACTGAAATGATGATGAAAACAAATTGAATGCCTCTGCTTTTCCTCATCTTACCAACATGAGGCTTGAGGACAAAAATAATACAGTATCCTGACGTGAAAATGAAGAACTGAAAAATCACTGTGCAATGGGGAACAAGAAATGAAAGGCATTCTGTTTTATTAGATTTTAAATCAAGTTGTCCATAGAGTAGGGAAATCAGTATAGCAAGTGAATTTAATGGGGTGTTTTAACAGATTAGGATGGTTTCTCTACCAAAACAAGACCTTTCTTTAAAAAGAAAACATTGCTGATATAATATCTCATGAAGAAAGAACTAGACAGCTGTATGCAAAGACAATTTCACTGAGCCCTGTGCATGGTGACAGAGGTAACAGGAATTCAAATGACAGACCTTTGGCTGCTGCAGTTCTTGCAAGGAAAGTGTTAGGATGGCAGGCAGATGACCAAGTGCTGACTGAGCTGAGATTTATCTAACTGAAGAGCATGTGGAAAACTGCTGGACATGACATGAGAAATTGCTGGATATGACAAACAGCAATGTGAGAAGCTGTCAAAAGTTACAGACAGCTGTATTGCACAAGTGGCCAAGGGGAAGCTTTGCAAGAAATAGCTGAATTTCACCAAAAAATGTAGTACAGGAGATTGTTGAGTTAAATCTTTTAAGTCCAGCAGTACCTGGATACCATATCAGTAACACTATAAAAGAGGTACCAAATTTGAGTATGGATATAGCAAAACTGGGTGCAATGCAGAATAGGTACTTATGGGTGAGTTGTTTACTTGAAATTTGACTGAGGTGGAGAAAGAGAGACATGCTTCAGATGCTTTAGATATTCCAAGTCTTGTCATTGCCTGTTGAAAGAAAATGTGCACATACAAAACTAAAATGACCAAAGATTTAATCTGCTATTGAACATTTATGCTAGCATGATGTCACAGCACTTAATCAGACTTTACTCTCTGAAAGCAATTTAGAAGTTTCTGGTGTGCCTCAGGAACTGAAATACAGGTTGTGTGAGCACAGCACAACTTTTTTTTTTGAAGTGGAGCACTGGAAAAGAAAAGAAATGGTGAGGAAGAGAACGAAGGGAAGTGTGCACAGGCAAGATTGTAGAAATAAACTCCGTGGGAGGAAATGAGGCTAAGCTTGAAAGATTTTAATTTAGGCATGTACTTAAATACCTTGTTTAATTGTACAGGACAAAGTCCAGGAAAACATTCAAACATCTTAGTAACACAAACTTCTGCTTTCATTTATCTGCTAACAATCTGTCTTGTGTCTTTAAGTTGTTTTTTTTTTTTTCCCAGCTTCTGTAAAAGGCTCAATCCAAATGTCAAATCTCTCCTCCCAAGTGTTTTAGTTCTCTAAACAGGTTCTGAAGTTGGGGGCTGCATGTGGTGAAATGTGCCTTTTCAAAATGCAGAGTATGAGTTGTACTAACGATAGGAGGTAAAGTGTTGTTTATGATGGATTTTATTTCTAGGGAACTAAAAGAACTTCATTCTAGAGTGTCAAAACATGGCATTTGAAGAAAATGAAAAATATCTGGTTTTGTGTGTTCAGGCAGCATATCTAGATGGAATATGTATGAATTTCATATATTTGTTAAAAGAAGCAGTAATTATAGCTGGACTTATGAGATTAGTGATCAGATTCCATCTGATTATAAGGAGCAGCTGCCTTACTTGAAGCTGTTATTGCATCACATCTCACAACTGAAAACTTAGGGTCTGTAAGGCTTCCAAGTTGTTAGAAGAAGTGATATAGATCATTCAGTAAACATTACACTGTTTTCCTCTAAAATAAAATTGTGTCCTCTCCAACATGGAGTTAAGAGGTCTGACTTTCTGAGATTGTCATCGGTAAAGGTATAAAACTTGAGTCACAGTAATACTTGTTCACAAAACATTAAAATATACTTTTCATGACAGAGTAAGGATCCTCTTTGCATTGTGTATTGAAAGGTCATTGCCTATTTGACTGCCTTACACCTTCAACTAGGTGAGCTAGTCTTCATTTCTGATCCAAAGGTCTCAGGCAGAGTTACCATGTGCTGTTAAGCAATCATATTCCCTTAAGTTGTGCATGAAATGTCCCTGCTCTTGCTTTATTAAATGCTTTGGGGAAGAAAAATGTTATGCATGACTGAGGTATCATTGCAATTAGTATCTTTATTTTTGTACTCATCTTGCTAATAAACCAGATTGGTTCAATGCTGGTATTTGTATTAGCCAGGTATTATGGTGGAGCAGTCCTGTTATTTCACTGCTACTCAGGCACCGAAGCACATGAAGCAAAGCTCATCATGAGTGCAAAATCATGTGTCTAGTATTTCACCACTGATGGGCTGACACATCAAAACCCATCTGTCTGTATTCTATCACTGCATGGACTCTATGAGTGAAATCTTTTAATTGATCTAATAGATACTTGTATGATATGACAGGTAAAACATACAAAGCCTCTTGGGGCATCCCCATGTTTTACTTTGAACTCTTTCAAGTCACTGGTTATTCAGATAGTTTGATCTAAGCCTTTGCCTTTTGTGTATTGTTTGGAGTCACTTACCTATTTGTAATTCTTCATTAAAACACACGTCTGCTTGGACTGATCATTGCCCCCTTCTATCTTTCATCTCTTTCTATATCTGAACACACTGGTGTGTTTGCACTACAGAAAGCAATGCAGAGATTGCAAAGTTATCAATCAATGCCTCATTAAATATGTGGCATAAAAATATCTGAGGCAAACCCATTTCATCCCTGTGCATAGAGACATTTTGTCTGCAGCACTTCATCAACACAATCTAATTATAGTGAAATATTTTTCTTGGCCATTCTTGGTGCTAGAGCTGAATGCAGAAATGTCACATCAGTTATTAAATATAGAGATTTCAGACTTTTTTATTCCTAACTCAGCCTTCCCCAAAACCACCATAGGTAGACAGTTACCTGAACGCCCACGTGCAGTGTTGGGCGTAAAATACTGGCACTAGGAGGAAAAACTAATGCTGTCCAGACACAATTAAATATCCATGAAAGGTGACATAACAGTGTCTCATTTGGGATGCAGATATTTTCTATTATTGTATAAGTCTGAAGAGTTAATATTTAATAAGTGGGTCTTGCCATACATTTTACCTTATGCCTGTGATTATTGCCTTCACTATTTTATCTGAGATGAGCAATTTTGCCCTCACAGGTTTGTTTTCATGCAAAAGGATGATTGGTCTTCTGGAGCATATTCCTTGCAAAGAACTCTGTAAATTCAACTCTTTTTGTACAAGGCTGGGTGATATAGCATTAGCTGCAATAGTTACAGTTGCTGTCTTCCTCATTTCACTGTTTAATATATTCACCATGCTTCTGTATTTTAAACTGAAGGGCACCTTACCTTGGAAACAATCTCCATGATGAAAACCAGAATACATGCAAGCAAACATAAAGCTGAAGAGACAGCTTCAAAATTTGCAGCTCCAAGAGCTTTTAAATAAAGAGAAGACTGCACACTCATATTACAGTAAGCCACATAAAAGCATGCTAGATGCAAGCTACTCATTCCTTGGTCCTCCACGTGTCCATCAAGAAGTCTTTCTCAGCCAAGCTCTGTCATATTCAGTCACTCAATATTTCTTTTCATCTTCCTGAAGGACCATTCACAGAAACAATAGATTCATCTGTGATTCAGCAGAGTTCAGCAAAGTGTTAAGCAATAATCAAAGTCGGCCCATGAGGCAGGGTGCACACCCGGGTGCACAGTTATGAATTTCTAGAGATATCAAACTGATGACCTGTGTTGAAGTTGAGTTGAAATGTGGTGCAATTATTTTAATGGTGACACCCTTCTCACAAAGGTGCAGGTTTGGCCAGAGAAGAAGACTATAGCCCATTCTTGCTACTGTCTGTCCCTGATGCTGGATGAAAACCCCATGCCTTTTCTTGCTCTGGCACTGGGGGAATCCACTCCTCCTTTGTTTCCCAGCCTCTCACTCCATTGGTGATGAGATCCAGCCCTGCTCATCACACTCCTACAGTGTGGCCTGTTTGCCTCTTATGAATAACCAGTGTGAGAAACAGAGTTAGGATTTAACCCTGAACATCACATCTTGAGTTGCAAAGGACAGCTCCATTTTGTTCCTTGAAACCTGCAATATTCAGCAAGCAACTCTAATTTTGAAACTAATCTCCTGACCATCCTTCACAATAACATCTTTATGACTTTTAATTTTTTACTGTAGGATGGATTGAAGCAAGGTTATTTCTTTTTGCACTCTGGAATCAATTAAGGAAAGAAAAAAAACCCACCCCAAACAACAACAAAGCAAAGCAAAACAAAACAGAAAAGCCCAGATTAATATTCCAGGACATCCATTTTCTGTTTAGAAACTGTCTCTGCACACAAATTCATGTATGCCCCAGGAAGCATTGCCTCTCAGCTCGCTAAACCTGAGCGTAGATCATATTTCTCTCCAAAAGCAAAGTATGATTTTATTTTTCTTAGGCATTGTTAAGGAGTATTTATTGTTCTCCTGCAGAAAAAGGGAGACATAAAGAGAGGATTCTGGAAAAACCCTGCTATCGTTAAACTAACGCTGCTGTGCATTACAATGAAATGCTGTACTTGGGAAAGCATGTGACATTCAATATCCAGCAAATTCATTGTTATTACTGTACATTGAATGTCAAATGAATTCATAATGGTGGTATATTGAAGGTAAAATATTATCCTGGATTCAAATGACGCATTTCCATTGAAAGCTCACACCAGTCATTAGGGCAGTGGATGGCTCTTTCAGAGATCTGCTGGCAGGATTTTTTAGCCCTCCTGTTAGCTCACTTATAAAAACAAATGGCCCAGGAATAGAAGCTTGATCCAAAGCCGCATGAGGTCAGTGTGGGTTTTTCCTTTGACATCAATGGGCTGAGGATCGAGTCCACAGGGTGGAGATGGGAGGAAGGAAGGAAACAATGTTAGAAGAGAAAACAGTGAAGAGAAACTCTCCATCACACTTCCCTTGGGTATTTTTTCATAACAGCTTTCTGGCTGGATTTAGCACTTAGTAAAAGGGGAGGAAAGAGAACACAACAGTAATTTGCTGCTGCAGGAGAAGGGCAGAACAATGTTTAAAACAATTGCTTAGCACAGCCAGAGGTATTTAATATGATCTCTGTTTCCTTTTATTTGCTTATGATCATCATGACTGAAGTAGTCTCAAGGAGGTCTCTGGAAAGGAGAAACTGCTTTCTGGTATGTATGGGCAGAGCCCTGTTAGACCAGCTATACCTGCATGAAGAATTTTTTTGGCACCTTCACCTCCGTGTGGGAAAAATGCAGTATCTACAGAATATCTAATAGGGGTTGTAAAAGGCCTTAGCTTTGAGAGTGAAACAATTGTGAATAAAGTTTATTCCATTTTGCTGAGAAGTGGGACTGGTAGGTTATTCTAGATGATTTAAAGCTTTTTGCTCTAAGTGCATTATATCATCAAATGGATTGGGAAATTATCTAGATTGCAGTGGAATTATTGTTTTCTTCTTTTTTTTTTTGTGCTTAATAATATGGATTGCCTCATGCTCTTGCTGTTGAAAAGAATGTTCAACAGGTAAAATAGCCCTAAATACATTTTTCCCTTGTTTTGATTTTCTTTCATCAATATCTTTATTTGCTTTCCAGGGCTTTTTCTCTCCTTTTTCTATTGACCCAATTTTCCCAGCGTCTTTCCCTTTTTCATACTTTTTTTAGGGCAAGCACAGGTGCAGGCTTCTTTGTTTTAAACTACTCCTTGTTTGTTCTGTGTCTCCTATTGATGTCCTCTACAGTCTTTTATTGTGTTTGGCGTCTCTCATTACCTCCCAGTATCAATAAATTTCAAGTGGAAGGGGGCTTAGCTAGCCTGTGCTATATGAACAGAGGACATTTAATTTAGGAGGGAGCTACCAAATACCAAGTCATTAATTCATTTTATGTAACTTTCATATAGTTTCCCTCTATTTGCTGCTTAGGAGGAGGGCAAGCATTTAAAGACCAACAAATATTAGACCAGAGTTTTCCCTTTAATGATGAACAGACTCTCCATGATCTCATTTGTTTCAACTATAAAACAAGAATCTGCTCTTCATGGCATTCTGGTAAATCTGGAATTGCTTCACTGTCTTCACTGGAGCCATGCCATCTCTATCCTGATCTATTCTGATAAACCAGAATTTAGCCTGAAGGTGAAGTAGACTGTGGAAGACTGTTCCTTCCTAAGGGGGAAAAGTGATGTGTACACTGCCAAGAAGGAACTTTCCCATTGATTTAGTAAGTCTACACTGGTGGTTAAGGATTTTTTTCCTTTACAGGATAAGATTAACCAAAGTCTGGTGACTTGAAGCTTGAGTGTTGAAAGGAGGAAGCCCACTCAGTACTTCCAGAGATTTGTAACTACCTTACTATGGCAAGCAAATCCTTTGTACCTTTGCCCCAGGTGGAAGAAAGTGTCTGTAACTCTATTGATATTTTGATTTCCATCAAAGATATATGGTCCGTGTTCCAGGTAAGAAGACTCACAAAATCTAGGCCCTACTGAGATCAGAGGGTATTTTGACACTGAAGGTGGAATTTCACCAATACTGTCCAGAATGAAGAATCCCTGCCAATACGTCACATCTAAGCAAACGTGATATAAATGAGTATCAGCTCAGCACAATACAGAACCTTGGTGTCTACTGTTCTCCTACAGTAGGGAATGGAATGCTTGGTCAGATCAGGGCTCCCCACAGACTGGATGTTGTCCTCAGACTTCTGTTTATTCAATTGCTTGTAAGTAAGCTCAACATTTTATTGAACTTCCTTAGAAATATGTTTACAATAAGAGAGGGTCAGACAAAGTGTTATACTTTAAACCAAAAAAATGTCTAAAATCTGAAACAACCATGGATAAGAATTACTTTAAAAATACATATCAAATCAGATCTGTGAACATGTATTCATAGCAGTCTGCTCAAGGCAAGAACCTTCTTGCATGCTCCTGTAATCCAGGTATATGCCTTTCAGACTAGCAAGGGATCACATAATCACTCTACTATTGCAGCTGAGTGGGATAACCCTTTCAGAAGGGCCAGGTGACAAAATATCAGGTGTGATTTTTGGCAAAATCAAACTTTTGTTCATGAAAAATACAACAGCTTTCAGGATTCTGGCTATTCATGGAGGAAGCAAGTACTAGAATTAACTCTTCCAATTGCTAGAATCAAAAAATTAAGAGATTTAGCAATCCATACAGCCTAGAATGTTGAGTTTATATCAGCATTTCTCAAGACATGTCATAGAAACAGAGCACCACTAGCAGTATTTTTGTCAGACAGTGAGTAAGGTCAGGATGTACTTGGATTCAAAACCCTCAAGGGAAATCCAGTTTCTGTAGAGAAGTCTTGACTTTTCCACTGGAGTGGAAGAACATGCACTATAAATCTGTGTTCTGACAAAGTGAGCAAACACAGGCTTTGGGGTCAGTTCCTAAATAACACTGTAAGCCCGTACTAAACAGCAGCCCAGGGTGTTGTTAGAAACTGTGCCACAGGAAGATCAGAGTTACTGACTTCTTACTTAAGACTCCTTTCTTTACTGAGATGCTCTTTTTGCTGTTTTCAAGTCAGAGTATCAAGGCATGTGTATAAAGAACATTTGTCTAATGCTATAGAATGAAAAACAATTAAAGAAGTAGTGAGTTAGCAAAAGATATCTTGAGACCAGCCTAGATCTTTTAAGTCTTAAATGTTCTCACCACTGGACCAGACATCTGTCCTGTTTCTCCTCAATGCAATTGGGAAATGATCCTTCTGCACTGTTCCAAAAGGTTTATAAAAAATTGCCCTAGTGACCCAGTTTGTAGTCTTGTCTTAGGAGCATTTCTTTCTGCACAATCAGGCTGGGAGACAGATGAATGGGTGTCAGATCTTAATCAAGATCGGTTTCTGAGTAACGATGAGCACTAAGTTTTGTATTTCATAAGAGGAATTCAATTCAAAACCCTAGAACTTGCTGTACTGATTCATCAATCTCATCAAAATTATGTGGCAGGCTACAAATGCAAAGTTTTGGATATACATGGAACCAATTTTCAAAGAAAATCTGAGTGTAGTAGGGTTTTTAATTCCCCCATGTAGCCCATTTCAGTTGGATTGAAGGAGATTCTATACCCAGCAGGCCTTCCAGAGGGTCTGAGCTAATGTAATAGTAGCAATCTGGCAAGTAGATTCATGCGAGAATGGACAACCATTTACTATTATACTCCCTGCCAGCCTTCAAAAATGTCAGTTACACAAGCTCAGATTCCCTGTTGGCACTGTAGGCTGATGGTAGATAGCTCCAAGGCAATCACAGGGGACCTGAAACAATCTAAAATTGTTTTGTACAAGGCAAGAGGAAGCCTTGCTTAAGCTTCCATACACCTTTGCTGCTGAGACAAGCTTGCACAGGTTACGGCTTGTAACCTAAAGTCACTGGTCTCTTGGGTACTTCTGTCAGGTCTCAAAAAGCATATTAAGTCACCAGTTATGTTTATTGTGTTTGTTGACTAACAGCAGTGTTGCAGATAATACACATGTGGGGCCCATGTAGAAAGGCTAGCTAGAAATTGGTGACACTAAACTGTTCCTTGTTCTTTTTACCACCTTTGTCTTAGTAATATTATCTTTCATTTCACTAATAAAACCATTCTGAGTGAAGTACCTTGACTTCTATTTTAGGGTTAATAGTTTTCTTTGTAACTCCTCCTACCCACTCACATGCATACTATATTATTCTCTGGGGAAGAGAGAGGGAGGACAAGGTCTGAGCATTAGAGACTAGTTGCTATAGAGAGAGTTCACTAAAGATTTGGAGTGAGCCTCAGATTCTCCTTTTGACTCAGGTTATTAATGATACTAGTGGGAAATCAACCATACTTAAAATACCATTTTTTTCTGAATTTATATCCCCTCACTTATCAAAAAGAATATAAGACAAGCTACAGAAAGTCAGGCCAAAGCTCCACCACGGCCAATATCTGCTCATCCAACAGCTCCTGGGCTATGTGCAGGGATAAGGGGAAATATCAGGGTCACTTTGACCTCTGAATCAAATGTGTTTATGCCTTTATTTTTCAGATATGTTGACTCATATACTTTTTTTTTTTTGGCATCCTGACATCATTTTGTTTCTTTGTGTTTTCCACCACTAAGTTTTCCTCTTCTGGAGAGGTATGTGAGTTTTCCTTAAGGATGAATGTCAGCTTAATAATACAGGCAATGGTGGTAGATGTCATTTAGAGAGAATGTGAAGGACTGTATGCAGCACTCATGGTTGTGGACTAATGAAGGAAAAGACTGGGTCAGCTCTTTTTTGCAGTTAATGGCCCCCAGTGGATTTTCCCAACAATGACTGACTGTTAGTAGCACATTCTATTCAGTCTCCAAGAGATGAAGATGTTCAGGCAGATTGTTGAAAAACAACAAATTCACAATCCATCTGAAACAATTTGGGGTATTTACATATCTGAAAGCTCTAAGATTCCTTATTTACTTCCAGCTGGTGAAACATGTTTAGATGCAGAAAATCCGTGATGCCTTAAAATAGCTTTGCCACATATGTTGTGTATGTTCTTTGCACTCATCTTTGACCTTCTGCTTGGAGTTCAATACAGTGCTGAAGTTGGCAGTAACTGGCTCATGGGCAAAAACCCAAACAGTCCAATGTGAGTCCATCCTGCATTCACTCTGCACTCAAAACTGAGGTTGTTTCTGGATCCTAATGCAAACTTCTGCAATCATCCATAGGCTGTGGTCTAAACATAGTGCGTGATTCCTTTCTTACTACTCTCAGCTGGGACAACTGAAGACACTGAAACCCATTTTCTTCTGGCATTAGCATCAGAGTAGGGTCCAAATTAACCGAGGTCACTAATGTGTTTTACTGTACTGTTCCAAAACCCAGCACAATGAAGAAAATGCATAACTGAAGTGTGCAGGATGGTAGGGTAATGCAGTAGTCTGTCAAACCACACCTTGGTGCTATGAAGGATGAGGCTATAAATTAACACAAGGAGTTTTGTACATACTTTCAAACAGTGTATTGTGTAGTTAAAAAGCTGCGCCTAATGCCTGCTGCATTTCATAATTCAGTTGTGCTTGAAATATGACACGTTTACCAGATAGCTCTTCCTTATCAATACAACCCTGTTTAAAAAGCTCTACAGCTCACCATTGGGATGGCAAGGTAGTACAAATGAGATCACTCCAGTAGGCCAGGCTGTATTACCAGACAGCAACACTGACACAACACATCCTGATTAGAAGAGTGCAGCACATTTGCAAGGATAGAAATGTCATCTCTGTCCTGTGATGTAGTGCTCTAAAGGGCACTTAGGAATGCAAGACTAATTTATAAAGATGGCTTTGTTGTATGCTTTTGTATTAACCCCTGCTGTTGAAGACAGTGTGATCTGCTAGCTCCCACCCTTCCCAGAATGGGATTTACACGGGGCTTTGTGGTGTTACTGGGTTCTTCCTTTCCAAGTATATCCTTCACAGACAGACTTGAGGAGGACTTAGTGTGGTCTTTGAGACCTGGCTTGCACCAACACTCAGCACAATACAAACTGTGTTTTCTTATGGCAAAGTAGACCACAGAGAAAATTGTTTTCTGGGCCTCTTTAATGCTTGTGAAATCAAGATCTCAGTACTTATCTTTTTATTGCAGGGAGAGCTGCAGAGTTACTGCTGCATAATCAGCAGCAGCAAGATCAACTTTTCTAAATTCAGCCTCAAATTCTTAGCTAGGGCAGTGTTCCTGCTGCTTCTGACAGACTTTCTGCTGAGGAAGGAGCAAAGAGTCAAGTTCCAAGTATTTGCACCTCACGTGCCACTTGATAACACAGTGGAAGGAGCAAGAACACCACGGCAGAAAGCCTTGCCATTTGGCTCTTACAGCAAAATAATTTCAGCCACAGGTTCTTTTTGTGTTATTGCATAGAGAAAAATTACTTGACTCATCATTTATTTTACCTTCCTAAATATCAAATATCTTCATTTACAAAGAAAACTAGAGTCTTTTGACTTCCAGGTGGGAATGCTTGGTCATTTCTGTATCTTGACTGAAGCTTGGCACTGCTGCCTTTCAGAGAGAGATATGATAGGAATGAATTATCAACTGCCAGCAATAAGAAACATATAATTACTTAAACATAGACAGACCACATGTAGGAATCAGACTGCTCTGGTCACCACTGATGTAGAGTCATCAATGACTCAGCACTGGTTGATTCTGTTGCTGGACCTTGAAAGCATTTGCACAAAGGTAACTTCCTTCTCCAGCTACAACTGGCTGACTTGCTGTGTACAAACAGAATTACTCAGTCACGCTGACTGAAATCAGAGCTGGGAAAATGACTGTCAGATAGTGTCTTGACCTGAAATTCAACTTCAATAGATGCCTGCCTTGCTCTCATTGGTAGCAATAGGGTTAATGTGACCTAAGTTTTTCAGAGGTACAGGCAAAACCAAGTTTTTCTGCCCCAAGAGGTTCTTTAAGCTATAAGGAAGGCTGAAGTAGAGCTGGAAGAAGAATTTGTTTCTATAAGCAGCAGTGGGACATGAAGGTGCTGTGCACTCCTTTCCCTCCCAGAGTAGGCTCCACTCCAGCACACTGCAGGTCTCTGCTCTTAGTAACAAGAAGAAGTGAGACTGGCATAGACCAACCTGATTGCCTTGGGGCACGAGTAATCTGTAGGTGTACTGGAGCTGGCTCTACCTCCCTGAGCTGCTGGTCCTTGGCAATGGTTGGGCCTTGCATCAGGCTAAAAGCTTTTCAACAATCTAAGAAGGAGAAGGTGAAACTTCAGCAAGCTTTAAACCACAGACACATGATGTGAAATGTAGGAAAAATTGAAGTTATGAGACTTTTGAGTTAATGTTACCTTGGCTGCCACCCAGGGGACCTGCTCTGCACTTGCCTGGCTGCTCATGAAAACCCTAAGCAATGCAAATACCCCATAATGAGACCAAAAATTGGTACTAGCCCCCAAAATATGAGATACTACCCCCTTTAAACTTAGCTGGACAGGCATGCTAGGGGGCTTATCAAGAGCTGATCTGAGCTGTCAAAAATGGAGAACCTAAACCTGTGGTCTGAGACATGTAATTTTGGGTGAGTCATTCATGTGTAGTCTGCATGGTTGCCTGAAACCTTTGTCACGAAGAGCCACACTATATACAATTGCTGAAGTGCCTCCTTCTGCATGTCAAATACTTGGCAGAGGGTGCCATGGAAAGATGGAAATTTCCTCAATTGTCTGCTTCCAACAGAGAAGCATCAAAGGGAAGATTCACTAGAGGCATTTTCACTAGGTCAGGCAGAAGGGAAAAATCTCATCTTGCCATAGATCTGCAATACTTCAGAGGTTCATATCCTCTTTGGTCTCCCTTGACAGAAGTGATGATCATGAGGAGTAAATGTAAAGCAGCTTTATGTTCTCCCAACATGATTGTCCTTAAGTACAGGGGCTGAGCAAGCTGAATGTTGTAAACTTTGCCTTTCCAAATCTCAAAAATAATGGTCTCCATCAACTTTGATTGCTTTTTTTTTTCCTATACATTGTTATTTATAAAGGCCAGATTATGAACACTGGACTCGGTTGTTAGGGATTTCAAGACTAGCTTCCTCTGCTCCTGACCTCTGCAGTGCAGCACATTGAGGATACATTATGCTTTAATATCAAAAATGCTCTAACAATTTGAGTCTGTGGGGTTATTTTTAATGCTTAATAAATAAATAAAAAGGTGAGATAACTTCACTTTGATGTGGTCTTGGAACACCACATTAAAGGTATGTGGCTACGTGAAAAAGGCTGCTGAAGTACATATACAGCTAAAAGTTTTGAATGGATGAGAGGAGAATGAAGACACTTTTAAAGGACAAAAAGAAGAGGTTTGAATAATCAAGGTGAGAAAGAATCTCCTGCTTAAAATTATTTTATGGAACAGTCATTAAAAAACCCTAAATGTTTTGTGAGATGAGATCCTAGGTGGATGACTCTAGCAGTGTCCATAAGAGTTCATATGTCCTGGTTGTCAGTTTCCTACTTTCCACTAGGTAAAAAGTTGGTGTGTTTGTTGAAAGCAACAGCCATCACCAAGTACTTAGTGTCATTCTAGAAATTACTATGTCTGTTAACTTGCCCAGGGTTGTTATTTTATGGAAAGGATGCTTTGCCTTCTCTTCCTGTGAAAGAGGCATCCCATCCCTCCCATCCATCAAAAATAAATGATCATCAATATCCTGAATCCCAGCTAAAGCACAGCTGTCTAGCTTCTTCTATTAATCAAACTGTGGGCTGCATTTGGAAGGTTTAGCTGAATTTATTGAATGAACGGATATTTCTGATAGTAAATCACTTTGGTTCCCTCAAGCATTTCACATCCAGTATTATTTTAAGGCTGGTTGGCCAGCTCTAGCAAACGCTAAATAAACAAGCTGTCTGTCTCTGTAAACAGTATCTGGGATTTCCCACTTCTGCAATAATACCAGACTTGTACTGCAGGTGGAATTTTCCATGTTCCATGAAAATGATTGTTTAATCTAATTTTCCACCTGAAAATGGAAACCACAGTACAAAACAAGCATTTTTCTACTATTTTTGAGCATCTGGGAACTCCTTAGACAGTTGTACTAGAACACATTTGTTTCCCCTAATTCTGAACAGCGCATTCTCTTAGACTAGCTGATACTGACAAGAAGATCTGAAACATGTTGGAGGTGGAACTCCAAGATCTCTGTAGCTCAGATTGACTTTTGCATTTAGAAAGAAAAAGAAACCTGAATGAGAACCTATCTGAAATTTAGTAAAGTGTGTGCCACATGATATATCAGAGCACTGTGCTGAGAGAATCAAACTCCCTGTTGAGGGTGAGGGTTGTATATCTATTTTCATCTCCTTTGCTAAAAGACAACATTAGCACAGGAGCATAGAGAAGAGCTGCCATGCGACTTCTTGTTCCCCTGCAGTGACTAGACCCATGTCTTGTTCCTTGCATTAGCCATAGGAAACACTTCCCATCTCCTCTCATTCCTTTTCCACAGGGGTGACCTTGGTTGTATTTCTCTTTGAAACTCTTTGGACACATGAATTGGGAACAGAAACTATGCCAACACTGTGGCATCTAAATGAAGAAGAGGAAGAAGTGTAAGGTCTGTTTCTTCTGATAAAAAGCATGCTTGTTGTTATTATAATTCAAACTCATTGTTTGCACTGAGTTTTTAGTTGGATTTGAGAGAGAGGAGATGAAACTGTTATACCAGGAGATCTGCAAATTAGTCTATGACACATTTACTTAAGTCATTCTCGAGCCATATCAGGCAATACCAGCTGTAAACCCAATCTCTAGTTTGAATGGTTAAATTTCTTAATCTGCAGAGAAAATCAACGATGAACATTAATTTTTATTTGACATCGAGTGGCTCTAAGCATATTCACAGACAGGCTTGGTATCATCTGTATGTCATCTGGAAATACTGAATATACCATCTGAAACCCCTGCAGCATGAAGCACTGGCTCCTCCTTTTCTGCCAGAAATGTTAGTGGAGCCACTGATGTAGCCACTGGGATATGTTCCAGTGCTTCCTAATAAAAAAAAAAAAACTAAGCTCTCAAGACAACTTGCTGCTGGGCTAACTTGCTGTAGCCACATGATTTTCACATTTTCTGCAGAATGAATTAAATGATCCACATCGAACATCAACAAGGGGAGTAACTCAATCTACACTTTAAAGAGATAGTTAAAACCCACGATTCTTCTAGCTTCAGGCACTGATGACTGATAGCAAGATTTGTAAACAAACCAGGAGTAATAGCACAGTCCTGTTCATCTTCAATCCCCTGCTGTCACAAATCCTTCTTTTACTTGACCAGGATAATCTTTATTCCAGCTCAGGTACCTCACCTCTCTTATAGCCAGAGAAAAACATCCTCATGTATTTCAAATGAAGCAAATTGCTTTAGGCTACTATGGATAAATTACAGATGAGCCAGAGTCCAGGCACTGGATTTGGCTCTGGATGTGAATTGCAAATGCCTATAGAATTGTGGATTTTTTTGTTTCTGAGTTATTTTATAAGAATAGCTTCCTTCAAGAAGAACCACAACATATTTTGATGTCCATTTTGACTCAGGATGGTAAGTGAACATTGGTTGAAGTGTTGCCATTATAGAGACATATTTTTGCATCAGTCAGCAAAAAAGGGCTACTCCCTCAGCTTCTTCACCAGGCTTTGTGGTTAGAGTGAGTGGAAAACCAATGCATTTTTAATCAAACTGAAGTTAAAAAAAGAATCAAATAAAAATCATTCATGAGTTCTGAAGCACTGAAGCAAGATTGGTAAAGACAGCTTCACTGATCTGGCTCAAAGAGATCATCCATGTTGATGATGTGACTGTGAACAGTAAGCAGACAGTATGGAGCAACTAATCTGGACCATTTGGTTCTGTATTCTGTGACAGAGGCAAAATTAACAGGTTACCAGGAACTTTTCACAGGACTTGACTGAAGTTCATCAAGCTCAGCAAGATTTGTTAATCCCTGTTTTCTCAAGAAACAAACGTTTTCCAATGAAATTCGATTTTATCTGAAAAAATCTGGATCTATTTGTGGCTATCTGACCTAGACTCTTGGTTCAAAAGGAGCTTGTGCAATGATTGATTTACTTCTTAACTCAAAAATGCATCTCTAAAGAAAGCTTAGAATAACAATATAGATTTCTTCTGCCCACATGGGTTACAGACTTTCAAAGCCAATGGCCATCTGCTGCTTCATAGCAGTAAGAGGCCACATTGTAGTTATCCCACAGGCATTTCTGTAATATGCATGATGATAATTATCTTCATAACTAATAACAGATTTATAAGGCTTTGAAGTTTTGCTTTTTTTTTTTTTTGCTGTCTTACGAGAACAATAGAGAGCAATGTGGGCCTGGGAGTTTCTTCAATCTCTCTTTAGCAGAGAACTGCAAGTCAAAAGCCAAACTAGTGAAGAGGCTGTCAGTTGTGAGAGAAGCCAGTCCATATTCACTTTTATCCATTGATCTTTATCCAATCTTGTCATGTTTTTTAACACAAACTTAAACCAACTGACCTTTGCATAGTCTGGACTTGATTTTTACTCTTGAAATTTAAGAGGGAAAAAAAAATATATCTCTGTAGAAGAGCAATTTAACTCTTACATTGGCTTTTGGTTGAAAACACACCAAATGTGATTTAACCATAGTGAATGCTTTCCTACAGCTGACAAGCAAGTAGAGAAAGCCCTGAATTTGTGCTACTGTGCATTATCACCTAGAAATCATAACAGAACACTACTGTAGAGTTTTGGAAGCATCATAGAAACAAAATCTGTATAATCACTTTGTAAGTTAAAAAACCCCACAATGGGATATGTTTTAACTTCTAGTTGAAGGGTGCCTCTGATGACAATGCAAACTGACTGAAGCTTCATTTCAAAGAGACATGCAAGACTTAGTAACATTTTCCTTTGGAAAATTTTTCACGAGCACATGTCTTACAGGTCAAAAGAAGTGAGATGCTAAACTAGATTGAAGCCCAAAATGTGGACAAGAACAAAGAACTGTACCAGGGTCTACTGTCACTCGTTTTCCACAGAAAATTTCCAAACATCTCAGTGAACAAAGAGAACAAATAATAATAGTCTCAAGAAGTACTGAATTTCCTGCCTTACTTCACTTTTAATAGCAAACAAATCAGACTGAACAACACTCAAGGAATGGAAGCAGAGAATGCCACAGGGAGAAATTTACCCTAGCACAAACATGCTGTTGCTCATATTTGTCAAGGACACCGGAGTTAAACGTTACTCCACCTGGGAATATCTTGGGATTTGATGTGAATGTAAATGTCCTTACCAGTCAAGTAAGGCAAGTCTCTTCAGTTATAAATACAACCTCCAAAATTGTGCCATCAGCAGCAAAATGCTGCTGCATCTGGGTTCAGCCTGTGCACCGAGCCGGTGGCAAAAGCTGCAGGAGAAATAATGCTCAACGTGGTTTTTTTTTCTGTGTCTAAGAATAGACAACTTATGAGTTTTGAATGGCTTCAATCTAGTGGTCAGGAATAGATGTGCAAGTATGTAGAAATCCTGCCTGATGGCTTTGCTGGGAATACCTTCTGTAACATATTGAGTGGTAATTTTTAATCTTTACTTCTGGAAGAAGGTTAGTTCTGCAAAGGAATGTTTGGCAGCAACAAAAGGAATGGGACAGCCTATAGTAGCTGGCTGTTCCCCCTTTCCTTTCCTTTCCTTTCCTCTCCTTTCCTTTCCTTTCCTTTCCCCTTTTTTTTCTAAAACAGAGGGTGTAACATAGATGGTGCTCTGCAGCTCACTTTTCCATTTGTAAATCCTTATCTAGTGCTTGAGTCATGGAAAAGTCATTTGCAGCCCTTTGTTTCCTCTCAAATTGAGGTCAAAATGTGCTAATGTCTGGGAGGAAGGGCTGCAGAATCTAAGGCATGATGGACTGGAAGAGCCATTAAAATGCTGGTAAGTTAGAAAGAGCCCTGCAGTGTATGGGGCTAGATTCCTCTGCTGAATCCCAATGAATTCCTAAGGCAATCTCCTAGGATTTAACCAATGATAAGTCACCAAAGACTGGTTAAATACCGATGAAATTAAACACAACCATGTAAACAAGAAGGATAGTGTGATTGACAACCATGCTAATTTCCTAACAGAACTTATTTCTCCTTTGAAGAGTTTAGTAACATTTTTAGACGTCATTAAGTCAAAGCAATTTGTTTAAACAAAGCAAAAAGATGCTGTTTTACATCCAGGACCTTTTCCACTTTTGGATATAACCAGTGTAGAAGAGTTTTCATCATTCAACTCATTTCCTTATTGGGACAAGATTACTCCTTATTTTTGCATTGAATAGCCTGTTGTCTAATTTTAAACATCTCACAAACTGGATTCTTAACACTCTCTCCTGAGACAGAGCCTCATACAAAAAAAATATCTTTCTGCAACAAACAGCAGGAAATTTTTCTTGTAAAAACATCAGCCTGCTGTCAGGGCCAGGCTAAGGAATATAAAGATCAGGTTCGCAGTAATCACTGAGAGGAGGAAGGGGATGATAGCATCATCAGCACCACTGAAAGGAGAATAGCCTTTGCAAATGGGATCCTCAGAATTCTCAGAAGTGCTCTTAGGGTCATAGGGCTGATGTATCAGAAGGATCCTCTTCACTGCTGGAAGGATTGGGTGGTGACTGAGCTATTTCAGCATCTGAAAAGAGAAGACAGTGCTGTTTTTCCCCAATTCAGATTTGCAGTGGCAAGGGAAGAGGAGAGCTGAAGAGGGTTGGTAGGTGGTCAGGTTGCTGCTGTTTGCTTTGGGACATATAAAGGAAGACAACCTCACCTCCTCTTGTAGCCAACTACTGCAGATGCATTGAAGTTGATGAAGAGTTCATTTTGACTGGCTTTTCTCAACTATTATCATTAGCAATATCTTAGAGAGAAATTACAGTCACAGCTGGCGTTGTGAGCTTGGAAAGAAAACACTGGCTAGAACTTTTTAGGTCAAACTTTCTTGCTTTCACGTTGACATGCTTCCCTCCCTTCCAACCCTGAAGAACTTCACAAATGCATTGAAACAAAAATAGAAGCTGAGATTTTGAAAAATTTTCCTGATTCTATCTTCCCCTTTCAAGGGTGTTACAGTCTCATGTTTCCCTATCGTTTCATCTGAGCTCTGAACTGAGCATCCACAACCAGTTAAACATGGAGTTGTTTCCTGTCCAGTATCAAATCTGGTATCTAGTTTTTGCAGCAGGGCAGTATGGCATGAGATTGCAGGAGTGGGTGAGGAACAAAACACCATTCCACAGCTCAAGGAAACCCAACCTACTTCTAGGTTTTAGTTCAAACAAATCATCCTTCTTCTAAGACAGCTTTTTCCCCATTTGGGAATGCCTTTTATTATAATCTATTAGTATAAAGAATAAGCTCTATAGCCTTCTGTCACTCAAGGTTTTTAAAATAAACCCATTATTCTGGCATTTAGGGTCCTTTGAAATGTACCATGCCAAAAGAACACAGATTCAGAAGAGAAGTTCAGTGGCATAATGTCTACTTTCACAGCATCATTGTTCTCACTCCTAGTTCATCATTATTAAGGTTGTTTCCAGTGGCTACATAGATGGCTGATTGCTAACATCTTTGTCAAGTACAATAGTTTAAACATGCATCCATGGTACAAGTACACTCAGTAATTACATTTTTAAGACATGGGCAATCAATTAGGAGCCACACTGGCATGGAGATATATTGACAATACTAATTGCTTTCTGTTACTGTCACTGCTTATTCTGCTCTGTTTCACTCATTCCCTTCATCTTCCCAGACAATTCAGATTCACATGAGGGATTGATGGAGTTGGATGCCAACGTCTGGAGTACATTTCCTGGCCCCCTCAGATCTGATATGTGAGTGACAAGCTTCCTACCAGCAATACCCCCTTTTAAGAGTTCAGATATGACTAAGCTTTGGCTAACTGCAGAAGCTTTGGAGGCCAAGTATAAACCAGCATGGGTTCAATTTGAGAATGAGTCAGGGAGCCACTATAAGTAATGTTTTCCTTCTGCACTTGCTGAATTATGAAAGTGTCAAGTTCTCTGGGATTCCATAGGAGAGGCAGAAGTGAAATATCCTTTTTTTAGCTTAAAATAATATAACCCCACGACATATCCTAAAAGTACAGAATCTACTCATGTACAGCTTTATTCCTAGGGAACTGTTGAAGTATGCTCAAATCCTAAGGAAGCTAAGAAGGAAAGAGAACAGTTGTACTAAGATTTATAGGATGATTACCACAAGTGTCTGTTGTCATACATAATCAATTTTGTGCAATCTTTCCTCACTCCTTCCACTCTCTTCCTTTTTTGCTTTTCAAATAAAAAGAAAATCAGGTGAATACATCATATTTCTTGAATCTAATTCAACGTGTGTAATAACCTGTCAAGAAATAGGAGAGGTTTTTACAATACAGGACTGTGGATCTTCAAAATGGAGTAAAAAAAGAAAAAGTGGAAAAAATATAACTTAATGTAATAGTAAATAGAAATTATCAGGAGAAGAAGTTTGATTAACTGCCTAAAAAAGATCAAGGCAGATAAGAAGCCTTTCTTGCATTGCCGTTAAAGGTAGTGATGGTAAAGTATGTATGAAGGAAAAAGTGAGACTTGAACACACTTTAGGTCAGGTATTAAAAGGGCTTGGGAATAAAGGAGAAGGAAGGCTGGAAGAATTTCTAATGGAATCTGAAGATTGCAAACAAGATTGAGAATATAATAACAGACTTCAGAAGAGATGTAGAGTGAAACTCTAGAGGGAATATATACTCAGTAGAGGTTCAGCAGTTTTTAAACATAATCTCTGCGTGGGAATTACTAACCAAACACAAATTCTCAAAGCACATCCACACATCATCTTTCCACTCAGTGAACTTTTTTCTCACTGAACTGTACTGCTGCTTCAGTACTGAAAATGAGGCTGGGAAGTCCAGGGGTATTGATGTGTTCATTCAAACTTGTCATCTCACAGAGTGCCCAGGTGGAAAGCTGTTGGGCTATGAGGTATACCACTTCCTCTGTTTTGACTCTGTTTGTGTATCTTCTGTTATTTATATATGTTCCAACAGGCAAAAAGGGCAAAATCTTAACCCAAAACCTATCCTCAAACGACTTTGCATTAGCCAAAGCTCTAACAGACACTGTTAGTGTACTTTCATGTGACCCACAAAGTCAAGCTCAAATCTTAGAATCTAACATTGCAGCCCATCACAAGCAATGATGAGACTGACACGGAAAAACAGCCCTTCCCTGGTCTTGGAACTGTGTTCTGGGCCATAAAAGAAGTGTCTTTCCTCATAATCTCTTTTTATATGTTGTAAACATCCTCTCTAAATATTGTAACAGAGATAAAAAGAAATCTAGAAAGAATATACACTCGATAGAAGTTCAGCAGTTTGCAAATACAATTTTTATGTAGGGAATTATTGCTCAAAATAAAGCTAAAAACTCATACATATACTGTAATATAATGTGTTGGGTTTGTGTGGAGCTACTTTATTGCTTGGTGACAGGGGAGGGAGACTGCAGTGCTGCCACTATAAGCAACTCTTGAAACTTTCCCCAGCTCTGAGTCAGACTCACCTCTGGCCTGGCCAGGCCAATCTGGCACCTCTGCCATCATTATTTAAAAAACCTGAAGGAGGTAGGAGTGGTACAAGATGGAGGTGACGACGTGAACCTCACAGTCAATGAAGGAGGAAGGAAGGAGGAGAATCCTCTATAACATAAATGGTGAGTGAATCCTCTCTGTCTTTGGGAATTTCCATGAGACCTTCCTTTATCTTTCCTCTTCCCTGTCCTACCAGGACTGGGACAAGTGACTGGGCAGCTGCCTGGTTCTTTGTTCCCAGCTGGTCCCAAACTGCTTTGCTCCAGCTGCGTGGATGTATACAAGACATACACTTCATTCTGTCAAGGAGATGATATATACCCTCAAGTCCTGTTCTCCTAACAGCAGAAATCCAGCTATTGACCTAATTATGGGACTTTCCTTGCTGAAGGCAAGGGAATGACCTTTTCTAAGTAGGAGAAGATTGCATGTCTCTGCATACCCCTTCCAGCCGGTTATCCAAGGTTTATCTGTCAGCCTCCCTAACTCCTCATCACAGGGATAATCTTCTCTGATCTGTGCATTGCCAAGTAATTCAGGTACAAGGCTGTGCAAGAAAGGACCCAATGGTTCTTGATGAGTAGAAAACAAAGCGTTTAGGGCAAAATTATGCCTCATTTGTTGCCTTTAAATTCTAATAAAGGTGACTGAGAGTGCATGAGTATATAACATGGGTCTTCTATTTTAGAGTGTGCTTGACTCTAACTCTGGTCTGAAGCTGTCAGCTTCTTCTCTGCCCAACACCCTTTCTCACATGAGACTCATATGTCACTGTCTGGGCTCTAGCTGATGGTTCTTTCTCATCTCATTGTTTATACTCTCATGACCTTTTGTTGTTCAGGTGTCAAGAGCCCTCATTATCATTTTAGACATGAGTTCATGCTTCTAATCAACCCTCTCCCCTCCCTTATTCAATTAACATTTCCAATGTTTTTAAATTAAGTGTGTTGGTTCACAGACCAGGGAATTTCCTTCCAATTAGTGCCAGTAGTGAAAGGCACATATCAAAGTTTATTTGCTCCTATCTGTACTCTCTTTTGATCTGCTGAAAGGATCTGGTGAACATACAATTAAGAAGTTCCTCCTAGGTATCTTTCCCCAAAGGACCAACAATACCTGCCGGGGTCTATTAGCATTTCAATATGTTTCCCACCTCAGGAAATGTCTCTGCTTCCTTGTCTGACTGGTAATGTAGCTGCATATTTTGCATGCATACCACTTAAAGTCACTGCTTGCCCTTGCTGAAACTCATTATCCTCCATATTGCACAATTAGGTATTAGGCTTGCATTCAACCTTCTTCACCTCTCATGGGAGGGTCAAACAGGCACAGCCATTTGGGAAGGGTCAAACATTCAATGCTGTCAGAAAGGGACCAACAACATCCAAACCAGAAAGCAAGAGAGTGACAGGAAAGCATAAGAAACACTTGTATCAGACTAGCCACGTGAACATTTCTTTATGTCTTCACATACTTATCTCTAAGATGTGCTCAATTACCAGGCTGTCTACATGTACTGTCTACATAGCTGCTGGGCATGTGGACTGAACTGCACAGAAGGGTGCTCAGAAGGCGTGGATGCTTCCTGATCTCAGCCTCAGATTGAATCTCTTGGAAGAGAAGCAGAATAGCTTGTGGGAAGGATATTCCACCATATTATTAAAGTACTGAACACTTAGTGCAAAGCAAAACATGTAAGAAGCAAACCATTTTAATGAGACTTAGGAATAGATCAACTCTGCCAGAAGTTATATGAGAGTTATACGTATAATTGCCTCAACATTTGCCTGTAGGGACACACAGCATGTCTACATCTTGACCTGATTTAAGCACGTGGAAAGGGTTTTTTACCCAACTGTTGGCTCCAACAATTGCAAGTCAGTTGAAAGTTCCCATTTGAACCCAAGAAGATTACTATCTGCACCTTGCCAAGGCCAACCTGTGCAAACACAGCCTGTAATTAGGAGCATGATTCTAAACAAAGATAGTCCTAGAGCATTGAAATTCAAAGCCCAGTTCCAACTTTAGGGCCAGGAGGTGAGTGGAAGTTTTCATCCCTTAAGATCTCATTGCAATTACCTTTTTTAAAAGTGGTGGCTGAGTTGTAGGAACTTTTTAGCCATTCTTCCCCCATCTCTCTTACCTGTCCCTGTGATCAAGGACCAGACCATGACTGCTCTGCCTCTTACCTTGTCCACCGCGTTAGCATGCACTAATATATGTTAAACATCCTTCTCTGGGTCCAGTTTCTTTAGGGAGTCTGATTTGTGTCTCATTGTCTACTCCAATTATTATTATAATTCAGGTAGCTTTTATTTTGTGGAGATAAGTGGTTCATGAATGATCCTCAGTTTGTTTTTGAGTAGGGGAGAATCATCTTGTGGTTTGTTGTCTGTGGGGAGGGAATGTTCTGCAGACTAAGCATCCATTACATGCTTTGCTGAGATTATGAGGGATGACAATGATCCAGATTGTCCTCTCTAACTCTATAGCTCTGTTCAGGGACAAAGGTTTTTTTCCAAAGTGCATTCAAGTGCATTTCAGACTAAGAGATCAGTTTGGAATTCCTTAAGGAAAGGAGTTTCAGTTATCTTAATAGTTAAAGGAACTTTAAAAGACGGAGAGAAAGCACTTACTGACACACACAGCAGAAGAGATACAGAAAGAATACTAGTGGCAATATTAATGGGGCCAGGAGGAATCTAATCTAAGCCTTTTAGGTGGAGAGTGCAGAGTCTTTTCTTGCATTTATCAGTGAAAATCAGAAATAACTCCCCCAAAGTCAGTAGATTTATGCCAACAGAGCCCAAGGAAGCAGACTGCCTGGAACCACTGCTAATTTGAACACAGACCAATATAAGTCTGTGAGAATAAATCTTACATAGTGGGTATTAAAGTGAAGTGTTTGTGTCAGCCTAACCTGTTCCAAATGTCAAAGTCTGAAAGATGCTGCATACTGGGAAGATCTGTTGCAAGAGAGGGAAAAAAATTCCAGTGTGCCTTAAAAGTATTCCTACTGAAATCAGTAGTGGTTTTGGTATTGGCTTTAAGGGTTACATAATTCACTGCACAGGAGACTGTGATAACAGAAATTTTAGAAAGGAAACATTAATAACTCACCAGTGAAAGAAAGTACTGAGCTGAGTCCAAACATATTTGACCCAAGATCATAAGCACAACTGGACAAATAATGAGAGTATTGAAACAGCGGGCAGAGTTTCTGTCCAGTTTACATCAAAGGCAGACATCCTAAGTAGGGAATTGGTGATGCTTCTCCATGCATCACTAGGCTTGTAGAGCTTTGCAATGTAGAGGTGAAAGCTGAGGCTGCATGACTTGTAAATACAGATGTCTCTGATCCTCGTTCTCTATTTAGATTTGCAGTGGGGAATTGAAGAGTTGTTTTCTATTGTAGCTAGCAACAGGACAAGGGGTAATGGGATAAAGCTGCATCACAAAAAGTTCCATTTAAACACAAGAAAAAGCTATTTTACTGTAAGGGTGACAGAGCAGTGGAACAGGCTGCCCAGAAGGGTTGTGGAGTCTCCTTCCTTGGCGGTGTTCAAGACCTGCCTGGACATGTTCCTATGTGACCTGATCTAGGTTAACCTGCTTCTGCAAGGGGATTGGACTTGATGATGTCTAGAGGTACCTTCCAACCCTACCATTCTATGATTCTAGGATCTTTCCAGAGCAACTTTGTGAACTTTCCAACGCATCATCCAGCAAAAACAGAGAGGAACTTTCTCTGTGATTACAATAACAAATGAACAAGACTCATGAAGAGATGGGTGTTTCAACATATCCTCTGTACATGAGCTAAGAACTGTGGTGTTGCACACCTCTGATTAAATTCAGGAGCATTCCTCTTTTCAGTATAAAAACCTAAATTCAATTTATTGGTTCACTCAGCAGGGTTGGTAACTTTGCAGCTCCAATAGGCCTGAGAGAAACTAATAAGATTTGATTCATTTATCTCTGTAGCCTTGGATTTAAATGCCACAGTCACCAACTTTCTCCCAAGAGACACTAAAAATCTTCAGATATTGGCAACAACGTTGTCTGCATGACTCTGTTGATAAAGAAATGTTGTTGTCACACACTGATCAATAAGAGGCAGGTATGCCTTAGGTTTCTAATCGTTATGAATTCATTTAGAATTCAATACAATAGCAACAATCACATTGAATTCACCAGGGGATTTGCAAAGATGGCTTATGTAGTTCCACAGCAATTCCCTTGTAATTAAGCACTAATTAAGCATTATTTCATGCAGGAAATAATGAGCTGTGGAAACACTGTTAGTGCCAAATAATGGAATAAAGGTGTGTTTACATATTACAAGCCCTGTATGAACATTCAAAGAGGTTAGAGCAGGTCTTGACTTTGTTACTCCGGGGGAAGAGAAAAGATCCTAAAGGAGTAATCTTGCTTACTTCAGCTGAGTATTGCCCAAATAAATATTCAGTTAGAGAGGGACACTCTGGAAATTGGAAAATAACTCTAACTTTGCAGATTTGAAATGTCAGTGGTTTAATTATTTCATTTGCCATTCCTGAGAAGGGTTTCTTGATTAGCCAAGGCTCAGAGTACTTGAGTTAGTGTAGCAGACCTCATTGTTATTTATAGCAGGTAATAGGATTTAAAACCTTCTGTCTGAAGAGAAGATTTGACACCAGACTTACCGAAGATGTTGGTCTCCCACTTTGTTTATGACTAGATTTCTGGGAGCTCAACAACAACTTTCCAGAGCCCACTGCACTGGGGTGACCCATTTGTCCTCCTCTATTCCTTTCATATCCCAGTTGGGGTTTGGATCAATCATGACAGAACACAAGGAAATGTGTTCAGGTTTTGCCAGGGGAGATCTAGATTGAATGTTAGAACTTCTTCACTCAGAGGGTTGCTAAGCATTGGAATGGGCTGCCCATGCAGATAGGTGGAGTCATCATCTCTGGACATATTGAAAAGATGTGCAGATGAGGTGCTGAGGGATACGGTATAGTTTAGTGATAGGCTTGTCAGTGTGAGGTGAGTGGTTGGGCTTGATGATCTTAAAGGTCTTTTCCAACTATAACAATTCTGTGATCCTATAAGCTGAAAAGAATCTACTCTCTGTTTCATGAAGACGTTGTCATAATCCTTTCACCTCTTTGAGTGCTTACTGTGCCTGAGAAGGATGGGACCATGTTCAAAGCCACGTGAATCTGTTTTCTAAAGAGCATATGCCAGGAGATCTCTGAGGATGTCTCTGCAGTCCATTGTTGAGATTGTCTGGGAGGGGCTGCGTACCACAACATGGCCCAACCTGTCACATCTTCTTACCCCACTGATGTGGTGGGGTAGGATTTAAAGGGGAGCTGCAACATTCCCACCCTGGCACTTTTGGCTACAGATGACAAATTAGACGCTTAGAAAACAATTGTATCTGAACAGCTCAATTAGAAATGTGTTCATCAGACATATAAATCTTTTGGCTGTCACTATGGCATGCAAATACTTGCTACAAATATTTTCCCCCTAACTATGAAAGGCTCAGTCATTAACAAAAGTTTCTAAAAATGGGTTTTGTTTTGTTTTACTTTGAAATATAAGCAAAATACCCAAAACATCAACTATTGAAAAATAAGCAATTTGGTCTGTAGGGGGGGAAAAAATCAATTGAACAGAAGACATTTATATGTAAAACAATAAACCCTAGAATATCATTACTGAAAAGGTTGCTTAGCAATCCTCAGTAATTACCTTAGACACAGCTATTACAATTATTTTAAATGTCTTCTCGGTGCTTTCATGGTAAATGAAGAGGCAGTATCAGAAGGACAAAACTACAGAGACTTTCAGTGTGTCAGTAGTAACTCAATGGCTGGCTGCTTTTTGAGGCTCAGCTATGTGGAAAGATGTGCTAGGAAGAGACATCAGCATTACCTTGTTATATTAAAGTCCCCTTAATGGCATTCTGTTGTAGAGTGTCTGAGGGGCTAGTAATTTGTCTCCTAGTGCACTCCACGGAAGCAGAGGAGGGACAGACATGCTGTACACATCAAACCAGAACTGTCTGAAAGCTTCTTAGTATTAAGCTGGTTTTTGGTGCCCAAGTACAAGGGCAATATAACTATACTGTGGCTGAAATGCTGCTGGCTGGAGACAGGTGAAATGTGGGAGGAGCACTATGCCTGGGGATGGGCAGTACCTGCATGGAAGTCACCACAGAAGTGGAGCTGCTGTGCACAAAGGGAAGCCACAAATCTTGCTCTGTCACGAGATATTAAGAATGGTAACACCTAAGAGAACAGTTCTTTGGATGCTGTTTTCTGCTTGCTGCCCTTGCTTATGATCTTTGATGGCCACACAGATACTCATAATTTCTAAGTAGCCACTGCAGGATAAGGAAAGCCTATCAGAGCAACACTGAGGACAAGAAAGTGTTTTCCCCAGTGGAACCTCTGAATTTTCTCCATTGCATGAATTTCTGGGACAGATGATTTAATATTACAACTCCCAACATCACCATGACAGACAAAGTGCATGACAAAGTCAGGAAAGGAGGAGTTTGTTCCTGATAGTGTTTGCTTTATATCACTGGTTTTGCAAGTACCATCCTGATGACAGTGGAGGCAGGCACTGTGTCAATCCTTCAATCAGGCTGGCTTTTGCCCTAACCTGTATTGACTTGTGAGACCTCTCTATTTCCTCTTCTGACTCTCCTCAGCCTTGCACCTCTGAAGTTCAATATACTCTGAAGTTCAAGAGACAGAAAAATTTGGAAGCCTAAGCTAATCAGGTGTTGCCAAGTGGGAGCTTTGCAACACATCATGAACAATGGGTTTATTTTTTCATTCTTCTGTATATACTACTTGGTTTCAATTCATAAAGCATGTTGAGTTAAAGAGGCAGGAACCCTTTCTCTAGCAGCATCTCCTTTGCTTTCAAGGGGAACTAGCTGCTTCCCAAGTGCTTCTAAAACCAAATTCAGACTCCTGCTAGCCCAAGCTGCTGATGGTTCTGTGCAAAACTAATTGCTTGCTTGTTGGTTTTTGTTTCTGCTGTGGCTGTGGTTGTTTCATGGACAATTTTTTCAGCCCTTTTCCCTTCAAAGCAGCAACTTTCCTCAACAGATCTGGCTTCAAACAAAAGGAGATGCTGCAGCTTTAAAGAAAATTTAAAAGTCAATGAGACACACACAAAAAAAAAGAGACATGACCCAGGATGAGCTCAGTCCAATGAATAAATTCAAACCATTTAGTGAATGTTTGGAAAGATCAGAAGGGCATCTTTGCTTGCAGCATTTTAACAAGCCTCCATGAATTAGCAAGAGGCCTGAAAAATGAGTGGCAGTGGGTGAGGAGTAATTCAGTTGTGATCACTTGAGGGTGATGAATGAGGAAGTGACATAGTCTGTGCAGAGACAAGTCATCTTTTCTGAAACAATTGTACTTAGGCCTCATGGCTGGAGATTTATACGGTGGAAATGGTGGCAATTAATGAAATGGTCCTGGCTTTTGGGGGGAAAGCTAGAATAACAAAGCTGAAAAAGGAGCAATGTGAAGACCCAAAGAGGTTTTCTCAAAAGGATGAAAAACTCCTAGACACTGGATGTTGCTGTATGAGGTTGATAAATTTGTCTTTAGCCTGGGAGATTGAGCATGGTTTAAAAGGGCTGGGAAAAAATGACTTCAAGGCACGTTTTAGGGTAGATGGAGGATGAATTAAGATTAATGAGAGTCTTATAAGTGGTCTGAAACTAGCAGTCTTGATATGAGAACAGTGATAAAAGCCAACAAGACCAACCTCAGAATAGAAATTACTTGCTTTATTCAGTGCCCTTTGTGGTTATATCTAAGTCATTTGTGTGTGCATGTGTGTGAATGCATGTAAGTACTATTGACATCCATTCTACATTAACCAGGCACAAAATATCAGTGACCATCAAAGAAAAGGAAGAAAACATCCTTAAATCCCAAGATGCAAGACCTTTTCTTCTTTTTTTTTCCCCTCTCTCCTCCCTAAACCTTAAATAAAAATGCTGATTGTATCCTGTTAATAGTTAAATGTGCTGTAAGTTAAATAGACCTAACAAAGCAGTTTTCAAACAGGAAACCTGGTAGGAGTGTAATGACATCTTACAGTACACCCATCCTGGCAATATAATCATTAAAATTTGTCAAGTGTAAAAATGAATGACAAAACATTACCCCAGAGCAACTTACTGTATAAATGCAACAATGAAGCTGCTAAATGACTTCTCTGGATATTTACTTCCACATCTGAAGTCCTGTTGCTTTGACTTCACCTCCTAAAAGGCATAGTCTCATAGTTTGAGAGAGAATGCAAGATTAAGAAGGTTCATTTTAGAAGTATCCAGGCAGGATGTTTGTTGCTTGGAGAGATTTCATGGGAGGAAAGATTTCATTGCTGAAAGGCCCTTAATGCAAAAGCCATTCATCATGAAGATGAAAGGAAAAAAAAACCAAACCCTCACACAAATGTATGTAAATATATTCAGATATTTATGAACACTAAATCCAAAACTCCAAGGGGATGTCGGAATATGAGACATCGCCATTGTGGCCTGCCTGAGGTTGGAAACAGGATAACCCCACGTATTGCACCAGCAGGGACAGATTACACAGGAAGAAGAAATGAAATGCTGTTTGCTGAAGGTCTTGATAATGCAGTGTCTGCATGTTTGCTCTCTGACACATTTTTAAACTGCCTACTACTAAAAGGGACCCATGTGCTGTAAACACTTGAATTCTCATAGAATCATAGTATGGTAGGGTTGGAAGGGACCTTTAGGGATCATCCAGTCCAACTCCCCTGGCAGAAGCAGCTCCCACCTAGATCAAGTCCCACAGGAATGTGTCCAAGCAGGTCTTGAAGACCTCCAAGGAAGGAGCCTCCACACCCTCCCTGGGGCAGCCTGGACCAGGGCTCCCTCACCTCACAGCAAAATAGCTTTTTCTTATGTTTAAATGGAACTTTTTGTGTTCCAGCTTCATCCCATTACCGCTTGTCCTGTTCCTAGATACAACAGAAAAAAAGTGCTACCCCAATCTCCTGACACCCATCATTTAGATATTTTTAACTATTAATGAGATCCTCCCTCAGTCTCCTCTTCTCCAGAGTAAACAGCCCCAGTTCCCACAGCTTTTCCTCATAAGGAAGATGCTCCAGTCCCCTGATCATCTTGGTGGCCCTGTGCTGGACTCTGTCCAGCAGTTCTCTGTCCCTCTTGAGCTGGGGAGCCAAGAATTGGACACAAGACTCTAGATGAGGCCTCACCAGGGCAGAGGAGAGGGGGAGCAGAACCTCCCTCGACCTGCTTCTCATTTCAGAGGAATGCCTGCATGTAGCATTGTTAAAAAAAAATAATGTAATCATTATGCTGCTCTCACAGTACCCAGAATTTGGGGCTGAGTCAAATCCATTACTCTTGCAAAAAAAGATGCCTGTCTTCTACATCCTTGGATGACAACTATTCAACTTACGTTCTGGGCAAGTGAACAGGACTTTGAAGGCAAAGGAGCCACTGACTTACTTTGGTATACACTGCTTCAGTTAATAGCACATGACAGGACTGGAACTGGGATGTGGTTCAAGATATGAAGAACTCTTTGTATCAAAGCACACTAACTTTATGCCTCCTTTGTAGTGTAAAAAATCATACTCACAATGTATTTTCACTTCAATATTGTGTTACACCAGCAGCATAATGTGGAGGAGCCCTGATGAAACTCAAACTAAACTTGCTGAGTGACAACTGGATCTAAAGGGATTTTCTGATTAATGAGAGAACTGCTCAGTACTGATCATCTTGAAGCCATCTGAGCATTGCCATAATGCTCAGCATTTCAATGTGAAGCCACCAGAAGATAATGATGTGACTTTGGATTTCACAATTTTTAGGCAAAACATTTTTTCCAGAGAAAGAGCCTTTATGAAATTTTTCCTTTGCTCTTTAAAGCAGTGGGAAAAGAGTTCTTAGAATGAGAGATAATGTCTTGTCTTTCATACACAAATATAAGCAAAATCAGAATTTAAAGATAACTATATTGTTATTTTTGTTTGTTTCTTTTGAAAATAGATGTAATTCTACTCCAAGATTTGTGAGTTTCCAATAGTTAGTCATGCAATTGCACACTTCATAAACAGTCTTCCTTGTGCATGGGAGCTTGGTAGAATTTTTTTAGTTTCTATGAGTATCATAATGCAATTGATGAAATTTTGTATTTCACATTAGAGTTTCCATACAGTGTAGAAGAAAATATCAAATCTCCCAATTGTGATGCTTTTATTCTACCAAATGTGTTATTGGGTGAGCAAAGCATGAGAAAAAAACCTTAAAAATTAGACCACAGAAAATCTTTAAAACCAGGTAGGGCTATGCATAAGGCATTGTTTTGATTTACACCCTGCCCTGACCAAATACCAAACAGTAGCTGCTCTCACCCAGGAACAAGACAGAGGATGCATTTCTTTGCCAAGATTGTTTCTGCTTTTTTGAAGCGAAGAGTTTTATCAGGCAGCTATTTAATAGGAAGAGCAAATCACTGTTGGAGTAGGGTCTTGTAGGCAAGGTGATGACCCAGTAATCAGGAGGCTACTGAACCCCATTTCCTTTTGATTCCTGTCTGGTTATTTCATTCTCTTACTCAGCATGGACCAGCTCCCTGCCTGCCTTTCTATATTACCTGCTAACTGGAGGATTTAGGAGATAGAAGGACTGATTCCTCAAAGGAAATGCTTAAAATGAAACCATCTGAAAGAGGGTCACCTTGGTTTGTCTTGAAATGAAGGCATTCATGTGTGCATTTGCAGAGATGGTCTAAGATATGAAACCCCGGGAAAAAGCAAACACCTCCCAATACAGCTGACTGGGACAGCTCAAAACTGAAAACAGCTGAGACATCTCTGGGCTCTGTTCACAGTTCCTATGGGGTAGATCAGGTGGTGTTGAACTTCCTGTGCTTAGCATATTGTCCGGTTACCATTCCTAATATTGATTTTCCTTTAGCATATAGTAATCAGCCATCTCACTTGTACCAGGAGAAATACACACGTAAATGGTTGCTATTAGCTGCCCAGTCTCTTGGCTCATATGTCTCTGCAGCTTACATCACTCAGCTCCTGGTGGTGGTCCCTTCCTGCTCTGCAGTAAATACCATCAGCTTTGGTGGGCTGAGCAGGAGACTACAAATTTGAAGGGATTAGCTCTGGTAAGTCAAGCCTTTGACAATTTAACTCCTGTAATTAAACACTAATTAAGTGATATTCATCTGCTACTGGATGTTGAGTTATGAAAGCAGGCTAACCAGCCCTGCATGATCTCTCAGTGCTTTTCTTCCTCATGCTCAGGACGCTACAGCAATGGAAGCACTGAGAAACCTCCCTGCTGCTGTAGGTATGTGGCAAGTACCAACACAAATGTTGCTGGCTTTCTCAAGTCCAGTCCTCTGCAACCACGTTCAATAGATGGGTACTACAGAAAGCTTCCTAGAACATGTCTTTCATCCACTACCACCTCAAAAATTAGGGTAACAAGACCCATGTGTTTCCTCTCTGGGTCTGTTAGTGTATTTGAATACATGGCGAGAACTCTCCTAGAAGGGCTCAGAAACCCTGCTGAGCTGCAGCCTTACTGTCTGCTCATGTTTCCTTTTTATAAATACATGTACAAGTTCAGTGACAGGCAGGGGAATAAAGATAAACTCTCCAGCCGTGTAGGAGAGCATTTATCCATCAGGTAATTTGAAAAGAGCCCTTGTATGCTCATCTTTTAGAGTAATTCTACTATTATAAAATCTCATTTTCAAACCAGCTTGCCTTTAAAAATGAAGACTGCATCTGAGACATGCTTTTGTTAATTTCAAAATTGATTCTTCCCTAATTTATGAAATTAATGTAAAGCCTTTTGTATGTAGAGCCCAACTCAATCAGCTCCCTCAAATGGCTATTTTCCACTTGATCTAAACTACACTCTGAGGTTATAGCCACAGAGCTCTCTAGGACGGTAATAATAGGCCTATTTTGGCACCATTCCTTTTAGATTTGATTAGTTTTTCCTTCAGCCATTAGCACTTGCTTTTTCTAAGCTAAATCCTGTTTCATGTTCTCCAGCTTCTTCAAGTCCTTTGGTTTGGGATTTTTTGGGTCCTCTTTGGTGTTTCTGACACCTCCTAGTGAAGTGTCAATTGCAAGTTTAATTAACACATCCTCCTCCCTCTTATTTCACATGAGTAATGAAAATACTGAATAAACACAGAGCCAATATCAGTCCTTTAGTACCCCAGGCCAAGTTTGACTTCATGGTCTATTATATATGTGTTGTTTCATTTAAATTTATTAGACACTCATTTGACCTTCTAACAAAATATACATCTATGTTATTTTTTTTCTTTCCTCCAAGTAAAATCACTGTAGACTTTGACTTTGGGTTTTAGTCCAGATCTGCCACTCAAGTATATGAACTGGAATGAACTCCATCTACAAACACTGAGCAGATGATCCCTTGGGTATGAGAAAAGCCCCAACTGAAATAAAATTGGCAAGAGCAGAGAGTACCTCAGCCACCTCAACTGTATGTTGGTCCAGGGAAGCATTATCCAAGGAATGGATAATGCTTTGTGGATCTCTCTTCTCTATTTCCTCAGCTGAGACAGAGTAAGGAGAAATGCATAAACCAGATGTTACACTTAGCTCTATCTGGCCTAAACATCAAGTACTTCACTCACTCCTTCAAACTTCTCTTGAAAATGCCTCCTTTTTCCTATTGACTCTGATTAACTTGTTTAAGCCTTTTGCACTACTAATGCTAAGAATACAGGAAATAAAATACAGTAATACATAGTAGTTACCTTTTTACTCAATTATCTATTTGGCTATACTACTACCATGAGTTTAATGTTCTTGGCTTAATAGCCAAGGGCTTCATCATTTTGCAGGTAAAACCTGTTTTCTGGAACCTCTTCAGTTATTCTATAAGCTGAACTAACAGATGGAAGTTAATAGCTTGGAGACTGAGAGAATGTTGAATCCTCTTTACATTGTGAAGTACGCATACCTGTGAACTGCATGTGTTGAAGGACTGCCATTGGAGCCTGCATTTTGGGAGCAACTTGCCTCACCTAGGTTGATCTTCCTCAAGAGGATGATTTGCTCAATCTGTCTGAATAACCTGCACTCAGAGGAGGAAATGCATATTATGGTGCCAGTCTACTCTAGGTGGTCCTGTTCTGGCAAGGGGGGTTGGACTAGATAATGTTTCGAGGTGTCTTCCAGTCCTTAAGATCCTGTGATTCTGTGAATCTCCTTCCTTTAGGAATTTTAGAATTTTCATGTCGACCCAGCTGATGCTGAGAGGGAGGAATCCCACAGTTCGAGTGTAGTCTCTAGAATCATGATTCCACAAGTAGCTTCTAGATGATTAATTTACCGACTTGCAAATGCCTTCTCTTGGCCGTGTCCTAACAATGCTGGTTCATTATGTTTATCAAAGAATGTTTAAGATACTTCTAACAAAAGACTACAGGTTTAAATTCTAGCCCAATGTTTAGACTTGCTTTACAAATGTCAATAAATTATTTTGCCAGATTCTCTCACGAACTGACAGCAGTGCTTCAAACACCAGTCCCAAGTAATCAGTTGATTTTCTGCTTGTCCATGAAAAGGGGATTTTATAATCCCACTTTATGTTCCTCTTTCTTCTCAGGATCCTCAGCACAGAAGGCTCTCTGCCTCAGAAGCTTGGCTAGGAAGATATGAAGCCCTGACTCTCTTGTGTTACTCATGTTGTACACTGCTATACAGCTCCTACATTTCTGTGATTTGCATTCCCCTGTGAAGCAGTCAAATGAATAAACGTTAAAGGTGGAGACTGGGAACACTGAGAGAACAGTATTTTTTCTAAAATAGCTCTCTCTTTCACAAATCAGTGAGATAATATCCTTTCAAAGCTATTTCCAACTGCTGTCTCCTCTTATTTGGCTCTCTGTGAGCTGGAAGTATTGGGGAGATTAATGACAGATTTGACAACAGAAAGGTTCACCTTATTTCGATCTGATACGGTTAATGTCATCTAATGCTTTTCCATGCTGTGAAACCAGACAAGAGGCCATCTCAATGCTTCTTTTTGTTCAGGTGAATGCTAGGTACCTGTGATTTTCTGGATTATTATGAGAGGTGGGGAGTGGGGTGGATGGGGGGGAGGTGGGGGAGAGTAAGTGACTACATAGCTGACAGAAAGTCAATGACATCAGGGAAAAACATATCATCTTCAGAAGACCGGCTCCAACAGTCTGCTAGCCAGCAGGGAGCAGCCTGGGCTCACCTCTCCAGCATAGCATCAAGAGCCAAAGCCCTCCTTCCCCCTAGGACTTCTGGAAGAGGCAGCAAGAACATGCTCATATAATCTCAGCTGCACAGAGGCACCTTGCTGGCTTCTTAAGGCTGCAGCTTCATAAACCATTATAGGAATAATAGTCCTTACAGGATCATTTCTAAATAAGTTGTGAAAATAGATTAGGTATATTCAGTTCAGGCAAAAAGCATTTTTTGATAGGCTTTAGGCAAACAATCTGTTCCTTTGATACATCTTACTACTGAGTTTCAAAGAAACCAAACTGATGAAGCTGTGAAGAAAGCGATTTGTTAAAAATTAAGTCTCTTTCTTTGGAGATTCAAGTTAAAAGAACATCTCTGTGGACTGTGCCTAATCAGAACCTTTGAACACTATCAGGCATGCCCCATTAGGGTTGCCAGCCTTCCAAAACAAATTACTTACAGTAATCCTTTGCCTGATGTATGCAGTAAAAGACAATAGTGCAGCTCAACAACACTGTCATTGCATGAGATTTATAGTGTGCAGCTGAGCAAACTTCAATTTAGACTTTATATCACAAAGTGGCCATGAACCCCACTTCAAGACAAAGAACATTTAAACTATCAAACTTATTTACCATAACTGGCCAAGTTTTCAGCTGGTGCAGCTATTTTGGGTTTAACAGAGTTGTGCTCATTTGCACCTGATGAGAATCTGACCTTCCCCTTCTCCTCAGAATTTAGAAACTTCTAAATCAATCCTTATCACAAGGGACTAAGCAACACTGAAAAGAGTTAATTGTCCCTTCCCTCATTAACATGCATTGCCACTGATTATATTTATTAAGTCGTTTTGGTGAGATCCCTTAAAAGGTGTAAAAAAGGAACATCCTACTGAAAGTAACATGGTAACTCCATCCATTCACTCCAGTTTTCGATGTGCATCACTGTGTGTTTAAGCTCATTCCTTAAACAATTATTTTCTTTACAGACTGAGCATGGTCTTGTTTAATCCATTCTGTGACCAGCCATTTGGATCGTCACAAAGGCTTCATAATATCATTAAAACATTCAATTGGATCATAAAATAATTCTGAATTAAATGAAGCAGAGTAACTTCAATTATTCAGTAACTTGCAACTGTGGAAATGTAGTAAGGGGACTGTGAATTTGATGGTAATTGGAATATAGTAAGCAATCATCTAACAAAAAAAAATGCAGTTTGGAGAATCACATTTGATAATAAAGTGTCAGCAATATGGTATGCCTTACAGAATGGAAAAGGAATGATGCCTGTTTTATGAATTATGTATGGTAAGCACAAATCTAGGTGGATAACCAGGTGACTTGGCAGCACTGGTGAGGCCAAGTAGAGTGGAGACCTCCAGATGCTACTCAGACTCCTGGGCAGTTGCATGTTAAATCTTTCCTCCCCCAGGAGGTTTGAAATAGACCTAAGTTTAAGCAAGAGAGTTATTCCAGGTACTTGAGAGATGCTTGAAGCGTGATTTATGTATCAGACTTACAAAGCTTGGACACTGAATTTGAACTGAACGTGTCTCACCTCTGAGGCAGACTTTCTTTAGAGAGAAGAAAAACTTTTTTCCCCCTCTTTAAAGGGACATTAAAGTGGACTTGAACCACATTACACCTTAATGGCACTCTCAGAATTGTGAAACAAGTAAACTCTCTTTTTTAATTGCTGTACACATAAAGCAAACACCTTAACATACTTTTTTTTGTCCTGGGAGCACTGTTACTTCCTAGTATTTCTCTCTCATCAGATTTTTCTTTCCTGGTTATCTCCTTCTCCTCTCTCCAAAAGGTAGCTTGTCTTTGGGGAAAGGAAGGTCTGTCTCTTCACTTGAGACATCAGTGACAAAAATATACATAGTCTGTAAAGCATGTAACATGTGGCCATGTCTGTTTCACTTCTCAAACTTGTTGTTGGTTTTGGTTATAGAGATGCATTTAGATGCTAGAAAAAGTGCCACTGAAAGCTTTTTGTAGGAATGTTTTTACTAGGAACAGTGAGATTTCTCAAACTAGCAGCACCAGAGAACTCAGTCTGCCTTTCCATTACAATTTGTATTAAGCTTTTGTTCCTGTTCACTTGCACACCTCTATAGGCTTCAATAGTTAATCTCCCAAACCCACAGTGTGCGATCAGCTCTGTATCTTATGTGCAGATGCTTCTGCAAACTGCCTAGCTTTGTAGGTATTGCCCAACATCATGGCAAGTAAGTATTTCATTTGTCTTGAGCTGAGCAACCTTCAGCAATGTTTCCACACATGTGAAAGTTAGCAAACAAAACAATTCTTTGGGTAGCATTTTGCAAAACTCCTGCCTTTGGGCTAATTTGTCTACTGTCAAAATAAAAGCAAGCTTGCCACTAGTGTCATGCAAATAAAAGCCAAAACTTCACCCTTTATAAAGTAACAGTCTCTGAAAGATCTCTCTTTTTTTGCACAATATTTTTCAAAGTAAGTATTCTTACTTTTCTTTAGGGGAGGAAATATTTTTCTCTCTCTCCTTTGAAGGAATAACACACTTAAAATAAAGTTTGCTGTCATAAGTTAATTGAGGCAATTTGTCTTTGCAATCTCTTTTCTTTGTGCTGGCCTCTAAAGCAGTGCCATTTTTCTCTTCCCTTAAAAAACAAAAAAGGTGCAGCTAGGCTGGATATTGAAATTACAATTCTGTTCTCTTCATGTGCACATTTGTATTTTTCCTCTATGGTGCTTGCACTGAGGGGAAAGAAGTGGATAGATTATAAATATGACAAATAGCACTGGCATAGTTTTTCCTTCATATTCCTGTAACTCTCTCATAACTCTGCCCTTTAGATGAGAGGCTTTTTGAAATTCAGGGTTGTAATTAAGCAGATGCTGATGTGGATGACAAGAAAATTTAGGGCAAAGTCCAAGTGAAGGATTGCTGCCCCATGCTCCTGCTGAGCTAAGGTGGGAACCAAGTTTATATAGTGTATTGAAGGAAGAACTCAGGACTCCGTAGGTTAGAGCATATATAATGAGGACAGTTATGTTATGTTCCTGTCCTTCTGACCCTTATCAACAGTCCTGACTTCTGGCCTTAGTGTATCCATTACTATTGATACTACTGTCTGAACTGAAATAAGCCTTGATGTCTCAGTTCCCACTACTCTTGAAGACCGAGCCTAAGTTTAAAGGGTTGCAGGCAACATACTTAAGTGTAAGTTGAAAAGGTTGAGAAAATTATGTCAAGGTATGGAACATATTATTCAAATTTGATCTGCATTTTCTTCCAAATCTCTTTGACATTCAGATGACTATCAACATAAATCTTAGGTCCTGATTGCAGTAGGACAAATAGGAGCAGTAACCTTTTCAATTCAAGTGACTATGGGTAAAAATCTGATGACCTAAATAGATAAATACATTTGTCAAATTGCATTCACTTCTTTAATTCATGAGATAACAATTCTCAATGATAAATGATCTCCCCAAACAACAGAACAATGGGATGGCTATCAGTGTTTATCCACACACCATAAACATACAAAACTCTTGCATATTCTAAAAGCCAATAGTGCCTAAATTGATGGTTGCCTATTCAGGACATCCCATTTATTACAATAGATGTGATGCAGGCAAATAAAAGAGTGACTAAAGAAGGCTGATAGATGGAGAATAGAAGGATAATGAGGTCAGATAAAATGTCTGGGTCTCATTAATCCCAAATTGCTAAGAGAGCTTTCCACAGCCGTTCAGAAAAGATGGTGAAGCATGATGAACAACCAATCCATACTGACGCTAGTGTTCCATGGTAACCTGGATCAACAGAAATCTCGATCTCATCTTTATAAGTTGCTAAACAAAGCACAGGAGCACTTGCTAGTGCAACTACAGGCAGAGGCTCTGCTTATTACACAAAGATGAGCTCGAATTAGTGAGGTCCTGGTTTCTCCCTGCCCACATACTACTCTATATTCCACTTATATGAAACAACATAAAGTCTTGAGAAGTGTGGAGATGCTGCTTTTAAACCTGCAGGTCCAAAACCACCAGTGAAAGTCTAATAACAACATTTATATTAGGTTGAAATAGTTAAATGCAACCCCCTTCCGTCTCAGTCCCAATAACTTTAACAATTACAGTTTTGAAGATTCCTTCTCTTGACTGTCCTACCCTTATGTTACAGAGATCCTTAGATCCCTTTCAGAAATTACTTGGCTGCTATCTCATCTAAGACTTCATGCTTGCAGACTTAGTTCTTTTCTCTTAGTCCAGTCTCTTGGCAATACGGAAAACAACTGACTTCTACCGCTGGTCATTTTTTCTGTGCCATTTACATGCAGCACTTAGACTGGGTTGGTGAGATGCCACCATTGCTGAGTGAAAATGGACATCTATTTTTCTTTCAGGATCTCCACTTTGCTGCTGATTTTCAATTTTGTCATTCATTAAAACTTCAGATCCCTTACTGCTATCCCATGCTCTAGTCAGATGTGCTCCATTTTCTAATCTTCCTTCCTAAACACAGCATCTGTATTGAATTTAATCTTATTGATTTCAAGTCATTTATCCAATTTATTGTGATCGTTTTGAAGTCTAATCTTGTCTTCAAAAACTCTCATGAGATTTCCAGTAAGACATCATCCACAAATTTTGTATGTGTACTCTCCATTCCGTGATGCAAGTCATTTATAAAAATATTGAATAGCAAAGGACAGAAGGCAGGTTCCTATGGGGCTGGCATGATGTGACCTTCCAACCTGACAGCAGGCTATTGATAACTACACTTTGCATAAGATTTTTTCAAGCATTTGTATATCAGCTTTGTAGTGACTTTTATTTAGAGCATAGTCCCTTGTATGCATGACACCACTCCTCCCTTCCTGAAAACCCACTGTGCAGTATTTACTTCACTGTGGCTATTCTCTCTTTAATCACTTGCTCTATCAAAACTCCCCTCTGTTGCCAATGCATCTTCCTAAGCAGTGGTTCCTAGATAAGGCTTTTCTTTATTAATCCTGTTTTGGACTCTCATGTTTTCAGACACTATTGCTCTTCATGCTACTTCTCCTTTAACATCAGCAGATCGGGAGATGTGAATGTTCTTTTCATCATCTTTCCAATGATACTGTCCCCTCAGGTTCCTTATTTCTTTTCTCAGTGCCAGATACTCACTTCTAATGAAGTGATATAGTTCCCAGGTTTAGTTAGTAAATTGGCAGAACTCTAAAGCTTTTACACAGGTGATAAGTCATGTATGACAGAACTGAAACAACCCAACCATACAGAAAACAACAACAAATAATGCTGCCAATGATTTTCTTAGCCTCCATGTTATCTGTGAGCTCCTGTACATGCTCAGTCAGACAGGGATCTCAAGCAAAGGGGTCTATTTGGAGGATGCAGGGGGGCTGGACTAGATGATCTGTAAAGGTCCCTTCCAAGCCTACCACTCTATGATTCTATGACTTACAATTTTCTACTGAAGATTTCTTGGAATCACATCCTGAATGCTGCAGAAATCTGCTTTGACTCCACAGCCTCGGGACAAGTTTGCCAACATCTCTCCAAGACAGCAAAAGATGTTCTCTGTCAAATGACCACATCAAAGCCTGGAGCTCCCTTCACAAACCACTCAGTGGACTACTGGAGCTGGCGGGAGTTTGTGGCTGCTCATTTGTATTCCTTTTACTTTAGATTACATTTGAACTACTTGCCAACATGTTTCAGAGATTTTGTAAAATGCCAGGTGCCATTAGCTGGGCATGGCTGCTGGGTGCTTCCCAGAGCAGAACAGAAATGGGCAAGATCCCACCATCCAAGAGAGGATTGCTGAGGTGAAGGCTGCAGAGCCATAGGATACACAAGAACCACACTGATTTCCAGCAGCTGGAGATCCAGCCTTGAATCCTAAATGAACTCTTTAGTGTTCACTCAAGGTCTGGATCACATTCAATTGCAGCAATAGGCAACATATGTGTACGACGCAGGGATTTGTATTGCCATGGAGCTGCTGCTTCATCCCCAGCCACAGGTCACAAGTGAGAAGCTATGCAGTCCTCGTGTGTCTCCATTCACTGTGTTCCTGTCTCTCATTGCTGCCATTGGTGATTTGCAGAGTCAAACAGAGGTGCTGAATGCTAAAGCAGATTCCTCAACACATTCATGCTCATGGAACACAACCACTTGTAAAAGGCAAGTACAATTAACGTGTGCGCCTCTGTTTCTTTGAGAAAGGCTGGGAATGCTAATTGGTTCTGGTCTGAATCAGCTTCCTGGTTCAGGGCACACTTATAAAAGGGATTTCAGCTACACATTCAGTGCCAAATGTAGCAGATGGTGGTAGGAGAGTAAATTACATTAAGGGATACTTGTACAGTTTCTTTACCACTTTCATAGCTGAAAAATAAACAACGGAGTCGCTTAGGGTAATGGCAGATGCAGTTTCATGTATGTCTACCACCCTAATAGTTTGATGAAATTATCTCTGAGAATAAAGCAGCAGGTTTAATAACCATGGAAATGATTTGAATAATCCTGTAACGATTAGCATTTGTAGTTTAGAAGTTTATGTTCTTCTGTTGGGAAGACCTGTGTTTCCCATTCCAATTACTTATGTAATCATACCCCGATTTCTTCCCCACTCCCACCTTGGATTTTCCTCCTATTTACAAAACACATTTCTGCAAACAACCTTTTAGCCAACTGTAAGCAATAAGTGGCACCCTTGGGGATTAGTGCCACCTGTTTGTCATGATGTATCGAATCACTTTCCACTTATAATAGTGTTTAAAGAGTCATCTACTTGGGTCATTTTCCAGCTCTGCCTCCTTTGTTTACCAGTTTCCACACTTTCTTTGAAACACTTTTCAGCTATCTGGTATTATAGGACTATAGCTAATCCCATCTAGAAGGGACTGTAACCCCACCTTCCACTCAGAGTAGATTCAACTCTGAGATCAGACCAGGCTGTTCAGGTCCCTGTCCAAACGAATCTTGAAAGCCTCCATGGACTGAAGTGGCACAGTCTCCAAGGACAAAATGCTCCACTGTTGCAATTTTGATTATAATATCAGATGGAAGCCTCTGGTTTGAATTCAACTCTACATTCAGTATGGCTGTATACTCTGCTTAGCATACTGCAAATGAAAATGCCACAATACAGTCCCATCTACAATTCAACAGACATTCAAGAAAAAAAAGAATCCACTTGAGTCACAGAAATATGGTGGTTTTTTTTCCAATGATTTCTGTTGTGCATAATAAAGTGGATGAGAAAAAGGATGTGCATATACACGAATATCGCTCAAGTGGTTCTTTATTTGTGACAAAGCAAGAGACTCTGAAAAATGCCTACAGATGTGGGATTTATTTGCTTTTCTTTCAGGGCAAGATCTAAATCAGACTCCATTTCTCAAGGACCAAATATCTCATTCCATTAACCAGCATATTGCAGCTAACTTATGGAAAGTAAATTGCCAGAGAAGAGCTTTTAATATGAAAATTATAGTTATCAACATCATAGTTAAAAACAACAGCAACTTTGTACAATGAAGTGCATGAGATAACCACTTGAATAAAAAGGTAAAAGTGTAAAATTGCACATTATTCATATCATGTTCTGGTAAAACAAGGTTAATTTCTCTTTTTTTAACTTAATCCTAATTTTACTTAATCATACTATTATCAGAAAGATAAACTGTCTCAACATCTCAATTTCGCCTTCTACAACAATGCTATCCATTGTGTTAGATTTGAGTTCATAAATCCCAAGATGATATATGACAAAAGCACCGTGTCATTCTTTGTATTCCCCAGGATTTTGAGTGTAAGGTTTAAGTATGTAACTTTTGACCTGTGAGTGTATTGTTCAGTTACATGGAGAGGGACTGGTCTTTCCTGCAACCATAAATCATGAAGATCTGGCAGAACGATCATGCACATGATCTAGGTGTGTGCTATTGGTGTCCTTGATATAAATGGATGAGCTCAAAGCTAATAGTGACTTATGCCAAACGTTTGCAGGTTTTCAGTAAATGCTTGCATGAAAAATGCATGTTTAGCATCTGATCATCCCTACTGGGAAATCTTTTCCTGCTAGAGGATATTGTCTTCAGAAAAAAGAAGCAAGCAGAATTTTAAAAGATAGATATTAACATGTTAAGAAACTCTGAATGGATTTCAAGCACCATAGATATATACCAAGAACAGGACCATCAAAGAAGGCTTAGGAGGAAATCCTTACAACAGTCTAAAAATGATCTGGTAAATGACTTAGAATAGCAACAACAATGATCTAAAGAATGGAAGATGAGATTTCTCTCTTGGGTTCTGATGATGACAGTTGGAGTTGCCACTAAATTGAAAAGGATAGGGAAAGGAAGACATATTAAGGTAGCTTAAGAGTTACAAAATACTGGGAACAGTTTTATTCCAGAGCAACATAACATTGTCCAGCTCCTCAACCCAACACAGCCTGTAAAGCATAACTAGGTGAATGGGGAGCTATGAGAATGAAGTAAAAAATAAGAGGATGTTGTCTTCTTTGGTTTTGGATTTGTTGTGACTAAAGGAAATTGAAGGATGTCTAAAGTTTCTGCTGACAACTACCTGCTGCCCCAGGAAAAAAAGTAAAATAACCTAAGCCCAGTAAATATTATGCTTGATTTATAGCAAGCTGAGAAATCAAAGGATATTTCCCCAACAGACTGTCAAACTTCTCTGAGCTGTCCTCATACCCAGCCTTGAATTTGAATCCTGCCTGGAAATGAAATGGCTGACCATGAGCAGGGATGAGGACGCTCTGTTGTTTTATGATCCCATCCCTGCGGTCCCCTGGGCCAAGCTTGTTGTGGTGCTGCCATGAAACAAAATGCTTCTATCTGAGTAGGAAACCAACATGCTTTCCACTTATTTTCCCTCATAGAAAACGTTATTGTTCTTTCCCCTTCGAGAATATGCCTCTTCCTAGGACTGGTTTGCTGGCATAACACTGAAAGTGGTGAAACAAAGGTGACAAAGGTTTGGGGGAGTTGGCTACATGTATTAGAGAAGTCTCAGGGCCACTGTAAGTGATGTCATCTGGATTCCAAGGATTATGGAATCCAGTCCAAATGTGATGCTTTGGCATTGTCTCATTCCCTCTTCCAGGAAGATGACAGGTGTGAGGAGAATGAGTTTGGTTTCATCTTTCTGCCACCTCAGAAATTCCTGATGCAACAGAAATTTCCTTGCTTGATTTGCAAAGCAACAGGCATGGGACTATGTCAGAGACTGGCCTACGGACTCACACTTTTTTCCAAGGACCATATAAATATATAGATGAGTCCATATAGATAAGAGGCACTTTTATCACTTGCTTTTCATTTTCATCTCTGCTAAGCTACTTCTTTCCTTTAAGTGGATGTTAACTATTTGTCTTCGTGCAGGAAGATTACCATTTATTGCCATGAATAATGGACATTCCTAATTATACTAAATTCTTCATATTCCTTCTCTTTCTTTGTATTCCCATCTGCCCCCAAAGCAGAGCTCCCCTCTTCCAAGAATTCCTTTTAGCTTTTTCAGAATTGGTGCTCCCAGCAAGTAAGAAACCCAAAATTCCTAAACAATTAAATGGATTTTATGTGTTTTGTTTGGGTTTTTTGTTTGTTTTTTGGGGGGGATTTTTATAATATATTTTCAGATTTTCCTTAGTGGCCAGTGCTTGTAATAAATAAAAGTTCATGGCCAACGCTTTGTCTGCAAAAAGATACTGTAAATTCTGATCTTACAGTAAACCTGGGAACATTAAGATGCCATTTTCTGGTAAACCAGCCATTTAGCTGCTCAGGAAAAGGTAGGGTGCTGCTTGCTGAAGAGCTGTTCCTGCACTTAAGGCACTTAGTGGAAAATTGTGAAAACGTATCAAGATTTCTCTGTACATGAATAACTGTTAAAGCTTTCAGTTACTAAATGTACAGAGAAAGAAAAGCCTGGGAAGATCTCACAGGCTGTTAATGAGCCACAGAAAAGATGTGGTTGAGTTCAGAACTGAATCAGTGCTGAGTCTTGATTGAGTTCCCTTTGAAAAAAAAACATCACCTCACAAAAAAATCCATTGAAGCACAATTTCCTTCCTTCAGATGAAAAGGTAACTATGGTGACTGGGAAGACAGATCAGATTTTGCAGCAGAGTGGCATATGTATCCTCCAAGACTATTTGCAGCAGAGATTAGAATGTCAAGACACCTTTCACAGCAAGTCACCAAATGCAACGCAGATCATCAATGATCAACACCACTGTTTGAGAAAAGCCTTGGAGCAGTGCTGGGGGATTGCAAGTCTTAGCAGAGGCCCTCAGAGTTCTGCTCAGCTCCTGCTCCAACTCACCCTTTGATTGGACATCCTCTCTCCTGTGACAGTGATGCTGCCAGATTTGGGGCAATCTATAGGTTTTGCATTTGATTGTATTTGCTCAAGGGTGAGGCTTGCTCCCTCTCCATGCCATGAGTTAACACTTTGTCTAGTTCTTCTAATACATATTTTATGACCTAGCTGCTGTATTTTAGTCAGTTGAGCAGCAACTCAAGCACTTGAGCAGGTGTTCTGGTGGTTTTATATACACAATTATGATGACTAAAAGCCACATTGCACTTGGCACCATTCTTCACAGTTTCCCTAGAGGTCTAGGACTGCCTTACCCTGCTGACAGAGCCAGAGCCAACCTTTGCAATCTCACTGTCTGCCTTTTAGAAGTCTGGCAGCTAGAATTCATCTTTCAGTCACTGCAGATCTGATTTTCCTACATGGGTCAAAATTGATATGAGATGTAAAATTAAAACCAGTTAAAGCTACCCATATTGAGCCCAAATTGTGTGCCAGTTTGGACTGACAAGAACCTCATAAAAAGAATATAGAAGTGAACAGAAAACAGGCTGGAAAGTAAGTTCAGGATGGGTAATTCTGTGCTAGATAACATCTTTGGTTGATGTAGTGTGAATTCAACTGTTAGTCACTCAAGCTATTACTGTCATTTGCATGGAAAAATAAAACATACTGTGGCTAGGACTATTACTTCAGTGATAATGCACAAGTTTCAGTGATGCCTTTAATCCCTTCAGTATGTTGTTGTTACTTTCTTTAGAGATTGTAGATATCCATCAGTTTACTTAGTTTTTCTACTAAGCAAAGCCCCTAGATAACTTGCTTAAAATCAAGTACATTTACATCTCACTGAGGTAACATAATTATCTTCATGATCCTTTCAATGTTTGTGTTCTTTCTATGAATCTGTTTATCATTTATATTGTGTTGTGGAGTATCCTTCCTTGGACGTCTTCAAGACCTGCCTGGACATGTTCCTATGTGACCTGATCTAGGTGAACCTGCTTCTGCAGGGGTTTTGGACTGGAAGATCTCAAAAGGTCCCTTCCAACCCCTACCATTCTATGACTCAATGATTCTATGATACATAGATGACTACTTCAGTATTCAACGAGCTTGAATTCTGCCAGCTATAATCTCAATATTTGCTTCATTTCTAAGTGATTGTTTATCTTCTTTCAGAAAATATCTATAGACAAAAGACAAGTTTGTTTCAATATAAAATAGAAAACAATTTGACATTTAAATTTATTAAGAAAACACCCAAAATGTTCTAAAATAGGTTAAATTTATCCAAATTAATCCAAGTTAAAATCAATCCAAATGGATTGTGGATTTTCCCAGAATGGAATGGTAAAATATTTCTACAGGAAAACTTTATTTCAGTGACATGACACTTTCTGCCAAGTATCCATGACCAGCTCTAGATGCTGTCATGTGGGAGGTTGTTTTGATATCTAAACTGTAAGCACAGAGGATCAGTCTTAGCTCTTGTAAAATTTGGCATTGTATTGATTTCAAGAAATCTATGAGAGTTTACTCAGCCCAAAAGTCTGAAACTTCCTTCAGTTCTTTTGGGCAACCATAGTGGTAACTGACTAACCCTCCCCACCCAAAACCCATTGCTTTCATAAATTATGTTAGTGTAGACTGAAATATCCAATACTCTGCCCAGCTGTGTTTAAGCAGAACTCTGCAGGACGCATTCTGCAAAACATACACCCAAAATGCCAAAGATTTAAACAAAAAAAAAGGTGTAGGAAGAAGCAAGAATAAAGAGAAAAGAAAAGCCCTGATCAGAAAAACAACCTAACCCCCTGAGGAATCCCAGTGGATGGTATCAGGATGGAACAGGCACAAGACATCAATGTTTGCAAGATATGTGCATGATGCTGCAGATAGAGTCTGAGCACATCGTTTGCATCAGAATGTAAACTGCCTCTTTCCCTCCTCCTGGCCCAGAGCATACTGTTGCACAGACATGATTGAGTTATTGGCCACATGCTGATATGGCAGAGGCAATTCATCGCACAGACCCTCTGGCCACCCACCTCATTTACATGCCCTGTTTTAGGAGGCTTGGGTTTGAGCACAGCAACCTGCAAAAGCAGGGCTGCTGGCATGGTAAAAACAAGCCTGTAGCACAGCAGAGAGATGTCTGATTGGAAAACATGCATTCAAAATGTGCTCAGCCGTATAGTTTAATCAAGTCCAGCACTGGTGGGTCATACTTGTGAGAGGTTTCAGGCTTGAAGTATTAAGAAAAAACTTACACAGCCCTAGGCTGGTTTTTTTTAGCCAAAGATGCCTTTCTGTGTGAGATGTTCCCTGCTACCCTGCTTAGTGGTTTACCTGATGAATCAAGCTCTGCTGAAATAAGTAGCCTTCTTAAACCAAGTCAGTCCAAGGAGCAATGCCAGCAGTAAAGCCAAACTGCTCAACCACACCTGTGGCTTTGCCACCTGTGAGAACTGAGAGAAAAGCGCCCAGCGCAGCAATAATTTCTCCATGAAGAAGTGATGATAATACATAGATTTGCTACCCAAAAACCTCCAGCAGATTTTTTCACCTCCAGCTTTCACCTAGGGATTTGCTTAATCTTTTGTTGATAACATGACAACAAACGAATCCATTAGCATAATAACACCATGATTACACACCTAATCAGTCTTCAGACTTATCATGTCTAAGTAACCTTTCCTACTAGGCAAGTGAGAATTTGTGAACCTTAACTTATACTAAGCTTGCTTATTTTGCCCTAATATTTCATTCCTAATTAGCAGCACAGCATTTTCCCATGAAGAAACCTATTTAATAAAATACTGAATTCTTTTTGACTGGGGGAGGTGAAAGCCATGTGCTCTCCTAAAGATTAATGCTCTTCTTTATTTTGCCATTGCTGAAGCACATTACTGGTGTTATGATGGGAATCCCAGTTGACAATAAACTAACCATGAGCCAACAATGTGCCCTCATGGCCAAAAAGGCCAACGACATTCTGAGATGCATCAAGAATAGTATGGCCAGCAGGTTAAGGGAGGTTCTGCTCCCCCTCTACTCTGCCCTAATGAAGCCTCATCTGGATTCCTGTGTCCAGTTCTGGGCTCCCCAGCTGAAGAGGGACAGGGATGATCAGGAGACTGGGGCATCTTCCTTGTGAGGAAAGGCTGTGGGACCTGGGGCTGTTGAGTGTGGAGAGGGGGGGACTGAGGGGGAATGTCATTAACAGTTACAACTATCTAAATGGTTTGGTATGAGGAGTTTGAGGCAACACTTTTTCTTGTTGTATCTAGAGACAGGACAAGGGGTAATGGAAAGAATCTGGAACACAAAAAGTTCCATGTAAACATAAGGAAAACCTATTTCAGTGCTGAGGTGAGGAAGCCCTGGCTGCCCAGGGAGGATGTGGAAGCTCCTTCTCTGGAGGTCTTCAAAACTCATCTAGACATGTTCCTGTGTGATCTAACCTAGGTGGGATCTGCTTGAGCAGGAGGGTTGGACTAGATGATCTTTAAAGATCTCTTCCAACCCCCATCATTCTATGATTTTATGATGATTCTATGATCACCCTTGTCCTCTTGGATCATGCAAACTCACTAAAAACACTGCTATTGCTCTCTGAGACCTTGGTTTTACGAAGAGCAGTGCTGTTTTAGAGCCATGATGTATAAAGTTAATAAAGATGTTATCCTCAGTGATTAATTTATTGTAGCAGAGGTGCCAACTTCTGTAAATCTGTCTGAGATAGCTTTTGGAACGATGACTGAATTGGAGAGATTTCATACACAGACATAAGTGAAGTTAGAAAGTTCCTTATCTGTACACTGCAAAAATTTGAAGCCTTAATGAATGTGATTTCTGGGCTGAGCTCATAGTTTGGAAGGTCTGTTTGTGTCTTGCCTGGTGACGAGGTGATACAAATTATAGAGCTTTGACAAGACATGGCAGAAGTAACTTTAATATAGGAAAGGGTATGCTTCGCTACTCATAACCTTCATTACTCATTCCTGACTTCAAGTCTTAGCCAGACTGGTAGTAACAAAAGAAGAAAATAGGACAGTTGTACCCTAAAGGTTCCTGCATTCCTTCTGTCTGCAAATCCTTGCACTAGCATGTGTAGAGAAAGCTTAACTCACATGCCAGTAGGCACATACACATGCAATGACCCATTCAGTACACTCTCCTGTGGCTTTTATACATCAGCCAATTTTGCCTTCTTAGAAATACCAAGCTACATGGTCATTGATGAACAGCCTACACAAGTTGAAGGCTTCAAGTCAGCTGCAGAGGCAACAAGAACAAACATCATGATTGAAGAGAAAATCTGGTTTTCCACACATGCAGATATAATGAAAAAAACCCACCAACAAGCCAGAAATATCAAACTAGGGTAAAGTTTTGGCAGGGAATAGTTGTAACCTGCAGTAGACCACAAATAGCTCCTTCATGATATACAGATTAGTGAGAATTTCCTAATAAAGAACATAGAAATACTTGGGTCAACTAATTCAGTTCCTTGCTCTTAGAAGCAGTCAAGGCACAAATGTTTAAAGCAAATATGACTGTAACCCATCCCCTCCACACACAGACACTTTATTATTGTTAACATCTGGTAACACATTTAAGACAAATGCCAGAAAAAGGTTGTTACGATAGAATTTTACATGTCCTAAAGATATGATACTGTCTTTCTATAGCTGTGGCCTTGGAAGCTTTCAGAATACTGTTTCTGAGGCCATGTTAATATTTGGTAGTTATCTTAATCTCCAATAATGGCACCAAAGAATTCACTACTTGAGCTCATACAAGAATAAGATACTTAGTTACAAAACAGTCCAAGGCAAGTGTGTCCAACTGGCACGTTTTTGACAGGATTTATCCAATATTATGAACTCAAAATACCTCTGGTTCTCAAATGGTTTGAAGGATCCCTTACTCACCAAGTTTGTTACCTTAACAACGCCTACTTAGTTTCTCAAACTGTGCCTCATGTATGATTCATCCAACTCACAGTCTTGGCACACTGGTCAAGACCTGCATTTGAAACATGCTAAATCTTAAGAGTTAGAGTCTGTGGTTCTGCTTTAGCTATTCAATATGTAACAGATTCATTGTAAAATGTGGAGCTGAGATGGATTCCAAGTCTCCCAAACATGCTGGATCCAGGATGTTGTGTCAGACTTCACTAATTAGTGCCAGGAAGTGTGAGAGGCAGGAGGTGAGAGAATTTTATGTTAAGCTGGATTGTTGCATGGCATGATATAAAGGACCAACAAACTGTGATGATTAAATACCCTCCTGAACTTAAAATATAAAGAGATATTGGTCTTTCTACAGACCAAGAAGTCTAAATCACAGTGCATCTCTTTAACATGAAATATAGGCTTGCATAGAGAGAGAGCAACTACATATAGTTTTCCATGGTGAGGACAAGCTTTTTGGTGCATAGATTTCTTCTATGGATGGCCTGGGATGTGCATAGTAGCTCTGTAAAAAAAAGATGTTAATTCCTCTGTCTGGACATAGGAATTCAGGTAGCATATACTGGTATTTCATTAACAGGTGGCATTAAGAATAATGGTTTGATCTTAATTGGCACAATCCAGCAAGTTTCTCATAAACTCAAACAAAGTCCTGATGAATCTCACCAACCACAATTGCAAATTTTGCTTGATTTTCTCAACTGCCCTCAGTAATGAAGAAACTGTGAAGAGGAAAACAGCTGAATTGGTCTGGGAAGTTAATGTCAGGAAAGAGAGAGAAAATAGGGGAATCAGGGACTTTAATGGTTTGTTTTTCTCCATATGGAACTGGGAAATTCCCAGGCTTCGGTCAGATCTTCTCCACATCTCTCCCTGACAGTCTTGGCCTCCGCAGAAACCAATACTAAAGCACCTAATGATTCAAGATGAGATTCCACACAGTGAGACATGTCACTGCTTGCCCTTTTCCTCCTTCTTTTCCTGGTTGCCATTTCTCCCCAGTTCTATGGCTTCTGTGACAACCCATCAGATCTGCTCAGCTCAGTCAGCCGACATAGTGCAAAGATGTAGGCTAGAGGCTGAAGACAGTTTTGATCTTTTCCCCCAGGAAATACTTGAATCTTTTCTGTATTAATGGCTATGGAGAGTCTTTCCTTTTCTTAAAATCACTTGGAGGTGAATCTGAATATAACATTACCGAGAGGCATTTGGGGACTCAGCCTGCTGACCTTTGGAGAGACTATTTAAAAAGTACTCTCCATAATTTTACAGAAGAGCAAATATCTTTTATTATATTGTCTGGTTCAGTAAAACCTTTCTGCAGTGTCTGAAGAGATAATTTTCTATTATCTGCCAGAAGCCTTTTAATAAAGGAGAAAAAGAGTGCTGCACCCTTGTTTTATTAGCTGCGGTTCATATTGCAAACACAGAGGAGTACCACCTAGGGCTCTGACAAACAGGCATCTTTGAAGCACTGTGGTATTGAAGCAGCCCCTGTGGTAGCTCAGTACCCACTTCTGATCATCTTTATTTTACATCGTGCTTCAGAAGGAGGTGCAACAAGTTTCTCTCCTTCTGTGTTTCTTGGTGCTAATAAGGATGGGATCAGATTACTTGGGTATACTGCTGTAATGAAACATCAAAATGTTAGCTGCATTCAGTCCTGCCTGCATCTTTTCTTTCTGGAAAGGAATTAAGTAATTACTGTACAGAGAGTGCCTCCAAATATCAGAGCTAATGCTTCCAGATGTACATCAGCAGGATGTGTTAAGTATAAAAGCCAGAAAGAAGAAAAGAAGGGAAGATGCCAGTAGACGCCAAGATTTTAAGTGGTAGAAATACTAGCAAATCCACTCTATTTGAATATTTAGCATGCTTTTCAGAGCAAAGCTTGAGGGATGTGCCCTTGACAAAACTCACAATAACTTCAGGAGGGCTGAACTTTCCTCTGTACTGTTTTGGTGTACCTGGTCCTATTAGTGGTCTGTTGAAGCTACAGCAGTCCTGCCCTATACAGCCTCTGAAGACAGGCAAGCCTGCACTTTAGAAGTCTCTTTGTAAAGCCTGTCTCTCCAACAGAGATTTTTTTAACCTTTGTGTGCTCAATCTACTGTCTGCTACACCAAGAGGGGACAATATTCAGAATATGTGTGAGTCTGCTATCAGCAAGCTTGCTTTTCCTAGTGATTTTACTTGGACTCTTACAAATGTCCATAAATCACAAGTTGAAATCACTGGAACACAGAACCATGGTCATAGAGAGCAATAGTTTCTACATCTGAAGCTCAGTCTTTCCTGTACTCTGCCTTCACTTCTCTGGTGAAGACAGATGGCTCCTAATGGAAACTTCCTAGACAGAGAGTATTTGATGGTCTCTCCCTACATCAGACACTTTGTAGCACTAATGCTTGGTCTAGGTTTTGGCCAGAGGTCTTGGTGCCAGGGTAGGCTTCACCTGCAGAAGTGCAGCAAGTTATTTGGGGAATGGGTTTGTGTTTTCGTTTTGTCCTGGAACTGCTCGTGGTGAAGGCAGAAAGGTGGCAGAAAGCTCTACCTAGTACTTTCTCTGCTTGCAAGTCCAACACTCTCTCTCAAAACTTCAATTTCAAGTTGTCTCCCCTTTTTTTGCAGGAGAGATGCAACTTAGCTTCACAACTAAGGATCGTTCGGTGAATCTTTGTTTCCATTTCTCTTCCTCTTTCTGTGATTCTTGTGTTTGGGAAGCAAATATAGATTTCCCCGCTGGATTTTGTTTCAAAATTACTGTAATAAATGCCTACACTTCTAATTATACCAAAAGCAATATTATGGAGGTCATTTATTAATTTTTTTTAGTGCATCTTAACTGCATAAATAATGATTGGTAAAATTAGACAGAAGTTATATTAAATTGAGCAGTGGTTAAATCTTGACATTGTTTATATTTCTCTTCCAAAATAATTCAACCTCCCTTTCATTTAGAAGGCCATGTCCAGACAGTGGCAATATGCTTAATTTTTTTTTACAGTAAGTCATTTCATTCAGAATTTCACTAAATTAATTACAAAATGTAAACTTTAAGATTCTCCAAGTCAGCTTACGGTAGTAAAGAATTAATACTGTATATCTTTGGAAAGGCATTACCTTGAAATTGTCAGCCAATTTCTCATCATATTCAATGGTGAATCATAATTCAAATGTTAGGTCATACTCCAACAAACTTGTCCACATGCCAGGAGCCGAGAGACTGTGAATTACCTTTGTGTCAAATAATCTGTGATGGATGGTTGTCTTTGGCTTCCAGAGATGGGAATGAAAGGGACAAAAAGAGGGGAGAAAGGTGTGACAGTGAATATTGGAAAGAGTGATTTTTCAGACACAGAGAACTGGTCCTGAAATCCATCCTGAAGCAGGAGACATTATAAACCAAGATGCTGATGTGTTTCTAATGAAACATTGAAGTGTATCAATCTGTGAATCTGAGGGGACTCTAGGGAGATTCAGAGCTGTGGATAAAGTTTGCTTTCCTAACTTTAGTGCACTGGAAAAGACAATCTCGGTCTCTACACTTTGGGATGAGTCAGATATCAGCCTCAGGCAGAGTCTGGGCTGGGAAGCTATGTCTCACCAAGCTGCACTAGTTCATTGATTTCACCCTTTGCCAACGTGGCCTTTGGAACATGGAAAAGTACCTGTGTGAAAAGTTGCTTGTGACAATGAAACACACCCTCAAGTTTTCTCCAGGAATAAATCTGAGGCTCTGAAATTACAAGGGACAAAGAAAGAGGGAGAAGAGCAAGCATTGGGGTCAGTATCCAGAATTTATATGGGGTGTCTGTGATAGCTGATGGTCGCTTTGTGCTCATAGAAATTTGTCAGGGCAGTGCAAGGTGCTGAGCATGGCAGTGCTAGTGGCAGCTGAGGTGGTTTTGTGTCTCATGGCCTGACTCTTCCTGGTGCCACACTTTAGATGCCAGATCGAACATCTATGAACAAATACATGCAAATCAGCTTAAACTCTGATAACAACTCCAATTTGACATCCTGCCCTCCCAAATAACTCAGATACAGCATCCTTCCTGTAATTTTCTTTCCCTCTGACATTCTTTCACAGTTTTGACGCTGATAAACTTGGGATGTTATTTTTACCCCACCAATAGCTGCATTGGCTGATGACTTGAAATCCTCTCTACTTATAAGTCTTAGTGCCTAAAAGTTCTCTGGATAGTAAAGTGCTTTCTGAAAGTAGATGTTCTTCAGTAGGAGACCTTTGTGCTTTTAGAGTTTCCTTTTCACCTTTGTATTTCCTCAGTCTCTCATATACAGCAGAGGGGCTCTACTGCTCTTCTATGGAAGCCTGGACATTCTCAGAGAGAACTTTTCTGCTTATGTATATTTAAAGCTAGAGAACAATAAAAATGGCAAGTTACTGAAGAAAGTCAAGTCCATTTATCAACGTATTTCCAGCAGCAAAAGGTGATAACTCTGAATGACCTGGATCTGAGACACAGAACTTCATGCAGAGGTATACATGCACTGATTAAAAGCCTATAGATGAAAGTTTAATGAAAACACACCCAAGAACTTTGATGACCAATAATGTTTATGATCTCATTTAAAAGTCAAGGTAACATCAACCAGTTTAAAATTCACTAGACATTTCCTGTTAAATCAGATGTTATTTGAAAGGCAAACGATTGCCTAGTGCACTCCTTTATTTGTGAGGAGACAGAATTTCAGCCACAAGATCATTTGTTAACAGGGTTCAACGCTTTTTAATTTACCTTCAAGCCTATAACGAAGTCCTTGTGGCTATGCAGAGAGATCTGATGAATAAAATAGTACATAAAACAGAAATTCCCTCTTTCCAAGGATCAGCTTCTGCAAGTGGCTAATGAGAAACTGCAAAAGGCAAACAAACGTGTCTCCTTCCTCAAGTTCTGGCACTGACTACAAGACTCTTTCTTTCTTTCCCCTGAGGTTAGCGTGGAGGCAACAACACGATAATTCAAAACAGGTGCAAGCAGCAGTTTAACAAATTCCTTCCATTTTCAGCTCTCAACAATTGTCCCAGTCTCATATGTGCTTAAACTGTCAAATTGTAGGCTTATCAGATACTGACATTGGTTATATTTATATACCTGAATACAAGAACATCTGCTGTATTGAAATTCATCATTCAAAAGACTTAATTAAAATAATGCTGAATTGGAGATTCAGCACACATTACCAAAGTGCATATTTGTTTTGTTACAATCAATTAAGACTGTATTCATGAAAACAACTCTTGCAACAAAATCTGTATGTTTAATCCTTATGCTAATCTTCTCAGGATTTGTTGTGCTGTTTCAGAGGCAGTCAATTGAAGGCTTTATTTTCTTTAATAAAACTGCGTAACGTGTTTTCATTAACTCGACAAGAGGTAAATCAGAATTGATGTCTAGTGTAAACACTGAGAGAGAAACCTAAATTGAGGCATCTTGATAATAAATAGTAACCTATACTTCAAGCTAGATGAGTGCCTTTCCAGTTAAGATATTACTGAGTATTAAAAAAGCCCATTAAAGACTATTAAAAGAGGCTTTGCCCTCCCAGCACACATTGTCTTTGTTATCTACTATTCTTTCATTGATTTAAGAGATTAAGAAATCTAAGCATAATCAATAACCTACTCACACATAATCTGATTTGTCTCCATCACCAATGGGGTGTCATTTACAGTGTTACAGTCTACCACAGCCACTTGTACTACATGCTGTGCTCGAATTAGAGTAGCAACTGTGTGTGGCGTTTAGGAGCTGATCATTACCTTTCTTTTTCTCTAATGAGAGAACATGTACATACATTTGCCTTCTTGAAATGACCCAATATTTGGAAACCAAATAGAAACTCCAACTTGGAGTTACCACTTGGAAATTAAAATGTTCTGCTTTCTTGCAAAAGACACGTTGAGAGGTAGGTTGTGGTAGAGCTGCGAGGTTTAGGGGAAGAGGATGGGAAAGGTCAGTGGAGTGGATGGAATGGGAAACTGGACATCGATTGGGATTTTTTATGGGGAAGGGGTTAAATAAAAAAGGGGTACTGATCTTCTCACTTATGTCCCTTGGACACAGTATCCTGATCACATCCCACCCATCCTATTCCAAACTACTCACTCCTCATTTCCAAAGTGCTGCTGCAAACAACTGCTGACAAACATATAGTCATAGCAAGAGCTTCAGGAGGCAGCAGGATTTCTTGTTTAGGGTAGTTTGGGTGACTTATCCTGAAGCACAGGCAAAACCTGTTGATCATGGCCTCTGCCTCCTAGTTTGTGCTGCTAGTGTTTTGCCACTGGGTTGTTTTGTTACAGATTAAAGCCTCATTCAGCATAGACAGCAGCACTTATGCCTAACAACCATCAATGATGCGGGCAGGTCTTTCCTGCCTATAAGATGTCACAGAAAGAGAATCAAAAGGATCAGGCCCTCTGGAATAAAGTTTCAAACAAGGTAAAACTTCTACTATCCTTTACATGGTCTCAGTGGATTCAGGTTTTGGTAGGGCCCTTTCTGCCAGGATGGTATCCAGCAACATATGCTAAATTGTCACTCCGCTCTCTAGGGCCAGGTATGTGCACATCCATATGTGAGGATTAGCTGGAGAAAGACATGGAAGAGCCTTGAATGAATTGACAAATACGTGGGACAGCCCTGGGGAGCAAGCAGGGAGAATTGAAGCTTCCCAGTGTGGAAAAGCACGTCTCATCTTAACATCTGGTTTTTCCTCATCTGACAGAGATGGGGGGGTAATTTCTGAGGTTTGTATTCACAGCAGCGGAGATCTGCTTCACAGACCAGAGAAAAGAATCACCCTCAGTGGGAAGTGTCTGAGAACCACTGGGAAGATGGAAATAGGAATGACAAAGTTTAATTGCTAACATTGCAGGGAAGGAGAAGCAACGGCTGTCTCTCAGCAGTGGAAATGAATTTAACGAACGACTCATAAAATATTGCACTTGCCAGCAGTTGTCCAGGGAATCATTGCCTGCACAGCTTCCATGGGATGCTTATGCCTGTCAGTAGAGTCATCAAATGAAGAACTTAGAAGAGAGCCATTTACTGGCCTTCACCTTTGAAACTCTGGGGGCCAACAGGATTTGGTTCAAGGACTATATCACTTTGCACCTGCCCTCCATAGATCATTGGTTCTGTGCCAGTGACTTTCAGGCAAAATTCTACCCCTTGGCAAATAAAATTTCATTTGTTTTTATTCCTTTCCACAATTTTGCACCCAAACTGAAGAGTCCTTTGCCTGCTGTGACTGTTGGAGGGCTGATATATTACAGGCTGCTTTGTAGGGAATTACTATGTGCAGGAAGGTAAGTACTGTCATCCTTGTATGCAAAGGATGGCAGTCTCCCAGCAAGGGGAGGGAGAAAGAGCATGAGAGGGCAGATCAAGGAAAATGAGAATACTAAATGAAAAGAGGATTGAGCTGTGAGTTTCTGGCTATACCTAGTGTTTTGGAGAAATAGGATGTTAATCAGTAATCACAGGATGTTTTGTTCTATTTAAGTTGACACAAATTTGTCCAATTCTGAGTACCTCATAAAAATCCAAAAGATTTGTTTTATAAGGGAAGGCTTTAAACAGCAGCTTCTAATTCTGAGCCAGACACTGCTACCTTGAATGGTACAGAGCAGACTACTTAATCATCTTCCAGCCATGAAAAATCTCAGTACCTCTGAGCCTGTGATTCCCACAAGAAAAGGGCCAGTAAAGCCATCTCTCTGAGAAGACTTTTCTGAAACAATTCTGTCCAGGCAAAACACATTGTAGAGCATTCAGGCTTTCTCAGGAGGGAAATGTACCTGCCTTTGGTAAAGCCACTCTTGACAGTCCTGATGTGATTACAAATCTGACAGATAAGGTCAGGTCCTAGGTCCAGTCTAAACAATGGTGAAGAAACATCCTTCACGATGCAGCGAAATAGTGTCATGTTATATGAAGGATTCTAATCAGGAAGAGCTTTCATAGTTGGTTTGAATAAGATTTGCAGTCTCTTCTGTAGGAAATCAGTAGGCATTGAAAAATACAAGAACAGTAAGAGCTGTTTTTCCCATCTTTGACAATGTTATGAAAATGGTCATACAAAAGAAAGGCTCTCTATAACTCCTCAGTAACTATGGTTGGACCTTGGCATTTTCTACAGTCTTAACAATGTTCATTTATGTCAAAAAAAGAAGTATTTTCTTTGAGTTGTCTCAGATTCCTTTTGTGAGAGAGAGAGTAAATTCATGATTCTGATTACTATATTCTTGTAATTCCAAATTAATTAGTATAGGTAGAGAGCATTTGTCAACCTATATCAGACCAGGAATTTATTAACCATTTCTATTAGCTACCAATGGCCATGGAGAAAGATCCTAAATGCTGAAAACAAGACAATTATTGCTGCATCTGCATCACAGACACTAGCCCTGTCCTGAAACAATGCATCTTCTTTTTGGTATTATCATGCATGTTAGTAGTTATTTACAGTTCAGTTATTCAATATTTCACCTGAAGCTCCTTTACATTGAATTCCAAAAGCAAAACTGTCCACATGAAATGTTGTTTGTATATGTTGCAGATTTATGGACCTTTCACTTCCTTGCTCTTTTATCAACCAGAAGATACAAAGACTTTAAAAAAAACTCCAAAACATATTGAGAATAAAATCAATGGAAATGGATCTTGTTTCAAATTGGCCATTTTATAATTGCTGTGGCAAGAAAATGGCTGGGTAAATGAGAACATGTTCCAAGCCACTAAAATGGCAAGACATATTATTCCTGGGGACAAGTGTTTATTTTAGTTGATCTGTTACTTTCAACTTCACTGCTTGATTGGAGTCCCTGATAACTCACGTTCCACTAAAACAAGTAGACTGGAGTTAATAATTTTTCTTTCTGCTAATCTTTCTGTTTAAAAGAACACCAGACACTTGGCATTTTCCATCACAATTTGCAATATCAGATTGGAAAAGGATTAAGTCTGTACAGTGATACTATGAAAACACCGTAAAGACAATCCAGAGCAGAAATTAAATAAAAATGTCTTGGGAAATATAAAAATAGATTTCAGCAAGATAAATAATAATAGTATTTTGGAGGATGAGTCGTTTCCTGAGTAAAGCATTAACCTTTCACCTTCAGGATATCAATAAACAGAGGGATCCTATGACAAGGATTGATTTAAACAGCTTTGCTCCCTCCCTTTCTAGCTCAAATGCTTGCTACATTGCTGATCCCTGAAACAAGAGAGCTCCTCCAATGCTGGAGATGCAACATCTCCTTCTGCCATTAAAAAAAAAAACCAGGGCACTTCAGAGAAGGGTTGAAGGTGAATCATGTTATTATTGGCTTTAATTAGCACTTCTACAAGCTGCAGAGTTCTTTACCTGCATCTGGATTGCACTTGGAAAGGTGTGAAAGCCCTACTGCCTTTATAAACTTCAAAGACATTAATTTCTGATCTTTTTAACCAAGCTCACTTGCTGATAAGAGAAAGTGAGGGCAAACATCTCTGAAGGAAAAAAAAAATGAAATGACTCTGGAAAATGGGATTTATTATTTATTATTCTAGATTGATATGTATTTATTATTTAGTTTGTTAGCTCTCCGAGACTTATGCCTATCCTTTTGCACCTCTCTCACAGTCAGTGCTGTATAAATAAGTCATTATTGTTAATATTTGATAAGGGTAGCTGAAAGATCACCGTGAGCAATGATCAATGAGACTCCTTGGTTCCTGGTTCTGCTTTGGCTTCCACCACTTTAACACCACTGGAATTCCACCTGCTTCTTTGGGATCCCTCCTTCCTCACAGCAGAAAGGCAAGGTGAAGATCAAGACATTTTTGTCTGAATGGTCTTGAGAGCAATTAATAAACACAGGCTTTGTAAACTCCTGTGTACATAGTATGATATGAAAACATGACTGATTAAGAGTTTGATCCACAGCAAGTGAAAATGAAAGTAATTGCTTTGGTGTCCGCAGGGTAAATGTTAGCTTACACTAGCTGAAGTCCTTTGTAGAGGTTGTCTATGAATATTACCTCTGAGGACACTCCTAACATGCTTTGTGCAGTCTATTGTGCAACCAGAACAGGCTGACTGGCTGATGTAATGAGTGCCAGAAGTCTTTATTGTCCAGGACTCTGGTAGGATGACCAGTTTAAAGGCTTTAGCCAGCTAGGAGCAATCTGGGCTTAGGGAGAGCCCTTGAGAACAGAAGCCTGGCTAAGGTCTGTCCGGCAGACAGCCATGTGGTGCTGGCTGACAAACACTCATTTGGGAAAGCAAGGGGGAATTTTAAAAGGGGTTGTCAGCTTGAATAAGGCTCTCTGACTTAGTGGCATGTCAGAGCCACTCACAGATGAAACTTAGCCAGATCCAACACTGTTTTGCCAGTATTCATTCCATCTACTGTTAACTCTCCAGGTAGGGCATCCTTTTGCCTTGATAGGTGATGCCCAGTTTGTCCTTTCTCCTGTGAGAGTCAGCTTGTACAAAAGGATTCATTATCTGGGACAAAAAGTCATATGTCTCCAAACCTGACTCTCTGTCAAAATCCTTTTACATATGAATTGGAGAGGTTCTCTGGGATTTCCTTTAAGAGGAAGAGTAGGAGGGATCTAAGGTGTTGTTTGGATCCCAGATGAGCAGTCCATGACAAATGAGACTGTGCTTGTGTCTTAATCCTCCTGTGCCTTAGTGCCTTTGAGCCTCGCCTGCTCTTTATTCTAAACAAAACCCATATTTCTCATTTGTCTCCTCTGTTTCAGGAGACATGGTCAGGGCATTTCTGATTTGTAGTTTGGCCAGAGAGACTGAAGAATTTCCCTGAAGAGATCCTCTCTGCTTTCTTTTATTGCCCTGGGTATGGTGTGCATTTAATTTAGAGATGAGGAAATTGTAAAAGCATCCGAGACAAAATGAGCAAAGGCAAAAGCACAGCTAGCAACAGAAACTTTGAATTGTTCCTTTCAAGACATATTCTGGAAAATAAATATTCTTGGCCTTTGAGGTCCAGCAGGACTCTTCTTGGGCAATTTTTGGAGGCTTTTCACTGAGATTGGTTTGAACACTGGGTATGAGGTGACCAGCAAAGCAGCAGCAAAGAGAAGAAGCTTTGGTTCCTGTTCCATCTGCTCCCTCTGAGTGAAGACATTTAAATTAGGCTTTCATTAAGTCCCTCACTTTGAGGATTTGTGCTGGTTTTGGAAGAAGGAGGAAGGGAGGGACATTTCAAGTGATAGCATTTGTCTTCCCCAGTAACCATTACATGTGATGGAGGCTGTCTTTCCTGAGGATGGCTGAACACCTGCCTGCCCATGGGGAATGGATCCCTTGTTTTGCTTTGTTTTACACGGCTGTTGCTGTACCAATTAAACTGTTTTAATCTCAGTTTGTGAGTTTTCTTAATTTTACTCTTGTGATTCTTTTGCCTCTCAGTGGGACGGAAGGAGAGAAGGGACAAGGGTGGTGCTTAGTTGCAAGATGATATTAAACCATGACAGGAGTGTTAGCTTTGTCATCAAGTAAAGAAACCTGAAAATGCAGAGATTGTGCATGCCTGATGAACTCCAGAACTGCATGGCTTGGAAAAAACAACTGGTCTCTACTTTAGTGGAATTACTCAGGCTCCCTGTCATGCAAACTGTGCCTCATCATCTACTTTCACTGTCTCATCTAGGAAGTTACACATTGAATACTGACTCATTTTGCTTACATTAACTCTTCTGGGCTGTTGTGAGTGCTGTGCAGACAAGGGAAAGATAGATTGTCAGTCGTTTGGCAAAGTCCTTTGCTCTCATTGAAGAAAATATGCCTTTTGGAGCTTAATTCTCCAAGCAGTTCACCTGGTCAGCCTGAAGCAATTCCCAGAGCTAGCAAAAAAATTGTTTTCCCTTTCCTACTATACTTTACCCCTTCTCTAGATACACTGAGCCTGAGAATCCTTTGGGGTTTGTTCTCTTATGTACACACAAAATGTCACAGTCACCAAATACCACTCTGCTAAGCTAACGAGGATTTAGAACGGGAAGAGTCTTCATATCTACAGAAAATAATTTTGTTTTGTTTTTTCTTCCTTTCCCTTGTTTATTTTCTTTTTTCTTTCCCATTTTTCCTATTTCCCTTGCTTCCCTGCCTCAGTTTCTAGTGATCCTTACACTTGATTGATTCCCAGAAATGAAACTCAGACCTTACTGAATTCACCAGAAAGACTTTCCACTTTCTTCTTGGACATAAAAAAAGACAACAACTCATGCACACTGTTGATTAGTTCAAGGAAGAATACGGCATATATGCTTTAGTGCCTGGCTCTGCTCAGGACATGGCCTATCATCATTTCCTTGAATGTAATTTCACTGGAGGAGATAGGAGTTCTATTTGTTTGTAAGCTGATGGATGTGAGAGAGGAAAGGCACATTTCAGAGGAAAACAATGATGTGACGCATCCTGCTTTTGCTGGCCAGGCCATAGTAGGCATTTTACATGATAAAGAGAGACCCTGTAAATCAGCAGGTCAAGGAAAGATGCCCTCTGTTTCCTCCATGTATAATAACACCATTGAAAGGGAAAGACCAGTGATGGGATTTTTTGCATTTAAAACTCACTTTCAGAGAAATCCATTAGCCACAGAAACCACATTACATTAAACACGTCACACAAGCATTAAGCAGGTGTTTGTGGAACGCCTCAGCAAGTAATGTGCACCACAAGCCTTCATCTCCTCTGTTGAAGCTGACAGCTATGGCTCAAGGAGTGGTGCATCTCGCACTGCCCATAGCTGCACTCTGAGCTACACAATCACACAGTACATTAGAATGTGAACCCAAGTTGCAGAAGCAGTAGGATGCGGTGACTGATAACTCCAAAGAGGGTCCATATGGCAGGATGTCTGTACTTATAAATATTTCAAATGTCAATTCACAAGGCTACAATCATCCCAAGCTGTTTGTGTTATTCTGAATAATTGCTAGCAAACTATAACAAAATATTTGTCATACTGGAATAACACATATAAATTTTAACTGCTATATACACCAAGCTTTTCTCCAGATAATATATTTTATTAGGTTAATAAAAACAACAGAGGCAGGATGGTTGTGGGGAATTTGTAAATAATTACTTATGAAAACCCCTTCATGCATAACTTTCCTGCTAAAGTGATTGCAGAACTTCATGTGTTTTCCCCAGTGAGGACAGGCTAGTGTGACACCGAGCCAAAACCAAGGTAGTCAGGGCCTGCTAAAGCATTATTTAGTTTTATTTTTCTCCATTAGCATTTGCACATGTGCTTATTTGGTTTTATTGGCTGTCACTGGTAATTAGTAATGCACAGCCGTGTGCATCCAGTGACAGAATGCAGGGAATATGGTGCTTTCCACATTGATGTCTTTGAAGCACGCTGGATATTATGTGCAACTCTGAGCCCTGGGAGAGGAACAGCTCCTAAACATCAATTTCCACAATGGCACTGGAGGGGGTAAGTAGAGTCAAATGAAGCCCCCCAAAAGAGTTTGCTGCTCTGTTGCTGATAATGGGCTTATTTTGTCCTCCCCAGTTACACTGTGCTCTTGGAAAGGTTGAGCAACTTGCGATTGATTTACATAGCTTAATACCCCTTCCCTTCAGTTTGAAAATGAAAACAGAAGAGGATTTTTGGTGTCATATGGCATCCATGGCACTTTCAATCAGACTTTAATAAAATCTTACCTCTCGGCTGCTTATTATGACTTCTAAACTGCTGACAATTTCATACAAATTTCAGTTCTATTCCAGGAAAAGAAGTGACAGACTTGCACATGCAGCCAGGAAAATTAAGACCCATTCATGTGATAATCCTTCTTGCACAACCTTGTATATAATCCTAGTAATTCTGGAAAAAGAAGAAGGTATTTATATCTTGTAAAACTTACAAGGCTGTTTCCTTGTCTTTGAACAACTAAGGGGTCAAAAAGTCATTGACTCACAAATGTGGAACAACATCTTACAGTAAGGAGAACTGGTGTTCCTCACTGTGCTGAGGATAAGGAAGCCAGCTAAAGGCTAAAGTGTCTGTAACTCTGAACACTGTTTAATATCTGTGCATGGCTTGCAAAGTTCTGCATGCTAAGTATGGAATTTGCTCTTAATATTCCATCCTCTCAATTCCCTCCAGTTATCACAATTCCCAGCATGGCTTACTCTTGGATTTGTGAGTTGGCCTGAACTCTAGCTAAAGGGAGAAGTAGAACCAGGCACCGCCATCACCATTCTCCATCCAAAACCTTGAAACACAGTCAGTAGACTTCTGTCATGTAGCCCTGTGCTTCACATGTGAGAGATGTAGGACCATGTGAGGTCAAAGATCTCAGGAAAGGTTCATGCAGAGCAAAGAATCAGCAGCTGAGCAATTATAGCCTCATAGCAAAGTAAAATTGATATCCTGTGAACAAGTGATCTGATGACAGACATCAGAGAGTGCAGAGGAGCCTGATGTGCTATGCTTAGCAAAGGGTAGCATGGAAATAATCCCAACCTGCTAGCTCTTCTAGATAGTCAAGGCTCCTTTGAGCAATGTCTGGAAGACACCACAGGCTCCTCTAACAGTGAGCTGTTACTCTGTGATGTATGTTAGAGTTCATAGCATGAACAGCATATGTTCAGTTTCACCAAGGTATAGCAGAACAGCGTTCAGAGCACCCAGAATATTTGGAAATGAATATTTTGGAGTGAACTTTTCAGCCCTGGCCCACATCCTAAATAAGGACCAAAAGAAGTTGTCAACTGTGAAATGCCTGGTGGATGATATCATGCTTTCAGTGGCAAGGACAGTGAAATACACAACAGATTGCCTGGCAAGATTGTGTAGTCTCCAGAGTTGGATGTCTTTAAGGATAAATGAAACAAATAGCTATCAGGAATGACTGAGGTTCAATTCTCCCTGCCTTGAGGCAGGGGATGCACTAGCTGAGTTTTTCCAGACCTATTCTTTTCCATATCTATGACAAGAACTTGAGATCCAAGTCTAGAGCTGTTATTTCCACTAGCCAATGGGACTGTCAGTCTGTATTGGTGTTACATGAAGTAGACTATTCCTGGATTGCTCTTACTACCTCAGGACCACAGCTAGCATGCAACTGCTCATCTCATCACCACCCTCCCAGAGCCTGACGTTGCACTGTTGCAACAGGACAGAATATTAAACAGAAAATGTGTATGGCCTATAGCTACCATGCAAATGTCACAAATAGATTGAAGGTGATAATAGCATGAAAAAATTCCATTGATGTAAACAGTCCAAGAAAGTGATCTTTTACAAGCCCACATCACCTCTAGCAGTGAAAGCTGAATGATTACCCACGCTAGCCCTATTGAAAGCTATGAATCTTCCCATTCTACTTCCTTTCCCAGTAAAACTGGGAGTAGGTTTTGCATCTCCTAGGTTATTAAAATCTTACATATCTATTTGGGATGAAATACCATTTAATCACTTAAGACTTTTTCTCTTTGAGAAAGCTTCATCAAAATGACTATCATTTTCTTGTCCAGAGGCAGTGCAGATGAAGAATCATAGTGCTGAATAATTTACTTCAAAGTAAATATCACTTCTTCCAGAGGGATCTTTTCTTGTCAAAAGTAAAGCAAATTTCTTTACCAGTCTACCAGCCAATATGAATGTCAATACACTTAAAGTTGAGACTGAGAAGCAAGGCAAGACGTAGGCAGAGTTGGAAGCACAAGCACTTGGAGACACTGATATTCCTACCCTAGCAGAGAGTCGAGGGAGTCTTGTTAATGAAGGCCATCAAAGTCACCATTTCATCAACTTCACTGGCTTCTTTGACTGGGTCACAATTCAAACTTTGAGTGTGGAAACTATAATTTCTGAAGGGGTATTTACTTCAGTTGGAGATGATGGGGACAGTAGCTTATCAGAAGGGGAATAAAAAAAGAAAGCTATTCTAATGAAGCAGTTGAAGGGTAAGAACAAGTTTTCTTACTGATGGACTTTCTGATTGTGTGTGTAGAAGCCAGATAATAAGAAGTCAAACATCCATTTCTCTTTAAATAATTTGAGCAATTCAAAGCAGCTCCTGTAATATGTAATTTGAAGAGGCTGCAACATTCCTCCCAATCACAACAAACAGCGGTATGCTTTACTGTAATAAACTACAAGTTGTTTCTATCAGGAGTCAATCTTTCCTGCTCTTAAATTGAGAAACTTAAATTCTGCAACCACTTGCATACTGAAGTGCAGTAAAAGTTTACTGTCAGAGGCTACTATATTATAAATACAATGGGAAAGACAATATATTCTGTAAGTTTCTGCTAGAACATATGGGAAAGAACACAAAATCTGTCCAGATTCTTAATCAACACCAATGATCATTACAGTCCTATACAGCAGACCACCCTTTATTGTCAATGAATTCCAGCTTTTAATCTGTATTGCTGAAGCATTCATAAATCTGTTTGGCTCCCTAAAAGCAGTGAGAAACTGAAGTCACAACCTGTAGGATATCTGTGATTTATTCTTTTTAGTTTCCAACAATGACATCAGCGTAGTTACAATCCAAGGCAAGGTGGGTGGCTAATAAATCTGTTACTGATTTACACATAGATCGTGGTGTTGCATTGCTAATTTGCAAAAAAAACAACCTGTAATTGTGTGCAAAATGGCATACAGTGGTTGTAAATGGAATATAATCCTTAATAGGATTTAATTCTTGATAGCATATGTATTGTTAAGGCTAAAAACCTGTGCTGTGTTGACAGAAGCCAGGTAAACAAAGAAGATCAAGTTAGGCTGTTCAGACCACTTGTAGGAAAGAAATATGTGGGAAGCAGTAAACAAGACAGACACTTCTCTATAGAGGCCCCTGCTCGTCTAGCAAAACAAGGTATACGAACAGAGATAAGGAGGTTATTTTCTATAAAAAAGGCAGATAGGCAGCTCCTAGTTCAGAGAGAGGGAAGTGTAGAGGAAAAGACACTCTATACCAGATAAAGAAGGAACGTGGCAGGTAACCTCATGAAGCAGCAGTTATTTAAGGAACAACAAGGAATGGCAAGTTTTCAGGAGTGACAGATGTCATTGCATCCCTGAGGGAATAACAGTATAAATAAAGTGAGCTTCTCTCTTTATCAGCCTCTGTTTTAACAAAGATGGGATTGTAAAACCTCCTTAGGTCCGGACAAGCTGTAGATTGGTGATCCATGCTTATAGTTGTAAAGTTATGTGTATGTCTAGCTTGCACAGGAGTGCTTACCAGAGAGTGGTTTTACAGAATGTGCCTAAAATGTCTGCTCCTTCTCTTAACATAGAATCATAGAGCCATAGAATTGTTTCAGCTGGAAGAGACCTTTAAGATCACGTAGTCCAGCTTTTGTCCCAGCCCTATCAATCACTAGACCATTTCCCTCAGTGCAACATCCACCCAGCTCTGAAAGCCCTCCAGGGACTGTGACTCCAGCACCTCCCTGGGCAGCCCCTTCCAATGCGTCACAACCCTGTCAGCAAAGAAACAACTGTCAGACAACCTCACTCCACCTGCACCACAGAAGTGTGAATGGGGGCTGAGAAAAGATCTAGTACCCATGTCTTTCAGTTGCTTCTTTCTTGGAGAAGAATGGCTGAGACAAGAATAAAGTAATGAAGACAGATTCCCAAGGATTATGGAATTTGCCAAAGAATGGTATGCCTAAGGAGCATGCTCAGACTCAAGAATCTCTGGGGGTTTCTACAGAATGAGGAGGAGAGTCTCAGTCCCTTCCTCTGGGGCTCTGACATAGCTTCATCTAATGCAATATTTTTCTTTTACTTGTCTTGAGTCACAATAAATACAACATTAAAGCATCACATTTGGGAAAAGGGCAAAGAGCGTGGTTAAAATAAGAATAGTTGAACACAAACATGCATTAAAACTTTTGATGAGATTATCCAAGGCCAAAAGAAATCAGAACTTTCAGATCTACTCCCAACTGAATGATCACCTCTGCCACAAACTCAACAGTGCTGTCTGACACTGTTCACTGACGTCTCCAAGAGAGTTTTGAGCTCAAAATTCAGTCAGGATTGGAGTGTATAACATCCATAGTCTTCCCAGCCATGAGCATCAGAAAGGCACAAACTCCTGACCCACAATGTGCAAATCTGTTCAGCAGAAAGCTTACCTGCTAGTGGAGGTCTCGTAGGTAAAGCTTCAGCAACATGCATGGAGTCACTCAGGGAACACAGGAGCTTCCTTAGGCAATTGAGCTTCACACTTCTTGCATCGTAGAGCATTGTAGCAGAGCAAGCTATGTTCATTCAAAGATGTAGAGAACCAGGGCAACACACATGCAGAGACATACAGAAGCAACATAGTACAAGCACCAGAGTTAACTCAAAGCCACCCTTCCTTGGCTAGCTCCTTCCTTATATGCTGCTTCCACCCATGTGATCCATCAGCCAGGGCCCAATTGATTAACTTGCAGCACCTGTTTCTGATAATTGGCAGTAGCTTACCAGCTGCATTAACTTGTCCCTATTATCTTTATTCAAGCTGGCTGGTCTAAGTCATATTTGTGCCTACAGCAGAGGCCCTTCTTCTCCTCAGGCAAGGTCAGGCAATCCTCAGAGCCCTGCATGCTCAGAGCTGGCACAGCTCACAGCCTGGTTATACCACTGTGGAAAAGAAATGGAGAGAAGATGACCTTGGAATTAATTTTTTTAAACAAAGAAAAAGTCTTTGTGTTGGCAGCCTCAAGCATTTACTTGCCAATATTCATCTTCCTACCTTTCTTCAAACTATGAAATAGGCTTAAACGTGACACTGAAATATATACAGTCATGGATTTTTATTTGCTCATTTCTGTTTGGGTGGTTACTGAGTTTTATGGTTTGTGCACTAAAGCCTTGCTATTTTGAACCTCCACCACTGGCCACACATAAGTAAAACCACCGTGGCTTTGGGCTGCAACTTAAAAGGTGGGAGAATTTCCAGTACTGGTTGAGAGGTAACGATGTGGTTTGTCACTAAACTTTACTAGGTCATGTTTCCCCTCATTCCCATCACTGCTAAACTCTCCAGCTCCTACCACTTTGCCCAGAAATGTCTTTCTTTTGGCCTCTCTCTTTGCGAGAAAGGACTCTTGCATTACAGAAACTCCAAGATAACCTCTACTGGAAACTGTAGGGACCTGAGGGAGAATTGGTGGTTAATTACCAGGCACAGCTTGGAGGTGGCAATTTTCAAGGATTACAGAAGATTATTCAAACACATAGAAGAAATCCATGGCAGAACTGAGGACACAGAGTGATGGCTCTCCTTGGATCTATTTCCTATCAATCCAGTCACACTGCCAATACCTTGCAGGGCCAGCAAAAGCTCAGTTGCTGTAAGTATAAATGAGGATTCATCTTGATTTCAGCACAGCCTGAGTAGATCTGAGAGATATGGAACTTCATACAGTGTGCTTATCACACTCAAATGAATCCAGCAGACATCACATCATACATTCCCGGTATTTAAAGCTCACGAGACAATTTTATTGAACTGCTCCCTGTATTACACAGTGAGGATAAAGCTGATCAACTGAACCTTCAATCAGCAGTTTCTAATCATCTCTCCTGGAAGACAAAACAATTGTGGGCAAACAGATAAATCCCATCTGCAGCAAAAAGCCAGAATAGCTGATTTATATGCTGGGACCTTTATTAGGAGTATGGGTATATTAAGAAGCATTCTCTGTCCTTTAAGGTACAGAAGCACTAAGAAATATACAGGCACAGAAATAGCCAAATCATCTGAAATGCCTAAACCTCTCCTCAGCCACATACTCCTTCCTATAATTTTTGGGAGCATTCCAGGCTCTGTTGCATTTTACAATATTCATTACAGATCAAGTGTTTGAGAATTATTCCATGGCTCTGAAATGCAATTCCCCATACACTGAACCCCACAGAAGATCTCCCTCTGGAGTGCACAAGGACTTTTGCTTTCAGGATAGACCTGTACCAAAGCAAGCTGGTGCATGACAGCAGGTGAGAAGCACTGGTGCTGTGCACTTTTTGTTCTTCTCAAAACCAGATGCTGGAGTTGCACTGAGGATGTCTGCCCTGTAAAACCATTCTGACAGGACCAAGAGCATATCCAAGAAGTTAAAACTTAAAAGAAAACTGCAGAACAAGGCTGTATCCTGGTGGTTTCTCAACTGTTGATTTAAAAAAAAAAAAAAAAAAAAAAACCCGCACCAAAACCCTCAAACTCTAGAAATTACAACAAAAAGCACTTATGCAAAATGCATATGCAGATTAGGGGCAGCCCTCAGGCTTTTGGCAAATTGCCAAGGCACTCTGAAGTTTGGGCACCTCAGTTCAAAAGCATGCAAAACACTCATTCCTTCCCTTAGGCAGTCCTTCCAGGAAACAAGAGGCTTTCTCTTAGTCCTGACACTCATCTCAGTGTGACAGTTCAGAGCATCTCCTGCCTGTCCTCTAGGCCAAGCCCAGCTGGGGCCACAATCTCCAGCCTCACGTGAATACCTCTGTGTTTTTCATCATCGGCTTTTGTTTTCCATTTAAGAAATCTATCTCCCTGTACTTTGAGTAGTAAGGACAGACAGTAGAGGGACTAGCAACCTTATAAAGAAGAGTCTGCAGCCCTGAGCATGGTTCTCAGCTGTGCTGCTTGCTCTGACTCTTCTCCTATCCTGCACCAGGTCCATTCCAATAACTCTCAGCTCCCACGCAGCAAAACACTTAAAGGCAGGCTTAGCAAATGCTTGCATCAGTGGGATTAATCATGGATCTAAAGTGTCATTCAGCCCAGCTGACAATGTTGCTTCTCCCTCTGTAGCTGCCTACTTGCCTATCTGTCTGCCCAGCACCTAGCAGAAAAGGCTCCTGAACAAAACACTAAATCTCTTAGGAAGTGCATACTTTGATCTTGCCTGTAAACAAAAGGTTTACATAATTAGAACTTGATCATATGTCATTTGACAACTACATATTGCTACTTACATGTTATTAGCAGCCTGCCTCACTCTAAAAATAGAGGTGTTTTCTATCTCTCATTTTTTCCCCTCCTTGTGGTATTAAATGCAACTGTAAACAATTAATAATTCCAATTAATGAAGGGCTTTTAGTAACTCCAGCAGCTGCCTTTCACAGGTTTTCCTAGGCTGCTGCAGGGGCCAATCAGATCATATAAATGTGCATATTAACAAAGGTTCATTAACTGACTCTGTCTTTCTAAGCCTCTGGAAAAGAAGCAAAGCAGAGAGGAGCCTTAGAAGTAGAGGCACTGTGTTCTTTGCTAAATTTGACATCATTCTGAAATCAGCAGCTTTTTAATAATCTACATTCAAGATGCAAATGTATCTATTTGATAGGAAAGTCTAATGTATGAATAAAGATCCCAAATTGTTTTACTACTTCATGATCGCTGTTGGCAAGGAGCAAATTATCGTGCTAACAGCCTCATTGAGGGAAAGCCATATGCCTGCAATAGAGACAATGTTGAAGTTACAAAGTTTAGTGAGATTAAGTTACATGGAGAAAGGTTCATTTAAAGCAGCTACTAATTAATGACCTCGGCAGTAACCCTACCAGCTACCACACTGGTTAGGGAGGTGAATCCTATTAACAACCTCCTAAGTGCAGTTTCCAATTACTAATCTTTTCAGCAGCTTTATGGTGTAAGAGAAATGACTTCAGGCCCTGGTTCGCATCACAGGGTCATCTCATTTCACTTTCAATCTGTGCTACAAAATGATAGTCCTATGGGCAGCCTTTGACAGCCGAGAGGCTATTTTAATATTGCCAGAGCTCATCAAGACATTTATGTTTGAAATGCAACAGAAGTAGAGTGGCAGTTCAGATCTCTTCCTCCTGTTGTATCAGTTGCTAAAACTGTAGAATAATTGCTCTTACCTCATGGAGTGAATGGCCTCAGACTGTCCTGTCTCTGATGTAAAGGAGGCAAACTTGTGGGGAGAGACCAGGTCTTTTATTAAAGTAACAAGCAGTGTTGGGAAAAGGGACAAGAACTGTATGAAGATATATAAAGATACCACTTCTCTCTATGAAATTTGCACTGTTACGTGACTCTACTGTAACAGAGTAAACCTGCAAGGGTGGAGATGGGAAGAGAGAAACAGCTACAGCCATGTGGCCACTTGGTTGCTTGGTAATCTGAGACTGTGCCTTGTCTCACTAATTAGTGTGTAATAGCTGTGCACGCTGGCTCACTTTGGGATGTGTTATCAAAGGGGGAGAAAGAACTGGGTTTAATTTAGCTATACAGAGGGACTGCATCTGTTTTCTCAGCCACTGAAGCATTATAATTGTTTCTAGATGACAGCAGGTCACATGCGTGTAGGCTTTTTAATTATAACTGAAAATTCCTTTCAACCTAGGGAAATAATTTCATTTCAACGTTACTATTATTATTTTCTTGGCTTCATTCTAACTCCCCCAGTTTTTTACTCTCTGTCTTGTAACATAAATCTTTCTTCTTTCCACATAACTGACAGATTTTCTTTGTTCATACCTGTCACTGTTTTTCCTTTTGATTCATGCAACGATTACATAGTTCAGGTTTAAAGGTTATGAAAACTGTGTTTTGGCATTCAACCAATCTCATCTCTGGAAACATTAGTCAAATACTCGTTTAAAATTCCATTTATAGAAGGAAGCATTGCTACCTAGGTCTCTGTATTTGATTTTTTTTTTCTACCTCAGTGCTTATCTGTCTAGATCTTGCTTTGTGCAATTCAAAATGCTCAAATCTCATGACAGTGCAGGGCTTACAGTGTTATGCCATGACTTGAGATATTCTGCTGTCTTCTAGACGTCAGTCATAACTCATCTGCTCAGTACAAATTTGTTTGTATGTCTTTCCACAGTAAAATATACCAAAATAAAAATGACCCATTAGAAAGAGGGTGGTATTAAGAAGGAATACAAGTTAGAGGGCCAGAAGAATCCAAAGAACTTTTTGAACCAAAAAGGTGAAAGACAGTAATCCTGGGAAATATACAACATACACACACACACACATATATATATATATACACAAAATCTCATATATGCTAAAAGTCTTTAAAACCTAAAAATTACTGAAAGACAGTAATCCTGGGAAATATACAACATACACACACACACACATATATATATATATACACAAAATCTCATATATGCTAAAAGTCTTTAAAACCTAAAAAGACAGGTGGCAAAACACTATTGAGAGGGTTGGATGAGCACTTAAACTGAAAATTACAGAATGTATTCCCTGTGCTAGACCACCCTCATCGCTTGGATAACAGCAATTGAAAGACAGGCAAGGAGTAGATCTATCATCCAGCGCATGGAACAGACTTGTAACTAAGAATGATCACAGACCAGGGATTGATAGTATGTGGCAATTTTTTTCCTTCTCTAGAGGTGACGTACCACAGAGGCTTGCTGACTTCAGGGACAGGATGATCCATCAGGGTCTTGGTTCTCCATTCCAGAGCAAAGCATGGGAAACTGTGAGTGGAACCAGAGGTATAAAAATGTAGAGGTGCTGCCACTACTGCTAGCCCATCCCAGCTCTCAGAGTACTCCAGTCCCAAAGAAATGACAAAGATGCTCTCAAAAAGTAGAAAATTTATTGTCCTAAAAAATGGAGCAATTGGAGGGAAAATTAATTTCACCAATGGGCAAAACCTAGAGAATCAGGGATGCCAGGGAGAGAACTTCACAGTCTGCAGTGATTCACAGTCTGCAGTGATTGGATCAATGAAGACCAAAGAATAATTGAGGTACAACTTTTTGTGATGTTCCAGATGTAAACAACTACATATGTCCTCTCCAGCATGTTATTGAGTTGGAGCCAAGAGAATTAAAAGACAAGCTACAGGCATTAAACACTCAAGAGACTGGCTATCACAGCCTTGGGATCTACCAAAAGTACAGTGTACTGTACAAAACCACAACAGTCAAAGATAGTTGATGTGACTTTCTGCTTTAAGTGGAAATTACCTGCACTTGTTGTAGTGTCCTTAGGGAAAGATAAAACCAAGACTCAACAGCACAAATCAAAACCTAACATCCATTTAGCTATCATATTTTTAATTTCCCTGATAAGGCAAGAGGTGAGTGTTACATGGCATACAGTCCTGCTGAAATTTTGTAGCCAGAGAAGAACAATAAGTGACCCGTCTCCAATGCCCTATCTGCAAAGTCTAAGGTGGAAAGGTGACCATCAGCACCTTTATATGAGAAAGTAATTAGTGAGTCAAGGGACTGGTCCTTTGTTGTGTTTGCACAGCATTATTAGTAATTTCTGGATTCCATGATGCATAGGAACTGTCAGAAGCATGAGAGATGGTGGTACAAACAAGCTAGTTTATCAGATAGGTTTCTTGAAGTTAAGATGCATGAATATACTGTTGTCCAGAAGCAGGAAAAAAACACCAAGGAGGCTCAGATAGGTATTGACAGTGAACAGCAAGTGACATCATTTTCTAAGTCTGTAGCTGTTTGGCTGGCATAAGACAAGCTAAGGGAAAGCTGGATGAGAGCTTTGAAATTTAAAACAGTGTCCTTTGGATGTACATGTAGCCTGGAGCAGCTGGCTAAAATACAGCCATGAAATCTGGAAGCTGCTTAGCTGGATTTTGCCAGTCAGTTTAGTTGGAATGTCAGACAGTTGCACATGGATCTTTATAGTGAATGGTTAAAATGGGTGTTTGGAAGTATAGACATAAATCTTAGAGCACTGGTAAAAGCAAAAGAGGAAAAAAAATCTTACTATTCAACCAGGTGTTGCTGTGGAAAGTGTTCATGTAGCTTTTGGATATGAGGATGGGACAAACTGGGACATGCCCTCCTAGTCTCACCACAGACAATACCTGATGTAAGCTGCTGTTTTAAAAACATAGACAATAACAAGAAGCAACTGAAATCTGGCTTCCTCTGGGGTCATCCACATTGTTGCCATCAGTAAAGGGAAAAAAGGCTTTGGAAACCCAGGCAGGTAACACAGCTCAAGTAATGTAAATATTGCACATATCTCTCTGGCTGTCATACCCATGCCATGTGGAAAAGTGCTTGCCCAAAATAACAAAAGGCAGCCAATGATTTTATCTTAGCAATTCTACATGGTAGGGCCTAGTATTCCGATGGCAGTGAGTGTGTATTGGCTCTGATATGCTATTATCTCAAAACAATAGACTTGCACTTTTCCTTTGTCAGCCTGCTTTACTGTCTAACATGAACGAGCTGTATCTGATGATGTAAAATCACTGTTTACAATGTATTCTGGATGGGTTGTGTAATGAAATGTTTATTTGTGAATATGGAAACAGAGGGGAAAATGTCAACATCCATAATGAATTTTACTGCACCATCTGCAGAACAGGTCAAAGAATAGGGAAAAAAATATAGTAATTAAGTCATCTTTCTTCAAGGTGAAAACCAGTGCCTTCGCTAAACATTACTTCCAAGGACAGGTGTTATGGTGACTTGAACAGGAGAAAATGGAGTAGTACATTATCTCTTTGGGAGAAGATCAGACTGGAAGGATTGTCTGGGCTTTTAAACAAAAGTAAAAAGGAAGGAAAATGGCCAGATTCTGGGGACAGGAAGATTCATCAGCACCAGTAACATCCCAAAGGTCTAATAAAAAATAATACTTCTGAAAAAAAAATTAGTTAACTTTGGATTTTCCTTTGTTGTTTGTTGGTTTCCAACAAATCGTAATTTGCCTTTGTATTCCCGGATTCTTAATGCTTAGAGATACACGTGATCCTGCATCACAAACATTGAGATTTGCATTTTCTTAAGATATCTGTTTGAAAATAGTTGCTGCCCATTGTGTAACAAACTATTACATTTAAAATATTGAATGTCTCAGTACAGCTGTCTGTTCAACTGCTCCAGCGAGGACAAACAATGCATTTAGCAGGAGTAAAGTTAAATTACAGAATGCTACCATTTCTGTTTGAAATGCCATCCCAGATATTTCTGTGGAAAATTGCTCATAAGAAGCAATTTGTTTATATTCAATGCTCAAAATTAAAAAGACAAGAACCATAGAACCATAGAATCACAGAATGGCAGGGTTGGAAAGCACCTTTAGACATCATCCAGTCCAATCCCCCTGCAGAAGCAAGTCCCACCTAGATGAGGTCACATAGGAACGTGTGCAAGGGGGTCTTGAAGACCTCCAAGGAAGGAGCCTCCACACCCTCCCTGGGCAGCCTGGGCCAGGGCTCCCTCATCTGAATAGTGAAATAGTTTTTTCTTATGTTAAATGGAACTTTTTGTGTTCCAGCTTCATCCCATTACCCTGTGTCCTGTACAATAGAAAAAAGGGATGCCCCAACCTCCTGACACCCACTATTTAGATATTTGTAAATATAAGATCCTCCCTCAGTCTCCTCTTCTCTAGACTGAACAGCCCCAGAAGTCTTTCTTAGACATTGTCAGTACCTGATTTTTTAGTTGAAGGTTTTTTTTTTTTTAACTTATTTGTTAACCTCTTTTTGTATTGAAGAGGGATAAAGCACTAGAACAGGTCTGTAGACAGAGACACTGACCAACATTCCAAGCAATCAACTGAACAAGAGTTAACGTGCAACCAAGTGTTTGGATGCAACATGTCTTTGGGATCCTACACTGTCCTACACTCATCATTCATGAGCACATCTGGAAAAGCAATACCAGTTTTACATAGAAGTCCTGTCCTAGTTACATATCAACCTTCCTTTTTTTTCCCCCAGCTTTTATTTTGCCCTTCTTTTTCCTATGCGATTTCCTGAAAAAGGTCCCCAATTCCCTATTTGCCCTCAAATTTTCCTCAATTTTTTCCCCCTATATGCATAGGCATCACCAATAGCAAAGAACACAGATCTCTTTTCTCTGAATTTCTAAGCTTTCTCCCACAGTAGTCTCCAGCTGCAAGCTGAAACAAATTGTGGGGAAATTCTTCCCAGCCATTACAGCCATGATAACAATGCTCAGTTACATTGTGGAGCTGCCTGTGCATTTATCTAGCAGATAAAAGAAGAGGCTATGCTCACAGCAGATGGGCTCTTCAAATACTCTACCTTCCAAACTCTAACAAGTCTTTTATGAGCACATATTGACTGAATTAAAAATCAACAATCACCAGGTAAATAAAAAGTGTGCTTTTGACACTGGAGGATCCAACCCAAGTTTCAAGTCTCTTTTCCCACTTGTAGTGATTTAGCAGTTTGCCAGTGGAGCAGATGCAAGTTTTTTTTTCTTACAGGCAAAACAAAAGAATCTTTTTCTCTTTACTTTTGTTCTCAGAAATGTAAGAACTATTTTTCTCTAAGGATAAAAAGAAAAAGAAAGGAAAATCCAAAAACCCACCAGCCTGAGGGCACTTCTGTCAAGAGAAATTGCATCCTGAACTTCTCTCCTCTGAAAGCTAAAAAAGAAAAGAAATCTTTTAATGGAATTCATGTGAGCCTTAACTATATGCAATGCCAATGCAAGCACATAGCAAGACTCCGAAGATCATTTTCTTCAGTTATCATCTCACACATACTTAATATGCACTGGGTTTATGTCTTGTATCTCAACAAATGATTGCTTAGGTGTTTAGCCATAGATGATATGGGAATTAAGGTATAGAGTTTGATTTGGGTTCAAATCTACTGAAAAAAGTAACTTCCCATCATCTACACCACAGAACACAATTCAACTTGAAACAAAGAACAGCTTTGTGCTGATAAATGGAATGTTTCAGTCTACCAAAATACCTTTACTACTTGATAGAGGAATGATGTTTGATTCTTCCACAGGAAGCTATATTTTCAAAAGCCACACATATTCTGCCACTAAAGTAGACCCTCAGAGTATATTTTACTGGCTCTTATTTTTACCTAAAGACAATGGATAACTAATCGGAAAGACAAAATATCTAAGTTAGACAACTACAGCTTGTGTGGTCATTTAAAATACATCTTTCAGTAAAACAGAACTATTTAGGTTTTGAAACAAAGCTATTTAGGTTGCCCCTCATCTGAGGATTGCATGCTGGTGATTACTTCTGAACAGCTTTTGCACGTTGTTCTTATACTTCTCTCTTCTTGTTAGTTATTTTTCTTCATGATTGAATTTTAGCTAGAGAAGGCAGTCCTGTCTAATAAATCAGTGTAGATTTATTTGGAAGAGAAAGTGATATGTAACTGAACCCTGTAGGAGGAAATCATTGTATATTAGAGGTCTGTTGTAGGTGACGCGCCAAGCTGAAATGGAAAACTGCTGGTATCGTTGCCATTTAGGGCTGAACTCCTCTTTGCCTGGAGAGAGGATGTTGTGGAGTCCCCAGGAGAAGCCCACTCTGGAGGCTGATGGGGTGGCATATCAGGGTTCACCTCCTCAATCTGCCATAGCCTGCATGTGTGAATCAGAAAAGATTCTGCAGAGGTTTGATTTTATATCTAAATGAGCAATAGATGCTTATGTGCTGTAAAAATGCAGCTGTCTTGTATTTCTTTCCTGTCCCACTTCTCCTATAAAACGGGGAAAGCACTTCCTCACCTCCCAATACATGCTTACCTCTCAGGGATGTTGTGAGGGAAACTACACTAAAGATTACAAGGTACAGTGTGAATGGAGATATATTAGTACATTAAGAGATAGACAGAAGGACGAATGTCATCCCTGAGGAGCAAAAACACCTGCTGTTCCTGTGACAGCAGCAGAAACTATTGAAATATATTTAGTAGCTTAGACAATAGCAAAGGAAAGCTATTAAAGTAGGAAAAGCTGGCCAACAGATAAGTCCAAAGAATATCTGTTTAAATGTAGGCTTTTATTTGGGCTTGTTCTTGGTTTGACATCTTCCCATTATTGCTTTGTTAACTTTATGAAATGCAATCACTCTCTGCTGGATGCATTCTAGACTTAATACTGTCTGACTTTGAATCGTAGCATCCACTTAGAGGAACTGAAACTTAGGTCCACATGTTGCAAAGTAGTAGCAGAAAGCCCTACTCAGAGTCATCAATGGATTATTGGTTTTATGGCCATCAATTTGAGTTACACCAGTCAGATGAACTGGAACTGGTGGTAAAGCTGTCAGGGAGACCAACAGGCCCACAGCTGTGGTGTAACCCCACAGTTGCTGGCAGAGCAGGGACTGACACAAAACCGCATGTCAGCTTACCACGAACTTTCACAGGTACTACTCATTTGCAGGTAGAAGACTGACCTCTGTGGATAGGATTTGTAGTGCATTCAATATGCCTCATAAATGAAGTGGAAGTGTCCTGGAACACAATATATACACTGATGGGTGGTGACATTTGCAGACAGAAAGAGAGTCTAGGGTACACCAACTAGGTATCTGACCCATGTGCAAAGTAACTGAAACAGCCACCACAGTGAACTGCTCCTGACTGAATGAGCATTATTCACGGATGTTATTTTGTGTCTAGCAGAATGAAAACATTTGAGAGAACCACAAACTGTTGGTAGTAAATGTATTCATTCATTTCTAGAAAGGAAAATAGATCATTTTTTTTCACACTGGCTCAGTAATTGGTTAGTGATAACTGCAGTTTCCTGACATCTGTCCTTATTCTTTTTCTCCTTGTCTCTGAGAACTGTTGCTGGACTTATATACAAGTGTATACCTTAGCATCCAGGAGAGAGACTGGAAGAAGTGCAGAGCTCAGTGATTCACCGATCCTGTCTCCAGAGTCTGTCACATCTATTCTGAACAGATATTCCATATAACAGATAGAGTATTGGATCATAAAAAGTATGTCCTTTATATCGCAGTGCTGATGCATTGCTTTATGTTTTTTTATTACACTGTTTCATGCAGGGGAAACTGGTGTGACAGTAAATTCCAACAAGGGGAGTACAATTCATGCTTTTAGCAATATTTAGGGATCATCACTTTAATGAATAGTGGGTAATTTAGATAAATGATATTTTATGCTTGCAAACATCACATTGGGAAGGATAGTGATGTCTAATATGTGCTGTCTCATGTCTATCAGGACAATATACAGCCTCATGTATGAACATTAAAAACATGAAAACAAAACATCCCAAGTCATCACCATTTCCCAGCTACTGAGCTCAATCAGAAGTAAAATTGGTAAGGCACATTTTACACTTGATCCCAAAGGCGGAGAGATTTATATAACGTAAGGAATAGACTTAGATAGCATTTACATCATCTTACTTACTGCAGAATGTAACTTAAATTGCACACTAAAAGAGGTTAGAAAAATTCAATGAGCCTCCAAAGCATACTTTTTTCCTTTTTATGACAAAAATATGAACCATGATGACTACTGTCAAATAAATATGTCTGGTCCTAACAGAATGGGAAGATCCATCTGTTCTCATTTCATATCCTTGGACCAGAAACAAAATGGAGATAGACTTTGGTGCTTGCACATTAGCACTTCAGCTCAGATCAGGAGAGTACTTTTGAAGTCAGTACTCCAGTCTTCCTCACTTATGTGCTCTCTACACTAGAGAGTAGCATTGGAGTATGCAAATCAAACTGCCTTCAGAGAAAACCAAGACAGAAAAACTCCAAGAATCTACCTAATATATTCCTGTCATGGTTTAGGCCCATCTAGGAACAAAAGACCACAATCAGTCATTAGTACCAAGATCTCTGGAACATCTTAAGGACAGAGAAAGCTTAATAGCCACTTACGGTCCCAGGCAAAGAGTACAATAGTACTCAACTTGGAGAAGGAAACAAAAAGTAATTTAATTCTCCACTAATCAAAACCATAAAATCCCAAATCATAACAAACAGAAAATGCTAGAGTGATACAATGGTGAAGAGCACAACCAGCCTTTTAGGACCAACTTCTCCCCACTCATCCCAGTCTGGTACTCCTCCTTTCCTCTCCCCTTCACTGGTCGTGGAATCAGCATGGTCACTTCCATCTTGTACCACTCCTCCACCTCCTCTTCTTAAATAGTGATCACACTAGCCAATCCAGGTTGGAGACAGATCAACCTCAGAGCTGGGGGAAGTTTCAAGAACTACTTACTGGGATCAGCACTGCAGCCCCCTCCCCTTTTTACCAAGCAAAAAGCTGCTCCAAACAAATTGCTCCACACAAATCCATGACAATCCCCAGTGCTAATGGCTCTTCTGGTCCTGCTATTCAGTCTTTCATTATTCAGCCATTTTATCTGCCTCTGGAAGATTAGTCTTTTAATTTTCCTTGAAAATGTCTGTTCCCAAGGAGCTCTGTGGGCTGCTGAGGACCTGTTTGGAATCTCCGTGCTCTAGAGGAGAATGGGGACAAATGTTCACTGTGACACTTCGCTCTTCTGGAAACTATCTCCCAGCTGAGTTCCAGGTTTCTAGCACAGCTATGTTAATGTAAATCCATTTTGCATGCTGCATTTTAAATGTGACTTTTGCATGAAGGTGACCTCAGCTTTTGCAGTCAACTCTGCTTGCATCTGTCTGCACTGATTATGGAGATAAGAATTAGAATGTGTCAAACTGGCTGTAGGTTGACAAAAACTAAAAGCCACCTTAATAGTCAGCAGTGGAAAAGGAAAGCAATAATCATTGTGAGCTGATACTTACCTGTTTCTTTCCCTTTGGGCTCAAATGTAGAGTGGCTCCAATTTCTAGAATCTGATTTGTATTTGTGTTCACACAGTGCTAAAATGTTCATGAATGAAAAAAAAAAAAGCCAGTTCTGTTTCTGACACAAATGTTTTTGCCCCTTTTCAGCTACTGTTTGAAGAAGTGAAAGCTTCTTATTTTGTACCTACAGGCCTGGGTTCCAACTTTGCTCTAGACTCTGATCTACTTTGATGGAAAACATCGAGAGTTAAAGCTTACCAGTGTGACACTGGCCAAACACATCCCTACAAATTACAGAACTGATGTACTGTGCTCAGTGTGGGGCTCCCCAGTACAAGAAAGACATTGAAATGTTAGGTTAAGTTCAGAAGGTGACCATTAAAATGGTAAGACATGAACTGGCTTTGTTCAGCTTTAAGAAGAGAAGGCTAACAGGGTTTGTTATTTCTACCTTTAACTCTCTAATAGGAGGTTATAGAAAAAATAGAGCTGACTTTTCAGAAGAGCTCAGCTAAGGGACAACATGTAACAGTCACAAGGTGGTACAAGGGTAATAAGGATTACATATTAGGATTTTTACTGTTTTTTATGATGCAGTTTTTAACCACTGGTATAGGAGCCCTGAGAGGATGTGAATTCTCCATGATTAAAGATGCTTAAACATTGTCAGAGAAATGCCCTAGGCAACCTGAGCTAGAATCTATCTTCAAATTTGAACTTACTTTGAGCAGATAAATGGATCAGAAGACCACCAAAATGAAATGATTTAGTATTTTTTTAATTCTGATTTTATTTACAAGGTAAAACCAAGGGAGCAACTGAATGTGAAGGAATTCCTGGACTTAGGTGGATTTAGGAATCTTGTGGCTTCCAAAACCAGACACATGGCCTCAAAAACTAAGATAAAACAAACATTAACATAAAAGTGAAAGAAAGGAAAAGAGTTATGAATAATAAATGGAAGCTCTACTGTGCCAGTGTGCACCATGAAATACAGCTGCTGCAGTCATTTCATTTCAATGTCTCCAAGATAACAGTAAAAGTAATTACTGGAAGGACAATACATTGCCCAAAATCATTAATATGGTAGTTGTGTCTCCCTCATGCATTCACCCAGCACAAGGAAAGAGTTTTTGGAGAGCAGATTTGATGATTCTGCTGTTGTTTTTTTAATGACATTGTTTGGCATCTACCCCTGGTTTGCTCAGTGCACTCAGACTGTTATTTTGCAGCTCTTAAGTAGATCATGAGAGACCAGACAAAATCTTCTCATTTGTTTTGTGACTATGCACTACTGTTGTTGCAGTGAATGTCTTGCCACGTTCATATAGCACTTGTGTCCCCAAGGACTGTAGGGTAGTCATTCACACATCTCACAGGAGGTGATACCCTCCCCATCTAGAACCAAGGGGCTCAGTCACAGCAGAGACATCTGTGAAACTCATCATTGAGCAGAGTGGTGGTTGCTTCTGACTCATACCAAAATCATAGCCTGTTGCTACACCTCTAAACAAGAGGTCTATCTGCCTTCTACTACAAGGCACTTTGTGGCAGTCTTGAAGGGTGATTTGCCTTCTGGACCTGCAATTTTCTACAGTCAGTGCTGAGATGACAGTGTCCTATTCAAGGGGAAAGAATGTCAGTTGTTACATTGAGCATCTCTAACACAGGCTGTGAGACAGCAAGGGACACGATGCTTTCTCACGCATTCTGAACACTAGAGATTCTCAGCACTTGTAGTTATTTGAAATTACTCTTAATCAAAATATACTAGGAAATCTTGGTAGTTTATGAGTTGATCTGTTTCAAGACAGTGTCAGAAAAATGATTTCTGGTTTTCTTCCCTTTCATTCTGACTTCAAATCATGGTAGCAAGTGCTCTTTAGCAGACACTTTAACTTAGCTTTGCACTGACAGATTCCAAATCCTTAATTAAGCTTATTCTTTGTTACTAATTTTAAAATATGCAGGATTTAAAGTATTACAAATTGTTAAGAAATAAATTCAAGCCATTAATGAATTATTAATCCAGGCTAATAGTGGAAATGTAATAATGATTACAGAGATCAGTACATGCTGTGAGACCGTTGCAAAAGCGCATTCTATCAGCCCATTGAAAGAAAACATTCAAGAAATAAAGATATCCCTGCATCATTTGGAGTCCTAAAACCATGTCCTAGTAGTACAGTAAAGTGATATTATGATGTAAATAAATCCTTAGTAACTTCCAGTTGTAATTGTAGCACTGCTGAACAGGTCACTTGGCAAACAGTGAGCAGTGTAGGCTCCTGAATGCCCAACTGATTTTCTCCTTGGCAAAAGAATAGTTTCTAGTTTTAGGACAGAGTTTCACATGCTGTGCAGACTAAGGAAGAGGAAACATTTTGGTTTGTTAGGCCTGAACTGATGCTGTTGAATCACTCAAAAGCAATAAGCTTAGTATTGGCATAAGAAAACAAAGACCCTGCTTATTTCTCAAGCTTGTGGTACCTCGACAGAAAACACACCAATGCAGTGTCAGTGATTTTTTTTGTTTATATATATGTATTTTTTTTTCTGCCTCAGAGTAAGAAACAATCTAAGACACACATGTCCAGTCTTCCACCTGAATTTCTGCCCATTTTTCTGTGCATTCTTTGGCGTCAGATCCAAGTGCTTGCATTCACTAACATATTTATTTTCCTTGTCTCCTCATGGTACACTAAAATATTATATCCATTTAGGGAAAATTGAGATATACATGTGAGGTTTGTGGAAAAGAGGTATGGATCAGTTCCTTCCACTCCACTGACACAGCTCATATGTCAGCTTATACTTCCACCTGGAAAGATACTTAAATTTTATTCCTAAAGACTGAAGAATCTCCATGAGTTTATTTCTTTTAAAACCACTTTTCCCATCTATCATCTGGCTTGTCTCCAACACTTTTCACATTTGAAGTGTTGGTTTCCATTCTGGAGCAATATGTTAGAAGAAAAAAAACCCCACCACTTGCATATTTTTAAGCACAGATTGCAGAAAGTTTCAACATACTGATTGTTCAGGGTGAGGAATCATATTAAGTCTGATGTTTGGTAGGCTGCACTGCACTTATTTGACATGACATTCAGTATCTGGGATGTGGCAATCTGATGCAACACATCACTGCTCACTGACATACCACCAGAAACACAGAGACACCTGAGATGATGTGGTTATATTTGGATCTTTTCTTTTAAAAGAGTCTTTGAAGCTTTCTTTTTTGTTAGTACTTTGCCATTGATTCCAGGAAGCTGAACCACTCAGTGATATGTCCACCTGCCTCATTTCCCCTACAGAGTGGACCTGAATTTAATCATTGCCATGCTAGACTCTTATGTAACCTTACTTCTGTGCCATAATGCTTACTAGACAAAAATCAGTGACCAGTGCTGCCTGTTAAGGCACAAGAGAGAAAACAGAGTTCCATTGAGCAATAGGACAATCCAAAGAAACTGGATTGAAAATATCAGCGAAAGAATATCTAGGATTTGAACTCACAGTAAAAGCAACTGAATTGCACATGTGTAATGAATTACCACCTAGTGTCTGGGCAGTTTCTCAGACATTTCCTTTACCTATAATCAAAAGATATTGTTGTATTTTCACTTGTGTTTGGGGCAAGTTAGAAGGAAGCACATCAAGACTTGTAGAAGATTTGTTACAATCTTTTCAGTTTTTTAACAAGGTCACGTTGTGCTTGATACTTTCAGCCCCAGTACCCTTGGATTCTGATTTAACTGAGTCTTTGTATTGACTTCATTGGGATCTGGATGTGTCCTGAACTGTTGATGATGAGTTTGAATGTCTCTCAAAGACATTAGTGCTCCAGTTCTTTGGTTCCATCAAATACATAGAAATACACACAAACATGCCACAATTCTTTGTTTATTTTTTTTATTAGACTTTAATTTACCTATAAAAATATTAACAGCAGCATTTTTCCTTCATTAACTTTCCTAAAACTGAAATACTGTCCTTGCTATGAAGGAAAACGAACAGTTTAGACTTTCTGCATTTGGTTTCTTAAAATACACTTCTGCGAGTGGCAATAGATCACCTTCAGGAGGAACTCTCGAAAAAAAATAGAGGCAATTTAAGTGTTGTCATCAAACTTCTTCAGCCCATTAAGTTGTGTAATTTTGCATATAATCTCCAGTACACTTTACAGAGGAGGGAAGCACCTGGACAAGGAATGGTAAATATAAATCAACAGATAATGATATTCCTGTTTCAATCTCACTTATTACCAGGAACATCAAAGTCTTTATGATTACCCATTTAGAATAAATACGGCTGGCAGTAATTCCAGGTCCCTTCCAGCCCTTGAGATTTTGTGATTCTGATTCTGTGATACAAACTGATGTATTTGGAGTTGAAGAATATTCTCTATTTAAAAATACTGAAGACAGAGAAGTAGAAGAATGTTTTTCATCTTCATTTATTTGTTTTATTTTTATTTGCTTGCCTATACTCCTTCATCTCTTCTCATTTTCACTAAGTTGGAGAAATGACAGTGCAACTCTTCTTCTACTGCCTGATCTAATGATGTTGTTTGCATTTTGGTAGAAGCTACATAGGACTTTTTTCCACTTTTCTTTCATATGCAGACATTTGATCAATGCAATAGGAGGGAAACAAAACTAATATGCAAAGATACAGAGATTCTCCAATTTTCTATTTGCAGTCTTCATAATTGTCTTGTCTGTGGAGGGCAAAAGTCTCTAAAGGATCATGTAAGCTGCTAAAGGAGTTAATATTCCTTGTAATAAACACAATAGGCTGTTTCTTCCTACAAACATTCCTAGTCATTATCACTGGTATGGGGTTTTTTGTAAAAATATAAAATCCTCATTGCTCCTGTCTACAGAATGAGACATGAGGTAATGATGCTTTGCAAAGAAGCTCAGTCTTGCTGACATGGGAGCGATCCAAACTTAACAATATGTCAGATTCAAAGTTATTTTTACTGACCTTTCTGAGAGCTGCTGCTGGCAATGTAATTCTGGATGTGGATTCACTTAACAGTTCTTCAAAATGCTTTAAAAAAATCAAGAGAGTGGGTTAAAAAAAGAAATCCATTGAGAAGAATCTTTCTGCTTTTAAATACATCCTTAAATAACACTAATGGAGTTGCAACTCTCAAAAGCTGAATATGGCCTGAAGCATTTTTAACAGCTACATACAAGTCAAGGCTTGATCTTCTATGCTCTGTACATCCAAACCTCCCACACAGATGCCCCGCTCATGAAAGCATAATCACAAGAGCAGAGGAACAGCCCAGGTGATCAGTGCTAAAACAGTGGAAGGCAATAGCAACCCCTTAACAAGAATTTAGTTTGGATGCTTACTAAATCCATCATTTCTATAAATCACCTGAACACTAGGCTCTCCTCATTGTGTGCTGTCAAATGTCTATGATGCACTGATGTCTTATGAAATAGGCAAATTAGCAAAGGAATTGGTAGGAAGCCAAATTTATTTGGATTTGTACATAAGCCTCCGACAGTATGCAGACATCAACCACAAAATGCCCTCTAGCCCAAATGAGTGTACACCCTCAAACATTGCCTCAAGCTAATTCCTATTTACTGGAAACTTATTTGGATGGTGTAAGAGACAGTATTGGAGATTATAGGACACACAGCAGGTTATTATCAATACTTAAAACTGGAATTGAGAGATAATACTAAAGGCCTCATTGAAATTCAGAACGAGGTAAATGACTAGAAATTGCATTTTTCAGAGAATAACGAAGGCTTCAGGGCTCATTCTGAGCTCACTGTAGTCATACACTGCCACAATGCCAAATGACATTGGAGAAGCTGTATTAGATAGACACTGTCATCACTGATATACAGATTGGTTCTTCAATATTAATTACCTTGTATGACAATGTGAAAGGACATGATTATGGCAATTTGAGGGTTTATCATGACTGTTTCTTAAGGAGGAGAAGACAAGAAAGCTAATGAAGGAAAGGAACTAGATTTTCAGACTCAGGTGTGGTACTTCTCCTTTAATTACCTCCCCACCATCCCAGCCAAAAGGGATCCAAGCCAGAAGATTTCGCCACAAAACTCCAAGGAAAATACAAAACTTTGCAGGAAAACCTAATAAATATATATATATATAAAAAAAAAAAAAACCAAAAACCCAAAACACTTCTTTGCACTTCAGTGTTTTTCCCGTGGCCCAGGCTGCTCAGGGTGTGGAGGCTCCTCCTCTGGACGTCATCAAAACCTGCCTGGACACATTCCTGTGTGACCTGATCTAGATGGGACCTGCTTCTGCAAGGGGATTGGACTGGATGATCTCTAAAGGTTCATTCCAATCCTACCATTCTATGATTCTATGAAATATCAATAATATGCTGGGATTGGTGTTTTCCGAGAATAGATGGTGCTTTGTGCATACCTTTTACCATGGCAGCAGCTGAAACTTTTTACCTCAGCTCGTTCTTTACCATGCAAACTTCTGGCATAAACAGGGTAGGAAGGTACATAGAGAGCTGATCTGAGGCACATGTGAGTATTGCAAACATGCCCTTGGACCCACTGTATTTTTTTGTGTGTGTATGGAGAGGTAAGGGTGTGTAAAGCATCAGTACCCAGTGAGGAGAGGTAGGATCTTGCCCAGGAATGACAGCCACCTCCCACACTCTTTGCCTTTGATGTGTAGTGGCAAATCTTCTGATTCTTCAGCTCTTTAGGAACCATTCAGCTTCTTAAGAAAACATTTCTTTACCAAGAAGATGGCCAAATATTTGAACAAGCTTCCTGGAGAGGCAGTCAATGCCAAATTTGAAGAATGCCCTTTAACAACATGCTCTGACTTTTGGTCAGCCCTAAAGTGGTCAAGCAGTTGAACTAGATGATTGTTGAGATCTCTTCAAACTGAAAAAAACCTTTTCTCTGCCACTTCCCCACAGTTTTTCTGTAGCTGGATCAAACTGGCAAATGATCTTTGAGTGCAATATATTGGAAAGCCTCGGACAAGCTCCAATTTCCATCCATGGTAGGCTCAGCTGTGTAACTTATGTAGGAAAAGGGTAGTTCTCTGTTCCCTTATTGCAGCTAGTCCATCACCACCACTGGTGTTTTGGATGCAATCCATTTTGCTGAAATCTAGGTCACTGTAAGGAAGGTGTCTGACCCAAGCTCATCATCCTGAGCTCTTATTGCAGCCAAATAAGCATTGGTCAATATATTCAGGAGACTTAAGGTGTGATTGATATGACGAAATACACGTGCCTTCTTTTTGCTGAGTTGAATCACTGGCTATCCTTTTTGACCAAACTTGACTAGGTGAGGCCTTAGAAAACCATCTGTATTATAGGCACCCACAAACAGGTGAGCTGAATCTAATCCTCTTTCCAACTGCAGTCAGTAGAAAGCATTGTAGAATGAGCTCTTCAAGGGAGTCCAAAGCACAGCAGTGCCCTCTATCTTGTTTCCATTTGGAAATCTCAGCTTTTTGGCTCAGGATTTTTCAACTTTAGAACTACTTATGTCATGGTAAAAATCAACAATGGGAAACCTCATTAAATAGAAACTTTCCACCTTCAGGGCATAATTCAGTATAAGTGATTTTTTCCTTTTCTTATTGCTAAACCCCTGTGTTCAACTACCCACAGAGAGAAGAGAGCATTTAGAGGTCACCCCATGAGTTCTTGTCTGTAGGACTCTGCTCCTTGTCACTACAAGGAATTGTGTATATCCTCCTTCAATAAGGAATATTTTGCCCTTATAGGGACACTATGACATCTCTTACTTGTTCACTGTTTCCCTTGCAGCCAACATGAACAATAGTGCAATTTTATTTTGTCATTAGAGAGCTAAAAAATTGCTTTCATTCAACTATAGTAATTTCCTCAATCTCTGCAAAGTCCTGGCACTGATGCTAATATTTTCTATTTGGTTTAGGAATAAATTAGATGCCTCTGAATGAAGGATGTCTGTGACTGATCTCTACTAAAGCAAGCTTTACCTGGAGATTTATTGCAGCTTTGCCTTTTTGTTTCCCCATGGGAAAGCTCACAAATGATGCAGCAATTTTGTTCCTGTAATACTGTGCTTAAACACACTTCACACATTATTTGGTATTCAGGGTGTTCTTCCAGCTTGAAGAGAAAGAATAGCCAGTTCTAGATTGAGATTTTCAAACAGTATGACAGAGAACGTTTAAGGAAACAAATCTTACTTGCATGTAATTCAGACAATAACCACCCAGAAAGCACCTGCACTGAAATTAATACCTTAATGTAAAGGATTGCAAAGAAATAGAAATGAGCGACTGGAATCTCATTGCATTCCTGTGAGGAACAGTTATTTGCATTTTATTGCTGAGTAATTTGAATTGTGTTAGTTCAGTTAGTTACCCCAAGCCGTGATGGAAACAGGAGTAAGTGCAAGAAACCTAATTCCAGGTTTTCTGCTTCAGTAGGTTGCTTGTTGGATTTCTCTCCCCTCTGGGAAGATGAAATTGAGGCCACACCTATAGCATCTGACAATCAGTAGGAGTGTGGCAAACAGTCAGCCTGCAGCTTGTCCACACAGTGCTGTGGCCACTGCACCAGTAAGTGAACTCAGCCTCTCAGTAAGGCTTACCAGCTTGGTACCCACCTAGAGACAGCATCCCCAGTTTGATATTAATGCTTTCTCTGCCAAAGCCTCAGCTCCTCTGTAGACATCTGTTTCGCACCATGGGCTTCGCTTCATAAGAATTTTCAGGTTCTAGAACTGCTACTCAGATTGTGCCCATCTCCACATCAAGGTTAAAAAGCATGGGAAGACTTGATCACAGCAGATTCAGTCCCCAAAATAGGCCCACTATTTCCAGTCTTTGATGATAACATTTGCTATAATGTGATCAGGCAAGAGTATGACTTAAAAATCTGACTAGAGCTGGAGCAAATACTTTTGAATGTCAAGTCCTCAGCAGTTGGAATATTGGGCTTGAAAGTCCACAGTCTTTCAGTTTCCAGTGCACTAACTCTTGGATGGGGTGAGCAACAAATGCAATGCTCTCTTTCTTTCTGCTCTAGCTTCAGTCAGTGAACTCAAACAAATCAAATCTGCTGCCTTTAGCTTCTTGAGATCTTCCAGCTAAAACTGATGGTTTGTGCGTGGCTTTAATCCTGATACTTTCCAGCTCCCAGACTCTATTCACCTTTCTGAGTAGTAGCTTTAAGCTATAATGTCACTTGTGGAGAATGAAAATAAAAAGCTTAGTCCACAGAGAATAGTCCTCATGTGTAGCTTTCTTTGGGAGCATATGGGGGCATCAGGCTTTTTGAGACTAAAATGCTGATGCCTTTGGAAAGATTGGAACCGTTGCTCTCTGTGAAATACGAAGAGCCTGATCCCAATTTATTTATAATGAAGTAAATTAATAGTGACTGACAGGAACTCAGAAATTGCTGCACTATTTCAAGTCAGGAATTCAGCTCTTGCAGGGCTGTCTATGACCCCAGCCAGCAGTAGTTACATTAGAGGACGTGACAAGAAAGGCTTTAGAAACAATTACAGCATGACCTGACTATAGAGAAGATGCCTTCCTAACTTCCAGTTCAAAGGTTGGTTCGTGCCTTGAAATATGACCATCTGTGTCCATCTCTAAAGGCTCAGATAGGTTACTGTTAGTCATTGTCACTTTAACTTTGTTTTCTGACTTAGAGATTCTTCAATTTTAGTGAAATCAAGGTATTACATCATCATAGTGGCCATAAAGTCCCACTTTAATCTCATGAGCCTGACAGAAACTGTGTATGACCTGACATGTGAGATCTGAATGGAAAAGCAAACAAAAGACTTCCAGGAAAGCAAGTGTGCCCTTATTGACTCCCTAGGTTAGGCAGGCTTTGTTTTACATGTGCATGGGGACACACTTGTTGTGTACATAGCAAGATTGATCATATAGTTAACATCTGGAATTCATGCAAATCCCTCCTCAATCAAACACTAAAAAGCCTGGTTTATAGCATTCTACCAGCTGTGTTAAAACACATCTGACATCATATCTGCACTCCAGCTGCCCCTGTGCCCACAGGTCTCTCCATCCCCAGAGAGACACACACACTCTCTTACTGCTGAGGCAATCTGGAAGAAGAAAAAGGGAGAGGAACCTCCTCCTGCACAAAGGAAAACCAAGATGGTCATAAAACTTGTTCACTTACAAGCAGCTGGGAAAAGTCACATACAAATCAGGGCAGCTTGATTTTACAGTGATTTGTGTGAACATTTCCTTAAGCCTCAAGTCACACGGATTTAAACTGTATTTAGCTCTATGACTGGCTTTGAAAGATTCCAAATATTGAGAGAGTATCAGAACCAGAGTGTCAATCTAAAGTGACTCACTCTGAGGACATTTGCTGCAGGGAGAAGAGCAGCCAGAAAAAATGACTGAGGCAGGACCACATAATGGAGAAACTACTACAGGCTTATGGCTTTAAAGCATTAATGGGACAGCTCATCACAACCCTGGTCTCTGACTTGTGGTATCCTGCACCTCAGTCCAAATCCTGCCTTCCCATCTCCTTCAGCCTCTCCCCACTCTATTCCCATAGATCCTCTGCATTTGCTCTCTGATTATATTGTACAGAGTACATGCCCTCTTAGGAGAGCTGCTCAGCTAATACTGGAGGATGGAGGGAAAACAATGGTCAACTGAACTGAACATATCCTGAGCAGGGGACCTGAAAAAAGTTCTGAGAATGCCACTTTTTTTAAGTGGTCACTGTTCTTCACTATATTTGTGCATTTCACAGCACAGTGTAGGTCCTCTAATAAAAAAAAAATAGTCTATTAGTTGGGAAACAAATACATAGCTTAATAAACCTCTTTTTACAGCAAATGGAAATGTGGAGGATTTCCTAGAAAACAATACAAATTAGAAACTGAGGACTGTAGAAACCTGGTAAGAGGAGGAAAAGAACATACATAGCCTGCAGAATCAAGGTTAATAGGAACAAAAGAACAAAGGAAATACCAACGATGGTGCAGCTGCTCTGCTAGATAGAAATGAGAGAAAGGATGATCTTATCCAATGAGGAGGAAAATGTTTTCTGTCAATTAGTAAAAAAAAAAAACCCACATTAAATTAAAGTTCAATACTGCATCTGGATTACATGCAAGCAAAAACCTTAAAAGAGCTGTCTGAGGAGCTCATTATATTGTTGATTGAGAAGATCCAGAAGGCTGAACGGAAACTAATGCTGGTCTGATATTTGGAATAGAGTAGGTGGTATGACCCTGACATTCTTCCAAGCAAAATAACTGCTGTCTAGTATTAGTTTCAATTAATTTAGAAAGAAAGGAGGCTAAAATAACAAAGCTGAGTTAGTGGGAAAGGACTCTTGTCAAATCAACTTTGAGCTTGTAACTTTATAAATTTGGTTGATAAAGGTCACAGTGTTGATCTAACGTATCATGTCTAGATGTCCAAAGGACTGTAGTTTGGCTTTAGATTGTCCAATAACACAGACGGACATGCTACATGGTACTTGCAATGTGACTCCACTTACCTTTTCCCTAAAAGGACTTCATTGGGGCTTGGCCATGTATCATATGCACGTTATTTCATAAGTGAAGATGATTAAAATCCACCTGAGACACTTAAAATGGACATAAAGGGCAGTCTCACGGTATTATTACAGATGAGAAATTGTTAGAAAGTACATGAATTTCTGATGAGAGGCTACTGAGAGCTATTCATCTTTCTAAGCTCTTGAACATCATTGATGATCTGAAAGAAAACTTAAAATCATTGCTGATAGAATTTGCAGATGACACATAGAATTGGTACGTGAGGAATAACAAAAATGACAAGTTACCGATAGGGAGTGATCTGGATAACATAAGCGGATCAGCACAAAAAACCTATGTGTTTTGATACAGACAACAAGCATAACACACATTCAGCAGTGAAGTATGAATATTCTACATCAACACTGGGAAGCAGTCTTCAAAAACAGTTTTATGATTGTGACAAATGACCATCTGACAACAGGAGGGGCTGTAGAAAAAGGGACACAGTAATCACTGCCTGGGGACATAGAGTAACTGGGGATTATAGAAGCATTGGGTGTACTCTTTTAAACCAGGTGGATGCTAGATAACTGCACATTTAATGTAAGGGATATGATAAGATAGTGAATTATTCACCTAACAATTTGCAAAGTTTGTTCTCTACTCCTTGTCACTGAAAAAAACTATAATCCCATATTTCCAAAGGACTGGGTCAAACAAAAACTTCCATGGCCAGTATTCTGCTCCAGGCTAGACTGCAAGATACCTTTTCATTCATAATCTATGAGGTCTGCTTGGGAGCGTTGGATGTTTTTTTCCTTCAAATATTAAATAAGACCAAGTCCTGTATGTCCATCTTGCTACAGAAGTGAACATCATTTCAGAAAGTCCATAAAATTGCTTCAACTGTCATATAATATTAAAGGCACTGTTCAAAGCCCATGGGAATTAGAAAGAGTTTTTCCACCTTCTCCCCTGTTCTATGGGCCAGCCTTTTAAAGGGGATCCCAAATGCCAGTGGTTTCATCAGTCATTCTGTAAAATACCAACATGTCAATGTAGAACCTTCCAAATGCTATCCTGTGTCACTGAGATACAGCAACTGTGTCTTAAGTTTATGGTGGCTTACGATGTAAACAAAATCTTCATCTGAATTACAGGCCAGTACTTGCTTCAATATTTTATGTGATCTTGCATTTATGATTTTGTACCATTTTCTTACACCACTGAAGTGTAAATTTCATGAATAAATTCTATTATCTCTGGAAGCTCGCTGATTAAAAAAGAAGCACGTCTACAGTTTCAAAATAGTTAAATTCATTCCTCTCACACGTGACGAGAAGAGCTATATAAGCAATCCATACTGAATAATTCACTCAGTAAATTTATAGTTTTAAGGTGACTTTTTAAAATAGCCACCTAAGTTTTTTGCCACAGACAGATTAGTCTTTTTGTGGGCCATATTTGCACACAGAGTTGATACAAAACCCATTTCCCCTGCATTCAATATCAGCACTGTGGATCTGATCACATTCCTGATTGTTTTCTCATTAGATTCCCACTCAAAGCCCTTGCCTCAACCCTTGCAAACATGAGAAGCCATTTTACTGTCTGTGGTGGACAAAAACTTGGGAATGTAACTGTATAAAATATTTGGATCACTGACTCCATCCTCTGATCTTTCAGACACTGTATCACTGAATCTCATTCAGAAGTAGATCAGGTAGGGTACCAGAAGCTCTGCGTTTCCCCCACATATTGCACCACACAGCAGTTGAAGAATTTACTTCTGAGATAGATGAGTAATTCTAAGTTTGGAGCCTGTTTCACTTAGGCTGATTTATTTCAATTTCATAATTACATTTCTCGTGCAAACACTGTCCACCTCAAATCTTTCCTTTTCTTTTCTAATAGTTATTCTTCCTATATTTTTACAGTGAACATTCCTAATTATGTCTCAGCTGTTGTTCTGGTATGCTAGATGTGCTTTTCACTCAGATGGACTAATCTATATGATTTCTTTCTTGACTGTCAGTCATAAACTTTATTCCTGATGAAATTGTAACATTTCTTTGTAAAAGAATGTGCTTGTTTTGGATGGGATAGAGTTCATTTTCTTCATAGTAGCAGGTATGAGACTGTGTTTTGGATTTGTGCTGGAAACAGTTTTGATAACACAAGAATATTTTAGTAATTGCTCTACAGTGCTTATCAGAGTCAAGACCTTTTTTACCTCTCACTCCACTCCACTAGTGATTGGACTGGGTGTGCACAAAGAGTTGAAGGGGAAACAGCTAGGACAGCTGACCCATGAGATATCCCAGACCATATGGCACTATGGTCAGGACATACAGCTGGAGGGAAATAGAGGAGGAAGAGAAGGACATTCAGAGTGATGGCCTTTGTCTTCCCAACTAATGGTTATGATGGAGCCCAGCTTTCTCGAGGATGGCTGAACACTTGGCTGCTAATGGGTAATAGTGATTGAATTCCTTTGCTTTGATTGTCTCTGTGTTTTTTCCTTTACCTATTAAACTGTCTTTATTCCAACCCACAAGTTTTCTCACTTTTACTCTTCCAGTTGTCTCGTATCCCACTGAGGGGAGCAAGTGAGTGGTGTGTGGTTCTTAGTTGCCAGCTGGGGCTAAACCACAGAAATAACAACACTTCCCATTTCTTAAGTACCCTGCCTGAGGAATCATAAATGCATTGCACTTCTTTCTTCACAGCTGCTCTACACTGAAGGCCTGCATAGTTATTAATGACATGTCTAAGAGAGATAATAGATGGGTGCAGTTCCCTGTTTTAATTGATCTGATGACAGAGCTGGATTATAAGATTCTTACCATCTCAGACTTTGTTTTTCTACTTTTTTTTTTATTATTGCTGACACATGTTTACTGCCTGTGTTTCAGGCCAGGAAAAGTATTTAGTGCCCAACAGTTGTCATTTTTAGCAACTCTCAAAAATTTCTTTTTCCTATTAATCCTTCCTTCAATTACATCTTTGATTAATCTAAGTTTTTTCCCCCAGTCTGCAGTTTCTAGATAAGAAGCTGCAGATTGCTATAGAATTTGTTCTAATTTAACCTTCAGCACAGGCATCTGAACTTTGTATTTTTGCATTTTGCAATACTCTCTGATCAGTTTGAGCAAGTTCTGAAGACCACAGAAAGTTCTCATCTGGTACTGAGTCATGTCATTATCAGAAAAATATCTGAATCAATTGAAATTCTATGCCAAGGATTTCAAAGAAAACATCAAGTGAGGTCTGCCACAAAATCTTTCAGGAATTTCACCATTTATGTCTCTTCAGGATAGTAGTTCCTATCTCTGCAAAAATGTCACTGTGTCTTTGGGGCTGTTTAGTCTAGAAAAGAGGAGACTGAGGGGGGATCTTATTAATATTTACAAATATCTAAAGGGTGGGTGTCAGGAGGTTGGGGCATCCCTTTTTTCTGTGGTAGCTAGCAACAGGATAAGGGGTAATGGGATGAAGCTGGAACACAGAAAGTTCCATTTAAATATAAGAAATACTATACTGTGAGAGTGAGGGAGCCCTGGCCCAGGCTGCCCAGAGGAGTTGTGGAGTCTCCTTCCTTGGAGGTCTTCAAGACCTACCTAGACATGTTCCTATGTGATCTGATCTAGATGGGACCTGCTTCTGCAGGGGGTTTGGACTGGATGATCTCTAAAGGTCCCTTCCAACTGTACCATTCTATGAGTCTATGATTCCTTATCCACGTTATAATTCCTCTTTTAATCCCTCATTTTTCCTATTTCAGTTTCATGTGTCACTTCAGAAATGCTCTTGGAAAGTCAACTCATGTACACAAATTTTCTTGGAAACTAAGCAACTGAAGAGAAAGATGATCAGAAATACCACTGAATGATATTTACTGGAATGACATTATCTTTAGGTGGTGCAGGGAAATGCTCACATTTATTAAAACTGTGAAGTCTTTAACACTAGGCTTGACCAACTACGTGGGTTTAATAGAGTGACCTCTTCTCACACAATTTATGATATTTTCTGTTTTCAAATGTTTCTTGATGTTTGTTCCTGGAATTAGACTCAATGAATCCTCTGTGTGCTTTGTGGCTGCCTAAGATTGTAAGTTACCTAACATGAGCAGAGCAGTGACACTGAATGAGCTTCTTCCCTCACTAGCAAGCTGCTAATTTATGCTTATGAAATTTGGGGAAACTAACAGCTTTCACAGCATAGTTCTGAGTGCAAACAGCAGCAATGCCCTTTCCCTAGGGCTTCGAATATACTCTTAAGCTTTCTTGGTTTTGACTTTGCTTCTCTTTGGGCAAACACTTCACTATGGGGCCAAGGGTTTTTTTCTAAGCTCTACATCGACTTGCAGGGTTTACAGCTATTCATTAACTTGTAGTTTAAATCTTCCATCTTTAATATATTTTGCAGATGATAGAATAATGCATCTGCACAGCAATGTATCCAGCTTTGCAAATATTCCTGGAGATATAGTCAGCATAAAGATATTTAAGCAAACTGATACACGGACAAGTGGGTAAACATTTGACTACATGATTGTCAAAGCTCCTTGCATGTTTTATCAGGAAGAAATCTGTCTCGGCAGCTGACAGGAACTGTCAAAAGCATGCTGAATGTTACATATGATAGCTTAATAATGATCACAGCCTGGTTGAAGGTCTATCAAAGTTCAAGCCAATCAGACTCATTGCTTGTAAATGAAACATCTCAGGAACGAGAGTCCACTGAAAACAGCAAACTAATGTCTTTTTGTTTTTAAAGCTGACTAGTAAATAGTATTATTCACTGTGTTTAGGGTTTTTTTTTGTGCTTTTTGATGCAAATAACCAGAGTAAAAGGGATTTCCCCAAGTGTATGAAAAGGCTGATGATATTCCAGGAGAAGTGTATAGAAGATTGCCTACAAAGGTTAACAGTAGAGAATCGTAACTCTGGTTGTCAGAATGCCCCGGGAATGTTGTCTGAGCACAGATGAGCCTGTGTTTGCATTTTTGACTTATGAATGTCAGCAAAAGTTGACAATGCAAGGGGTTCTGGCAGCCAGGATGTTGTGCAGTGTGGGTTCAGCCCCTGTACTCTCTGTGATGGTTTCTCCAGTGATGCAGACAAGCCTTGCAATGTCCACCTCAATGGGACCATGAGAATTAATTCTTGCTCCAACAAACAGGATGCAGGACTTGGCTCAAACCACACCAGTTACATATTGTTAAATTCCAAACCATGAAACAGTGTTTAGCTATTGATTTTGTTGGGAACATACCTATTTGTTGCCACAGAACCAGCTTGTTATTAATCAAGCATTAAGACAGCTGAAGAGGAAGAAGAGATTGCACAAGGGTTTCTACCATCTCCTGGGCTAATTTAAGATAATCTGCTTTCAGATATTTCTATTATTGTTTAACTGAGTGCAGTGAATGCATGTTGGTATTGTTTGATCTCCTTTGAAGCAGCTAAGTGTGCAGGACACCTCACCTGGAGTCAGTCCCAAGCTGCTGTGCCGTGGGGTCAGTGAACTGTTCTTCCATCTCAGACTACAGCAGAGCAGGCCAGATCAGATGTATGAACACCACCTCGATGTACTCTGTTGTACCCCTGCTAGTAGTGCAAAGCATTGCTGGAGACCTCCACACACTGGTCATCCCAACATTCCCTGCTGGAGTGGCAACTCCACACATGCAGCAGACTTCAGACCTGTACTCTCAAGGACTGCAATGAACACCTTGATAGCATTTCAACAGTGTAACGTGCTGGTCAATACCATCCAGACTTGTAAAATTCACGTTTGAAGGAATAAATTAATGCATTAAGGTGTAAAAGTCCCTTTTGGAGATCCAAGTGCTTGAAAATTTGTGTCCAACTCAAAACAGAATCTTACTTCTGGTCTAAGGAAGAAACCATATGTGTTTCCTCTTTATTGAAATTCCCCTTTTGCAAAGATTGAGAATTTGAAATAGATGAATATATGCAGATAAATGGACTTTTATAAACATTCACTCTTCTTTTTTTTTCCCCCAAGTAAATTTCACAGATGATTTGAAGAACAGCTGTAATACTTTACCTTCATAGCAATCAGTTTTCCATATTTTGTGTGCTTATTTGTTCATTTGATTTTTAGGGTAGGTGTTTTCTGTGCAATACTACCCATTGATCATACTGGATTGCAAAAATATGTCTCAGTACTGTTGTTTGATTGCTTGACTTTTGACTGGTTTCTGGTCCCTTTTAAGCTGAATCGTAGACTGGAGAGACCTGCAGCCTGACCCTTCTCCAAGGGTATTTGGCTACCTCTTCAATAACCCTTTCTTTTTACGACTCTTCAAATCAAAACAAATGATGAGCTCAGCTTAAGTGCTAATCCAGATTTGATTTTATTTTTCCTGAGAAGAGCATAAGCATAAAGAACACTTAATCAGGCATAAGACACAAAAAGTTATGTCTTTTTCTAAATGATTTACAGTCCAGTTTCTTCTTTTGTTGTTGCAGAAAAGAAGGAGGAATTAAAGTAGAGGTTCATTACTCAAAATGGCAACAAGCCCGTTAGGGAGGGACAGCAGAAGGAAAACACAGCCATAATTTTACTTGTTTTACGAGAGATGAGCTCTTCCATACTTCTCTGAGCAGATGATGGTAAGTTCAATATAAAGAAATACAACACCAGTACAATAAATAAGAAAGAGGATCACTGATACTGTCTCAGGAGCATCATGTAGAAATAAATTCACTTTCTGTTACGTTCTGATGTCCTACACACATATGCTGAAGTAGCACACCTGGCAGGGCATGAGGTGAAGAAACTGGAGTTCGAAAGGATATTTCAGCAGCTCTCACTTTCATGACAGGGATTTTTTGGGGTCTACCAATACTGAAAAGCAAAAGACAGGCTCAGGCATCCTGATTTCAAACTTTCCAGCCATGCTGTTGGCTTCAGCTTGATAGCAATATCCCTGCAATATATAGTATCCATCCCATAACTCTGTGCTGCCAGTGCAGAGTTTCCCTTAGCTGTTTACTAGCTTTCTGTGGTATTTTCATTCCAGTACAAGCTATATGGGAATGTGTGGACACACACAACTACATCTGTTTTTTCACAGAGTCTTAAGTGCTGGAAGGGATCTTGAAAGATCATCCAGTGCAATCCCCCTACCAGAGCAGGACTGCCTAGAGTAGGTCACACAGTAACTCATCCAGGTGAGTTTGAAATGTCCCCAGAGAAGGAGACTCCACAGCCCATCTGGGCAGCCCCTGCCAGTGCTCCCTCATCCTCACAGTGAAGAAGTTTTTCCCTGTGTTTCTTTGGAACCTCTTCTATTCCAGCTTGTACCCATTGCTCCTTGTCCTACCATTGACCATCACTGAGAACAGCCTGGCTCCATCCTCCTGACACCCATCCTTTATGGATTTATAAACATGAATGAAGTCACCCCTCAGTCTCATCCAACCTGAGGGAGTCCCAGCTCCCTCAGCTTTTCATCATAAGGAAGATGCTCCACTGCACCACCTTTGTGGCCCTGTGCTGAACTCTCTGCAGCAGCTCCCTGTCCTTCTGGAACTGAGGGGCACAGAACTGGGCACAGTATTCCAGATGTGGTCTCATGAGGGCAGAGCAGAGGGGGAGCAGAACCTCTCTCAACATACTGCCCACACTCCTTCTCATACACTCCAGGGTGCCATTGGCCTTCTTGGCCATGAAGGCACTTTTCTGGCTCATGCTCATCCTGCTGTCTCCCAGGACTCCTAGGTCCCTTTTCCCTACACTGCTCTCTGGTCATGTTCAGAATTGCTCAAATCCACTGAAAATTGCTAAACAACAGGTTTGATATTCGGAGGAGCATATTCAAAGGACACCAAGACTTCTTCAAAATCTGCTCATATCATGCATAAATGAACATATTAAGTACTTACAGATCTTTCCTGCAGATACCGAACACTTGTAGCATGTACTCTGAGTGTCTTTTGAAAGCTGGCCCCAGTGCAGAGGTGTCTAATACAGAACTGCAGCTTTGCATGGACTTCCTTTGTCTGTGGACACTCACTACTTGCAAGGTGAGCCACAGTAGCCAGAGATTGACAGCTCTTTAACAGATTCCCATACTTTCATTAAAAGCAATAATTACCTGAAGTGCTAAAAAATACTCTTTTTTGTCTTGTCTGTAAGGAGGGAAAGGAAGCCATAAATAAGATGGATTTTCAGCCTGTTGACTAATTTTAAAGAAGCAAAAGCGTCTAAATCTCCTTTATTTGATCTTGTCATTGTCTGACAGCAAGGGAAATGTCCTTGGGAGGAACAAAAAGCCAATCTGTGTATAAAGCAGAAGAAAAAATGCAACACTGATAAATTATTGAAAATAATTATGTCAAATGAAAAATGAGAAAAAGCCCTGTGATTACAGTCCAGCAAGTGAGCAAAGGTTTTTAAGGGTTTATCAGCAATGTAGGGAGTATAGCAATATGCAGGCAGCTCTTAAACTGACAACTCTGCATGATTCCTTGATGTAATTTGGATGAAGCTGGATAACCTGTGATTTACTAAGCTCTCTCTGGTTAGCAAATGTGTTCAGGGTTTCCCAGTGTATTCACATGGTCATACCAGTGTGTGTCAGCTGCAGATTAGCCTCTTGCTTTGCTTGGAGCTATGAGGATAGGCATGTGCACAGCTGCGGATGTAAATCAACCTCTGGCCTGTCAGGTAATGTACACATGAAAGTAGCCCAAGAGTGCCTGAATCTAGCTTATAATGACTGATGGAATGAAATGTACGGTTTATTAGTACTTCTTCTTGAGTAGAAACAGGCAGTATTAACATTACAGGGACAGCAACAGTTTTAGTGCTACATGTTGCAATACTACTAGAATTGGTTAACATCAATTGACAGCTGTTTTGTTTCTTTTCAACTAGATCTTTTGGTTTATGAAGGAAAAAAAAAAAGGACCTAAACAAAAGTGGTGTTCAGATAAGCTACAAGGTGGGAAACAGAGAGAAAGAGCCAAGAACCAAATCCTTCTCTCTTCAGATTCAGGCTAGCCTCTTGAATATCAGCTTATCTTTCCCAGGAAATAGTGGATCAAGAAATTACAGAGCATAAAAATGAAATTACTTTATTACATTTGTGTGATTCATAATCACTGCTCTTGACACAGCGGTTATCTGTTTAGCAAAGTCGAGGTTAAGGTAATGTCAGATGCTTTTCAGCCTGCAATAAAGAATTTGTGAGTTCACATCTTCATTTCCACGGTGAAAAACTGTGATGTTGCCATTGAAAATTATAATGTTATTATATGATTGAGCAACTAAGTGGATTCTTAAAGCAGAAACGAATGGACTATGTGATCTCTCAAGGTTCCAAAGCCTTCTGTGATTTTATTAAAAGTTGGGGGCTGTGTATTTTGCTTTAGCATCTCTAGATTCTTCTATCCAAAAATCTGCCTAACTAGAAATATATACCTCTAAATTAAAAACAGTCTGGACCCATTTGATGGATGTATATCCTGAATCTTGTGAAACAGGTAACTGATATCTGGTAAGGATCTATGTATGAATTACTTTGCTAAGCAAATTCATTACAAATCCATCATATTAGTTGAAGGAGGTTTAATTGCTTGGTGGTTACAAGCAATGGTAAATAATCACGCCCCTCTTATGATACAGTCAGTGCTTGAGAGTGAAGGAGAAGTTCCCTTGGGCTCTTAAAATGGTCATGTCTGACCCAATGGATAATAAAATCTATTTACTCTTCAAGTTTCTTTGCCTGTTGTTCCAAATTGATTACTCTTGGATAGTTATGTTAAACAATGTGATCTTTTCTGTTCCTCCATTTCTTTCTCCTATTTATTTACATTAACAGGTATTAATACTTTCCAGAACTTTTATCATTCCCCTAGCAAAAGAATTGGGATTGTTACAGCTAGATAAAGTTTCTTAGGTGCAAACAACAAAAGATGGGGTAGATGCAGGACATGAAACAGCAACAGGGTAACTGAAAGAGCCTTTCTCACATTTGCAGCCTCCTCCTGCTTTCATAAAATCATAGAATGGTAAGATTTGAAAGGGCCCTTTAGAGATCATCTAGTCCAACACCCATTGGCTTCTGGAGAAGCCTGATGGCCCCATGGGCATACACAAATCTTCACAGTACTCTTCTACGGTCTCCATGTGAATTCCTGCAAGATAAACTGAGTTTCATTTTGATGGTTTGTTTTCAGTGTGCACTTAAAAACCTGGCATCCAAGCTTCTCTTTAAAAGCAATATCTATGCACATTTCATTTATTTCCCAGTGACTGGGTTTTTTTTTCAGTGAAAGTGTCATCCTCAATATTTATCTGAGTTTAAAGCTCCTTCCCTGCAAATACTATAAAAATGAGCTTAGATGACATGGTGAATTTGTGATGATTTATCTTCCACAATAGTAGTACTTAATCTGTTCAGACACTGGTCAAATAGTATCCAATAAAATACAGAGGAGTAGGACTGAGTCATCTTCAGTGTGGCATGAGAGCACTTTATTACCCACGTGCCAAGTGGCCTTTTGACTTTGGTGGAACTTCTTGTTGGGTAAAATGCTGTTACTTAATACGAGCAAGTGTAATCAAATCATCCCCATCGTTATTAAACACATTATTACATCCTATAACCACATAGATGCTTATCTTGCCAAGCCATTTCTAATGGGGTGAAAAGTTCAGTTTTAAGGAGGATAAAAGAAAACAAATGTTGAGAGTATCAAATACACATCCAAACCCACTACATGGACAATAGTGGCCTGGAAGACTCTGATCTTGGACCATTATATATTTTGACACTTGGACAGGGATCCAAGGTAAATTTTGATACTTTTGGGGCATTTATTTTCTGTTGAAATTGCTTCATCAAATGACTGGCAGAACTAAATGGTATTTTTCTTTTCTTTGGAAAATGCTGGTGAGATTTAATCAATTCACATCAATTTCTCTAAAATCTTCATGACTATTACCCACCATATTTTTTTCATTCTGTTTTTTTTTCTTTTCATCTTGAGGTTGTTAGATGACATCACATGCAATAGTCAAGTTGGAGAAATCTTTAAGCTTTGACCTCAGTTTGGGATGGTGTTTAATTTCCAAACCTCAGTGTATCTTAAATTATATACATCCTCTCTTTTTGGCCATACCTAACCTAGAAACCTCTCATGTGTATAGAATTGGTTGACTTACTCCTTTAGGCAGTTCTTATCTTGATATTTACTGGGTTATTTCCATAATATTTCCAGTTTGGATGTGGCCAAGTAGGTCATGCATTAACTGTCTTAAGAAGGCAAACATGGCATACAGGTAAAAACCCACAAACCAGTGAGTGATGCCTCACCAACCAAGGCACCAAGTCTCCTCAAACATGTAGTGCAATTTCCAGTGCTGGATGCCATGTAACTCCAAATGTTCCTGACTAATGACTAATGGTAGTTTATTATACCATTTATGGGACAATTACTGCCATTCATTTTATACTGAGAGGATTATCAACTTTTGGATTTAGAATAACAAAACCTAATTTCATGGAAACTGGGGAGGTGTAGAAATGTTATCTTCTTGTCGGTGTTTATTCAGTGATTGCATTGTTTAAAGCCCATGATCCTGCCTGCATCTGCCACTGCAGCTGGCCTAGCCAGCTCACCAGTCTTTATTTAGCTGGATATTACAGCAGTAACATTTCATTACAGTTGTGCTTGGAAGAAGTCATAGTCCATTGGTTTTATTGAAGCACACTTCTAGTTTACTTCCATTTCAGGAAAAAAAACCAAGACAGCTGTTTAAATATGTACTTGGTGGAACACCTAAAGGGTTTTAGTGTTAATTAAGTTGGGAGGAACTGTTTTTAACAAGCACCTTTTTGTAAATGTCAAGCAGCCCAATCATGTTTCATTGTTATTATTTAAGTCAAAAATTAGCCAGTGCAAGCATCGGCAGGCTTAGAGAGTAGCTCTCACTGCTTTAGTGTGTGACTTCTTAGGACACCAAAGAGCTGTTTAAAACTGTGGGATTCCATGAATGGGAGGGAATACTTGTTTGAGACCATGTTTCCATCTCACTGCTCTTTCTGGTGTGGAGACTGAGCTGAATAAAAAGGGTTTGATGTGAAAAAAAAATATTTCCCATTTATAACATCAATTTTAATACATGGAGCCCATTCTGCTTAAAGTTCAGCAAGAAACAGACTATAATAGGTTAACCCCCTCCTCTGTTGTTCATGCACCGCCTAAAGCAGAGTCAGGGAGCAGACAGACCACACCACAGAGCATCTGTCCTTGTTTCTTTAGCACAATCATCTAAAGATTCAAGCTTTAGCACTTCAGCTCATGCACTGTGCAGCTGTACTATGCTGAACTACTTGCTGTTTTAAGTGTCAGATGGGTCAAGAAGGTAAAAACACACCAAAAGCTTCACTGAATGCCTTCAAGCCAGAGCACCGTGGTTTGTTTCAGCAGAGATGCTCCTGCTAATGGCTCAGGCTGCCTTATTGCAGTGTAGGTTTGTATGTAGAATCCTCACGAGTTTGGGGGTGCAAGAAGGAGCAGCTAAAGTTTTTAGGCATTCAAGTGATTAGGTGAATCATTGCCTTTTTTTGTCCTCCCTGTCTCAGCCACTTGATGGTGCTATTTAAGGAAATGTAAGGACAGACTGAGTGCATGAAAGAAGGCTTGCTGCCTACATTCAACAAAAAATACAGATGTCAATGAGAGTTTTGCCTGAGTTGTAACTACAGTTTTGCCTCTTGTATTTGGTGCATGACCACGAGTTTTTATTGCTTCTACATAAATGCAGAAAAATGGCCACCTTGGCTACTTAATCACCTGAAGCACTTAAATCTGTCATCTCCTCCTGCATGTTCGAGGAGGGAAAAAAAGAATCCCATTCACCCATGACTGCATGAAATTACTCTGCAAAGCAGCTGTATAGACTTGCTTTGGTGCTGCTGACATTGGAATATTTTTATCACTTAAATTCCTGTTTTACGACTGAGACCTTCAAATCTGTTCTCATCTTACTGGAAGAGATGAGATACAGTATGTCTGTTGCATCAGATCATATGAGCACAACTTTTTTTGTCTCTAATTGCGGATTCTCACTGTACTTCCACAGCGTTAAGTGGTCAAGCTTTGCTGTTTCAAAGTGATGTAGTCACAGTGCTTCACCTTTTCCAGCTGCTTGGAGTCTGACCCTAGTGACAATGACGAAAGGGACAGTGAACGTGTTGGTCACTGAGCTTGTGATACTGTATAATTTAGTTACTTAGTGTGTGAATTAAGGGTTATTTTCAGTATAGTCTCAATTTAGCATTGCCCAAATGTGATAACTCCAGACTTTAAAAATTATAAAGAACAGGATGCCCTTTGGCAGAATTAGAGAGAATTGATTTCCTACTGTAATTTCATAATTTCATCCTCTATGTGTTTATAAGCTACAACTCCAGACCCAGCTAGATACTTTGAGTGAATCACACACATGTGCAAACATCTGTTTATCTTTATGGTCCAATGGATTCTACTTCCTGGGCCAGGAAACCTTCATTCAGGTCTCAAGCTGTCTAATATTCCTTTGCCAGAATCGCAGGATAGAATTAAGTAGATGGGTGACTATGTGAAAGTGTGACTCTTGTGCTTGAGTACTCCATGGGCAAGCAGGAATAAGGGCTCTGTTAAACAATTCTCTTTCCCTGCCCCAGAGCCACAGTTGGACACAATTCTCCTTCAGCTCATTCCAGACAAGCTTGTATTACAGCCTTTCATACACCAATAGATACTAGCTGGAAATATTTTATTTAACATGTATTTTCCTGCTCTGAACAAAAAAAGAATGATATATCCATTTCCAGTACCAAGCAGAACAGCTTCTCAATATGATTACTCCTTCCCCTCGACAGAGGATTTCTGAACATAACAAACCATGCTGTTCTCTTTTGCCTGCAGAATCTATTTCTCAAGGTTTCAAGGGATTTCAAAGCATTGAGTAAGACATATAAATAAGAATATAAATGATAATATATACAAGTAACCGTATCATCACTTTAGTTAAACACAGATCTAGGACAGGCCCTGTACTCCTGAAAATCCCAAATTTATGTCAGCATGTAAGACAGGCTTTTCTTTAACTAGAACTAAATGTAACCATCTATTCCTAAAGTATTGTCTATTTTCAGGTAGCTAGCTGAACTGCAAATGTATTAGGAGTGCATATGAAGTAGAGAAAGGTTACAGCATGAGCTATAAAGCTGAACAAGCATCCTTTGTCAGTGCATCATGAGCACACAGTGCTATTGCTCATGTGTTATGATATGACCTTGGTCTTACACCGTAATTTTTTATTATCATATAGAGTGATATAAAGCTTACCCAGCTTTTTGAACACAGTCCATCAAATAACCGCCTCTGTCTTCTCTTCACATTAAAATCTACAGTGATTAATTTCACCTGTAATGAAGTTTTATAAGAAACTTAAAGGCAGAACTGGTTTATCACCCAGGTTATCAAATCTTTGTTAGTGTCACTGGAGGAGTTCCAGGATATAAATCTCTGAGAAACAGATAAAACAAACAAATCATAGTAATCTAAGATCAAGCAAGGATCCACAGCCTAGGACAAATAAAGTCATCTTGCAGATTAATAAAGTTACCATAAATATCACTTTGTTTGAAAAGCTGATACCAGGGACTGACAATTCCATTTTAGTTTCAAATAAGCAATGATCTAAAACTCAAAGTAAAGCCATACTAGTCTTCATTGACGGCCTAATGAACAAACCAAAACCAAGTTAACAGGTGCTCGGTCCTTACAGCTTCTGAAGGTGCAAGAAAAGACTCCAATGAAAATCTTCATTGAGTGAAGAAGTCTTGGGGACCTTGGTGTAAAGTAGTTATTCTGTCCTGTAGGATCTATTAGTTTCACTCCTGAATCTAAAAAAGCCTATCAGAACAATTTGTGTCTGAATCAACCTGTTGCCTTGAAGCAAAAGGACTGCATGGTTTTGACAGAGACCCATGCCTCAGAATAGCTCATGATTAAATCTGAAACATTCATCCTGACTTCTTGCAGAATAAGTTTGTGCTGGACTTCTGGACAATGTAAGCATCCTTTCACTTTACTGTCCCCTGTATCCCCTCTCACTCTCTGCTGGGTTGGCACCATGCAAACCATGTAATCTCCAGACTGGTGAGTGAAGAAGGTTACTTCTATGCTTTCTTTCTTATTATTATATCTTCCTAAAGCATCAGTATCATCACCAACAGAGAGAATAGGCTGGGCTAGATGAGTATTCAATATATTCCATTGATACTGGTTTTAAAATGCTGGCCCACCTTCAGTTTTGTCCTTTTGCACTTAGACAAAAGTCAGCATGTCAACAGTGACACTGCAAGCTGTCACCTGACAGCCCTTTGTCAGTCTTACATTTGGATCTTGCTTCCAATCTCTAAATTTCAACAGTGTGAAAATTCAGAGAATCACAGAATGGTTAAGGTTATAATGTACCTCTGGAATTTATCTGGTGCAATTGCTCTACTCAAGCAGGATGACCTAGAGCATGCTGCCCAGGACTCTGTTCCCATAGCATTTGGGTATCTCCAAGGAAGGAGATTACACAAGTTCTCTGGAACATCTACTGCCAGTGCTTGGTCAGTCCTGCAGTAAAAACAGTGTTTCCTGATCAGAAGAAATTTCCTGTGTTTCAGATTGTGCTCACTGCCTCTGGTCCTGTCATGGGGCACCGCTGAAAGGAGTTTGTCTCCCTCTGCTTTGCACTTTCTCTTCAGGTATTTACATACATTAATAAGATTCCATGCTCAGCTTTCTCATGCTAAGCAGTCCTAGCTCTCTCAGCCTTTAAGTGATCTCCTAAAATTAAGGAACCTCTACAACAGACAAAAGAATCTGGAAGTTTATAAAGCCATCATGAAAGGGATATATCTTCTGTAATCTCGTAACTGCATTGACTTCTCCAAATTAAGTGAAAGACAGTCCTCTCTTTATCCCTGGTAGAAATGGTGATTTATGATGGAGCAGAAGCAGACTGGGAAAAGCTACACTGATGCAAGTACCTGGCAAAATTTTGTTATAGTATTTCTTACTTTGAGATAGATATGTTCTCTGTGACAAGTCTTTAACAACAGCTTCAGGGCCCAAAACAAATATCCTATATAGAATTTCTATTCATAGCAATACTTAAAAAGGCACTTTAACTGCAAGTATTTGAGCCTTGACCTTCCTTTAAAAAAAACACAAACCTGGTTTTAATAAGATTTAGTTTTCAGCTAGCTATACCTGAGACTTTTGAATGAGAAGAAAACTGTTTTGTCTAGGAGCATGGAGAATGTGACTAGAGACCCAGAAATTAGTAAAATGATGCCTAAATGTTAAGACTTAATTATGGCTTTGTTTCAGATTCCTCTCTCAGATTTATGGCCAGTGATTTATAAGAGCAGCTGTGTATAGAAAAATGAGGAAAAATGGGAAAACTTGCTGATTTATTGTCAGAGGCTAGTCAGTGGGAGGTAAATAAACTCTTTTCTTTCCATATTAACAGTGAGTAAGCTCCTTGTATGTGTGTTTCTTTTTGACTATACCTTTAACTGGTACCTTTTTCAAAAGGAGATCTTTTTCCCATCCCCTTGCAGGTCAGCTCCTTGCCTGGCTCATTCTATGTGCATAGCACTGTAAAGGACCAAGAGCATCCAAAAACCTCAGCCACCTCCAACTGCCAGGGGAATTGGAGGTAAGCTGAATGTAATTTGCACACTGGAAGTTGGCCAGCACACCAGGACTATTATCTCCAGTTTTGCAAAAAGGACTATGGGAATGTTAATTAACACAAGTGCTTAAGACCTTGGTTTTATGTGTCTTCTGGAGGAAGGACACAGGGCTGGAGAGAGGTGCAGAATGTCTAATGAACACAAAGGGTAGTTAAGTTGTTGGCTTTCGGCTGGGGTGGTTATGTAGTGCTCAGAGGCATATGGCATGTTTCAATGATGGGAAGAGAAGGGAGAAACTACTCAAGAGTCATGACTGCTCCATTTTATAACTGATTGGACAGCTGATTGCACAACTTATCTGCAAGTCTGAAATCAAATAGCCTGAGTGGGAGTGATTTAGACATTTAACTAAGTATAAGCCACCGCTCCAAACTATAGCACCTATATATGTTCTGTATGCAACAGAGAGGCAGTTTTGTCTGTAACTCTGTAAAGCTTCTTAGCACATCTGTTGCCCAAAACCCTAAAAAATATTTTGTTCTCTAAGCTATTTCCAGTCTTTTAAAGAAAAATAGAACTATATGTTGAAAAGCTGTTTTACAGACTTGAACTTTGGCCTCTGTACCACTGTTTCTGCTGGTTTATCATGATCTGATTTTAGATTGGAAATCCAAGTTTGCCTCTTTTTATATATATATATATATATACACCTTGATTTTCTGTATGCAAAAGCCAGAGTTTGGTTGTGCTGCAATGGAGAATTCAGTCAGGACCTAAAGAAGTAAAAGATGTCTGAAAAGAAAAATATGCTCAGAAATGAGCTCTCTTCCATACGAGTGAGCTATATTCCTGTCCATAACAGGAAAGTAAGAGTACCAACACACAGACCTAGTTGCTGGAGGATGGACACGTAGGTTAAGCCACTAGAGGGAGATGAAAGATGCATTTGACTGGAGTTAAAAGAGAGTATGTCATCAATTCCCTTCAGCAGTTACAGGTAGCATGGTATCAATGGTCTTGAAGTAAGAAAAAAGCAGGGTTTTATCAATTTTAAGGATTTTTTTTCTAACATGTAAAATTTGTACACCTATAATAAATAGAAATGCACAATGTATAATATATAGAGGCATATTAACAATGGTTTTGAGCCCACATTCATCCATTCCAGCATACATTCACATATATGCATGGCAGGACCTAAGTGGTTCTTGTGTAATAAATGAGTTATAAGTTCAGCTCACACCTCCCACTCTGTCTTTGTAGGTTGACCAGCAGTGAGGCTCTGATGACATGGTGGCTCCTGGGTAACATGAATTTCTGAATTCTGGATGAAATACTGACAGCCATGGGCTTGGGCCATGTTACCACTTCTCTCTATGCCCAAAGAAATCTTGATAATGAGCTACTGAGCTTCTTGTGAATCTGTGCAAGCCATGAGTGAAGCTGACCTTCCTCTCAGCTTTCCAGGGCATGTGACAGGTGTCTTATAGCTCTTGGACATACACTTTGTTAAATGGCTTAAGGGTTAGGAAAATTACCCCCTAATTTGAGGCATAGTGGCAGGTCTTTAATGGCTGAATACCAATCACAGAGGAGCTGCCATGGTTTTGAGGGACAGCATTAGAATTTAAAATCTGCTTGACAAATAGGTGAAATGAGCTGAGAGAAACTGGATGCAGTTCAATGAAAACAGAGAAAAAATTACAAAAAAAGGGACCACTTCTAAGTGGAGATAATGAACTGTACAAACACCGGATGCAAAACGTCTGCTGGGCATCAGCCCTGTGAAACAGGATCTGGAGGTTACCAAGGTTCACAGGCTGAACTTGAGTCAACATTGTCACACGACTGCAAAAAAATAAATATTATAGGGGGCTGTGTAAAAAGGAGAGTTGCACATAAATCCACATGAAATAATCCTTCTGTGTGGCTACACAAAGACAGTGCTTTTCACCTGATACCTATTTTAAAAAGGAGGTAGGCCAATGAAAGGGGATCGAAATAACAACAAAAATATTCAACAGCCTAGAAAAATGGTCCCTTTTGGAAGAAGTGGTTAGCTTCAACTAGAAGAGAAAAAGAAAACAGNCCATTCTGTGATTCTATGATACCAAGGATATGGAAAGTTGCTGCAAAAAGAGAAGGAATTGTTCTATGGCTTGCAAAAAGACTAATTAGTTATTGCCTAAGTTGCAGGAAAGGAGGTATAGGGTAAATATGAGGGAAAATCTGTAGGTGATAAATAGCCATCCAACAGAAGAGGCTTCCGTGAAAGGTTGTAAAATTTCTATAATTTGAGATTTTCAAGAGCAAGGTAAACAAAAGAAGTGAGTTGATCCTACTTTTGGTGTTGAGAAAGAGACCAGGCAATCTCAAACAGGACCTTTCAGCCCTAGTTCTTGAGACTATTGAGAGTATAACATTTTTTAATTGAAAAAAAATACTTCAGTAAATATTTGTTTCAATTAGAACTGCTTATAAAAGCAGTAGCATAAAACTAGAGCTTTTCTTTGCTATGTGCAATCACATCATGCTGATTATCAGATAATTAAAGAGAATAAACAATAATCCAGAAAAAAAAAAAAAAAACACCATGGTGGATATTCAGATTAGTCCAGAGACTGAAGAGTACTGAAGGTGTATAAAGATCAACCTTGTTCTGGCAGCCAGATGCACCCATACAAATTAATAATCCTTTGTTATCTAAATTCCTCAATGAAGTGATCCTGGCACATATATTTCTTACATAAAAGTAGTGTGTTTTTGTTTGTTTTTCACATCTCTGATTTGAATTTAAAGCACAAACATCCTGGCACTGCTGCATCCTGAATCTGCAATACCTTCTCCAAGAATAAAAGCTCCACGCCTCCCTTGTTTACACCCCTTCCTGGCAAACTTCCAATCCAAAAGCACTTCAAACAGAAGCCATAATGCTATGAGGGAAACACTTTTTCTTTAACCAAACATCTTTACAGTACGGTTAAACATTTTTTAAAGGTTTGCTATTAAATTGTACTAGCATCCTACTGAGTAATGCAGCCAGTTGGACTGTTCTAAGTAGCAAACAAACAAACAGCATATTGAAACAAACAGAAAACCCAACAGGACACATTCTGGGAAAGATTGTTCTGAGTGGGGTATGCATCATTGGTAGGGCTGCAATGCTCCCAGCTGCTAAGTCCCACCTTGTAAGCTCTGTAGTATTTCCTCTTTAAAAAATAATTATTCATTGTGTTTGTGATTAATGAATCTCTTTATTTGGGGATGTCAGTTTTTTTGGTTCCTTTATATCCTGCACAGAGAGATTTGTTTAATGAATGACAATTACATGTTATTCCATTGTCTCAAGGAATGAAAGGCAGCAAAAATGTTGTTCAGATTTTTTTCCCCCTCCCTCTTTAAGATTAGTAATGGAATCCAGAAATACAGACACAGACAACTTAAGTCTGGTTGAAACCAATGTAATGTTGTTATTAGTCCCATTCAGCCCCCTGGAAGGATTAAAAGGTCATTTGTTTTATGTTACAAACCTCTCTTCAATTTATGTATGGCTGACACATTGGCTGCCTTGCAAGGAGACAGCTGGGGCAGAGAGTGGCTGTGAGCATCATGCAACAGCCCTATCGGTTCTGTATATCCTGAAGAGCCCCTGTTCAGTTGGTCCTTGGGTCCCCTCTACTCAACCTCTTTGTCCTGACAGAGCCTAGAGGCCAAATCCAATGACATGGCTTTGGGTGAGCCTGAACCCCAAACCCCAGCAATGCAGGGGATGGAGAAGTCCCCCCACTCTTCAGCTCAGCAACATGTAGGGGATGTTCCCTGGGAGGCTGAGCTTTGCTCTCCTGGCAGCCGCAGCTGCAAATTTGACTCCAGATACTGGCTGCTCCTGGGTGGGAGTGTGACCTTGTGGGAGCCTGTATGTGGGCAGCAGAGCTGATGTTGCTTTCACAGTGCTTCTTCTGTTCAGGCTTCACTTCAGTAAGACTGGCAGTTTGCCTATGTCTGTGGGGTTTAGGCTGCCTCAGATTGATAGCATCCACTCAAAAACAAAGGACAATTAAAGAGGGAGAAAACAAATATGCTTTTTATTCCTAAAAGTATCTTCTTTTCTGTCAGTGACAATATTGACTGACTGGCAACAGAAATTAAAACAGAGCAAGGAAAAGCTCCAGAACCCAGATTTTAATAAAATCATCTTTTCTTATAGAGAAGTTTCCTACCCTGCCTCCCTCTCACACTTCTTTATTTTGTCAGAAACACTACCAGACAGCTGCCAGCTGTAGAAGTACACTAAGACAAATCAACCTTTTTTTTTTCAGATCTTTGGAAAGAAATGCTGGAGGTACTTTGTTATGCTCAGCTGATTTATCTGGGCACAAAAGGAGCTCGGCCACCCTGAGTTAAGTCAAACAGATATTTTGGTGATTGAGGTAATTTCATTAGTGCAGTCATGGGATTCATTACTTGGAGTTATCCATCGATTTGAACTATGAAAAACAAACAAGCCACAACCTGAATATCTAAAAATAAATAAAAGAAAATAAACCAAAATCAAGCAAGAAAGAATAGGAAATAAAAGGACACCTGTGTCACATTGTGCTTTAAATTCAGCCTAAGGATTCTACTTAAGGTAATGGTTTGAAGGCTGGCGTTTCACAAAGTAATTTTCACAGGCACTGTACTGACTGTGCTGTGGCAGAACGATCTCATCGAGGTATGAGAACAGTGAAAATATTCAGCACTGGGCTTTCTTGAATGAGAATGAGGTGCAGAGCAAGATGTCTGCTGGAAATCACTCAGCTGTCTCAGAGAAGAAAGCAGGTCACTCTCTTAACCAGGAGACAGCTGTGGTGTCCCACACAGCGCCAGGCTTTTGTATCTTGAACAGTTATCTACTTCCCAAGGGCTGTCTAATTGCCGTTGCCATCAATCCTCTTGTCACCTGCAATTTCAATCAGTCTTCTAAAGGTTTTTTCCTACCTGAGTTTTCTCTTTGGTGCTACTTTCCCCTCGCCAAAAGAGCCTTAGATATCTGTCATGCCAAATGCTAAGTGATCATTCCAGGATGGCCAGGGAGCAGCAAACTCTTTGATTATAGATGGCCTGTTGTATGTTAGATTAGGTATCTGCTCCACTGTGAAGCTAAATGATACAATGCAGGGGCTGAATAACTCCTTTCAGTCATGGTCTGGGGTTGCTGTAATCCTTTTTATTTTCCTTAAACCGTGACTAGCCATGTGTTTTGAGTTACAAGCAAATGCAAATCAATCTGTGTGATGTGGACGTTAGGGAATCGTGCAATTTTCTCTAATTCATAGCATATTAGCTTTCACTCAGAGGATAGCATGTGCACATGAAAGTTGGGCCGAAGAGAAAGGCGAGGGGAAAAGAAGGCAGCAATTACATAGGCTGTAATTGCTCCCACCCGATATTATGGCATGCAATCCATTCAATATAACTGGAACTCCACAGTAGCATGACATTTGAAGCAACGTCAGCATACGCTTTGCAAGTGCAAGCCCCTACATCCCTCCCCATCCTGCCTTTCCCTGCACAGAGCTCATTTATTTTACAGATGGCATTACTTAACAGGGGCTGCAACAGCCACGTAACAAACACAATGTCCTGGGGATGGGGTGACAGGCTCTCGGCCTAAATTTCAGTGGGCAGTTCCAACATGAGTTGATTCAGAATTAGCTGTCAAAGCCACATGCAATGAGAGCTGCTCCAGGAATGTTCCTGAGGAAGCTAATGGGAATGGGAATTGTAGTCCTCAGCAGTGCTGAGAGAGACAACACTTGAAGACGCTCTTCTTAAAGGAATGTTTTCACAGAATATCTGTTATTTTGACATTTAGGCCATCATTTTGATTGTTCTGAACTTTGTAATGAAAGAATAAATATACAAGCTCGATACTGATGGGGGTAAAGTGTTATACTTCCAGTGATCTGGATGGAGCTGGGCAGATTTGTTCTATTCAAGTACATAGTCTTAGAAATGTTGCATTATATGTCCAATGATAGGACAAAGGGCAATGGATATAAACTGGAACATCAGACATTCCAAAGAAACACAGGAAAAACTTCTTCAGTGTGAGGGAGCATTGGAACAGGCTGCCCTGGGTTGTGGAGTCTCCTTCTCTGGAGACATTCCAAACCCAGCTGGACGAGTTCCTGTGTGACCTACTCTAAGTGGTCCTGCTCTGGCAGGGGGGTTGCACTGGATGAGTTTTTGAGGCCCCTTACAGCCCTTGAGATTTTGTGATAAGCTTGCTTTTAGCAGAGCATGGCACTAGTACCCACATGCAACACAGCATTTTAAGGCAGTAGAAGGTTCATGCTGTGCTTTGAATTCCTTTTAGGAAGTGTGATGTGTATCTGAGATCCTAAATCAAGTTGCTGAAAAGTGGGAGGACAAAGGAAAAGCATTTTTGATTGATAAAATAACATGGAGTAACATCTAGTCCTGGGCTCACTTTGCTTTGCAAAGAGAAGCACACACACAAGTTGCTGCATGTAAAAAATGTAAAATGTAAAAATTTGCTGTACTTTCGTCAGTACCATGCTGTAATGTGATAACCTGCAGTTGTGTGAACACTACACAAAGACTCAGGAGGACTCCTCTTAACCAGCATTCCTCTGCTTATGCCATTACTTTGAAAGCAAATAAATATTTTGCCCCATTAGTGTCCTCTACTAGGTGGATAGTGAATTTTAGGTTTTAAATTCTCAGCCCAGCACCAAAAAGTATCTTGTTTTCTGTTTTAAGATGTCTGTGATTCATAGGTTCCCTCCCTAATTCTGTTCTGGCTTAGAAAGTCTCTACACATTGGAATAAAAATGATAAGTGCAACTTACAGAAACTTAGTATGACTTTGTTCAGCTTTCAGTCCCCACTGAATTTGGTCCAAGGATACTGCAGTTTTGCATCGTAAGCAAAAGAAACCACTAAAGAAAAGTAATCAAAATACTGAGCTCATATTTTTTTAGTACGGTGATAGGACTCCAGAGAGGATTTTGGATCCAAGAGCTGAGTTACAGGAAGGTACCAATAGTTTTATTGAAGCACTTGCCTGGATTGGGGGTGTCTTCAGGCTGACAGGGGTATGAAAAGAAGGTTGAGACATAAAGATTAAAAGATAAAGGGGAAAGAACTAGAGCATAACGTGATGGAGAGATGATCTATTAAACAGAGCAGTGGATTTGTATAAAACTGTCACTTCATAGGAGAAGGATAGTGCACATGGCAGAGCAAGACCTGCAACCCTCTGAACAGTGCCTGTACCCAATAAGGTCAACATTAACGAACAAATAGTGTTCCAATGGTGCAAGAAATATCTGAAGCTTTCATCCAAAGTGGAAGGCCTCAGCTCCTCACTATTAAACATCTCTGTGTCAGGCTGTGCTTCTTTGTTTACTCAGCTCTCTCCTGTGAATCTCAAGTACCCAATGATTCGATATTGCCCCATCCAGTGAGTAACCCAGCGTAAAGTACATACAAGCAGGCAGATTTTTCAGATGGATCCACACAATAGTTCCTTTTTAATTGCATTTGACATTACTGGTAATGTTCTGTGCAGCTCCATGCATAACACACGTTTAATTGTACCTGTGTGGTAGTGATAACACTACAGCATGGTAATTTTCTGTATTTGTAGCATGTGGGAGCCAATTCATTCTGGGTATTTCAATGCAGTTTATTAACTGGGAAGATTGGGTAACTGGAACCTCCTTTATTAAAGTTATTGGCTGCCCTGTAGCAACGGAAATAAATTGTGATAATAGCCAGAACAAATTAGCTTGCGTATGAATTAGACCTTAAATGAGAAGAGGAGGGGGAAGTAACCTTCTCTTGGTACATAAAATGCCTTTATTCAGAAAATATGAGTGTATTGACAAATAAAAGTATGCTTTTCTTGAGAAAATTAATTCTCTCTTCCCAGGTACATGACAACACATTATATGAATTTCAGGGCTGAGCTCAGATTTATGTCTCACTGACAGGCAACTACAGAGACTAAGGGACTTCCACTTCAGACAACCTGTGCCCCCAAGTGCAGTGCAAGCCAGGGCTGTGCCTTGGGGAAAGATGACCTTTGGACTGGAAGATATGTGGAAAGTTGGGCAAAGACAGTTCTGAAAATGGCATAACCATGTCAGCTAGTTACTGCAACTGAGCAAAATCATTGGCACTGCCCTCAGCCCTATGCTGGTCATACCCCTAAGTGATGAAAATAGAGGTACTCTTCCTTCAGTGGTAGGTAGAGAATCTCTATGTTTTACTACTTACTATGAAAAATCTCAATCTATGAAAAATCCATTGTGGCTTGGCCAAGAAGAGTGAACTGGGTTGAAGAAGTGAAGGTCCTATTGTGGGCCTTTTGCCCAGAAGAGGAAGAATAGAAAATGTTTTGAGGAACACAAGTAGATGTAGAGAGTGTCAGCTGGCAGCTACCTTTAGAGTCTGGCAGGACATACTTGGCTCTTGTCTTACTGGTGCATTGGAACATGCTCAGAGTGCCTATTTTAGGTTATGAATTGAGGTGTCTGAATTAAAAGCTGTCTCCTTGAGCTCCCTAGATAAACTGCAGACCCACAGAAGATACAAGAGCTTGGTGTGACTCACTGACCCTTCCTTTCAACTTCTGGAAGCTAAATTCACACAGAAAACAGCTCACCCTTCCCATTCACAACTTAGCTTTTCTCTTAACTGAAGTAGCTCAGACAGTGAGGCACCGAGTGCTGGTTCTAACACATGGCAGTGGCTGTCTGGGAGCAAAGAGGAAGGGGCACGTGTTAAAATCTCATGCAGCCATATTCTGGGGTGCTCTGAACTTAATTTAGAGTAGTCTCTTTCAACTGACTATATAAGGGAATTTAGGGCATCTAGCCTCCTATTTCAGACCCAAGATGACAGTATTTATTCCTTCCCTCCCTCTTCCCCAGCATGGTAATTCTGACAACAACAGACTAAGGAACAATGCTAAGAAATAGCAAGGATGTTTGTCAGTTCTTGCTTGTTTCAGGGAAGTTGGCTGGGATTAATTCCAGCACAGAGTCTACCATCTCTGTCACAAATACTTTTTTCTTAATTACATCATGAAACAAATGTCATTGACGAAACTAATTTCCTATGAACAAAGACAATGAAAGGCATTTGTATAAAGCAAATACACAAGGAGTGCAATGTCAACTTAAGCCTACACCGATGTTGCCTGTTTTCTCTCTGGTGACCTGCCTAAGTGCTGGCTTTCTTAAATCACTTTCTAGCTGTGTTCAACAGCACTTCCCCTTTTACCTATAAAGTCCTCCACCACTTCTCACATGTCTAAGACTACTCTTATGAACAACATCATATAGCCTCTGGATTAGCAATGATTTTTTTTCTATTGCCTCAACTGGGGCAGGAGGTTGGGTCCCTTTTTTTTTTGATGGTATCTAGCAACATTACAAGGGGTGATGGGATGAAGCCAGAACGCAAAAAGTTCCATTTAAACATAAGAAAAATGTTTATGTTTCACTATGAAGTTGAGCCCTGGCCCAGGCTGCCCAGGGAGGGTGTGGAGGCTCCTTCCTTGGAGGTCTTCAAGACCTTCCTGAATGTGTTCCTGTGTGACCTGATCTAGGTGGGACCTGCTTCTACAGGTCGATTGAACTGGATGGTCTCTAAAGGTCCCTTCCAGCCTCTACCATTCTATGATTCTATGAAACTCTTACCTTCCCACAAAAATGTATTTTAAACTTACCATCAGCCATTTGTTTTAGCCTGGCTTTTTATCAAAGACATCCGCACAGCCACTGTGTCTTGCCAGTCTTCCTCACCAGCCACATCCAAATAAATTTGTCAGATAGATAGAGCATTTGTCTAAAAGGTTTGTGAAAACTGGCTCTCAGATAGAGATCAGCAACTCAGATTACCACTATAGAGAAGGAAAGGCACTAATCACTCAGCACTTTATATGTTCATGCCAAGAGGTGGCAGCAAATTTGCAAATCAGGGGTGCGTCAGATGGCCAATTAGCAAAAATGCAGTCAGTTGCCTGCTCGACTAATAAGTGGATGTGGAAAGGGGATGGGAAATTAGAGAGAGGGAAGAAGAATTAGGGATGGAATTCTGTCCTTCGAGGAAGCAGTGTGAATTTTATGTATCCAACCTAAAATTATTCTTAATAGCAAATAAAAGTATGAAAGATTTTTCAAGTAAAATTCCAAACATTCTGATAGGAGTTTCTGTATGGAAGAGTCAATTGCTATTGTATCCTGATCTGGTATACTGAATTTTTATCTTCAAGTGGAATTTGGTAATTTATGTTAATCCTACTGTATTGGCAGACTACAACAGCCAACTCTATTTAAATCGACAATTACTTTTCATCCAGAATGTAGACCATTGTATGAAAAGCAAGGCTGGAGGACTATGTATTCTGTCCCTGGCTTTGTCTCTGTCAGTGATCTGCTTTATGTTCTCAGCAAACTTTCTTCTCCTCCACACTTTACCTGTTTGGTCTGTCTTGCCTTATTAAATTATTAATTCAACTTGAGGAATGAATCTTACTATGCTTGACTAGTGCCTAAGCACAAAGGAGCCTTTGGTTCCAGTTAGAACCACTAGCACAAGGAAACAGCAATTTGAAGTGGAGATTTTTCAACATTTTAAGTGTAAATCTTCTCAGAGGAAATTATGAATTTGAAAAAGCAAAGGGTGGAGTATCAGCAACATTGGTTACATACATGAGAACACAACAGTAGGAGGGAGAGACACTGTTATTGGTCGCAGCTGATTTCTTCCTTTCTTTCTTGTCGAAATAAATTATCTGGGACTTAAAAGAAAAGTCTATGCAATTCAGAAAGTGAGATTTTTTTTCAGTCTTCAAGGTAGCACAGAACTATATTGAAAGTCCATATGTGGGTTTTGCAAGCAGGCTCCTGCCCAGCCTGTTGAGAATCTTCTTTTCCCTGAGCTTTTGAAAACGTCTTCTGCAGAAAATTGCAAGATCTGTTCTTTTCCTTGGGCTGTTTTGAGAAATTCTGTCAATAACAACACAAAACAAGCTCCAGAGAATGACCTCTGAAAGAATTTAGCTTGGTTAACTAGGGAGGGATCTCCAGAGCAGCCTCTGATTCTGTAGAGCACAATCACTATAGCGCAAAATATGAGAGTCCAGACAGAAGATATTCATATTTAAGGATATAGGTGGAGGGTGATGTAAGTCTCTTATTGGTATTTTCAAGATTTTAAATGTCAGGAGACCCCCATCTGAAATCTGTTTAATGCCTCCTAGCATCGGGCATGGCAACATGACATAGAACAAGACATTTCCCAGGCAAAGAGCATCCCCTTAAAACCCAAAAGGCTGATATAGCACAAAAGTGACCTGGTGAGGTGATAGTGAGAATGGGGATTGAACCCATGCTCAAGAACCCCTAGTTTGCATAGTCAATCAAACATGACTTTGCTGTTTACCAGTAACATAGGGAGGACTGTAAATCCAGTCTCAGATAGGGAAAGCTCCAATGCAGAAAAACACAATATTGTCAAGGCACGCTTATTAGCAGTCTCAGGAGGCCAAAGGGTCAGTCTTACTGTTCTGCTTGCTACTCCCTTCAGGAAACAAAGGGGTGCTTCATCTTTACTCATTACCCCATCCAGCAAAGGCAGTTGCAATTTCATGCATCACCCATGTTTCTTAAAGCAAAGATTAAAATCTTCTCTTTTTTACCTTTTCTGTTTTTTTCTTTACCCCCTTGAAGAAGCTTTGGGAATAATGCATAACTGGGACTTCCTTAATTTCAGAAATTGCTTACTTGGAATGAATTTCAATGTGCTCATTCTAGGGGAAAATATACGAGCTGGATGTGTTTTCTGAATGGCAAGAACAAAAATGAACTCCTTTATAAAATAATGCAAATGGTCAGTTTATAACAGAGAAGGAAACTGGTATCAAAGTGTCTTTGTGCCACTCAAGAGTTTCAGAAAGATCCTGAGAATGTTCTGAGTCATTGCTTCAATTCCTTTTCAGACAAATTCTCCTGATATAACACAGAGCTGCTTTCTTTCATCTGCCCACTTTTTCCCTTTGCAATGGAGATGTTGGGGTATTTTATGGCAAGAGAGGGACTTGTGCCACTTGTCTGATACAGCAATGGTGGAGTAAAGGCAATTGTTAGGGGGAAATTGATAAACTGGCTTGAATCCCAACTCTGAATTTTCATACTGGGCCTTAGCCTTGCCACAAAAATGAACACCTCTTGTGCTTCATTTGAGCAAACAGGTGCAAAAGAAGTAAAAAGAGGAGGGACCAGAATATCAAACACAGCTTGTTAAGTTGCAGAACAACTGTGGGAATTGCTGAACTTCCAGTATTCCTATTCAGCAGAAATTACACAGTGACTTGAATGATTAGCTGTAAAAATAAACACATTCATTACCTAATGAAGGGAGGTAAAGGAAGTCTCCCCAAAACAAGAGTAAACCCAAGGAAGAGCAAACCAAACAATATTGTTACCATAAGAATATGTAAAGCTCCATGGCTTAGACCTATAATAGACAGTTAAACACAACAATGTCACCATTGTATGTATTTCTGCCATAATTCATTTCAACATCAAAAAGTGAGAACGCAGCTGACAAAGCAAACATTATTTTGGAAACAGAAACTGCTGCCCAGTAGTGCATGCTGGAGGATGTCAGAAAGTTACTTTTGCATCAGTATAGGCTGTACACCTTATTCAATAATATTCTTTGTATGAACCAGTGGGAGATTTCATTAAAAATACATTAATTTTTAAAATGAGATATTCAAAAAGTTAATAGCATGGCACAGACAACAGCATTTATTAGTAGTAAGAGGAAAGGAAGGGAAGACACGTAGTGAAAATGGCTATGGAAAGATACAGAAATTCACAGGAATGAATGTACTGGTTTAGCTGGCCTTAGAATCATCTGTCATTAGGAAATCTTTCTCATTGCCATCCCAGTTCTCTTTTCTATCACATCTCCATCTTCTGCCTGGACTATGACAGCAGCTACAAGGCAGACTTCAAAAAGACACCTGAACAATTCAGGGAGATATACAAGATGACAGAATGGAGACTACTTTGCTTAGCTCTGTAGCAGCTCTACTGCATACAACAGAGAAAAAAACATCCTCTTGGGATTAAAATTCCCAACAAATTGCTTAAGTAGCAGCTTAAAATAAATGGATTTTGAGAACTCAAAAAGGATCCCTCTTAGGATTTTCTCTGACAACTGTTAGACTTCAGTCTGTTGGAGGGTAGGAGACGCATCTCAGTTTGTTCTTTCATGAAATCAAAGTATTTTCTGAGAAAGAACTGGTCTCTCGTTAAACAGAGGAGATTGCTAAGATATCTTGTGACACAGCCAAAGCCCAAACCTTTCTTCATTGATAGCCATTGGACTTTCAAGTCTGAGCCCTTTGATGTGGCTCTGCTTTCCTTCCCACTGCACTTTCTCCTCAACCTCCTCTCACCTCTCTCTCATTTCTGCTGGAGCAGCTTTCCCCCCTCACTCTTCACAGGTCCCTTTCCTCTTTATTACCCTCCAGAAAGTCCATCTGCTCAGAGATCAGCTGCAAAAGCAATAGTGATTGCTTCAAGGAAGGAAGAAGTCTTAAAAGCCTAGTAAGTAAAACATTGAGTGGATAAGGAGATGATCTGGGTCCTATGCAGCTGCATGTGCTGGAGGCATGTGCAGCTCCTCACGACAGCTCTCCACACTTGTGATGGACACACAAGAACATTGCCACTGCACTGGTGTTGTGCGTGAACTCACAATCAGGGGTCTTGTCACTGGGGGAACTTGGGCACTGCTCAATCAGGTTTTTGCTGGCTAAACTTGTGCCTTTGTTACAGTTAGTGAATGGGGGCTCAGCTGCTTTTATTTCATGCCATTCACCTCCTGTTACTACTGGTCTGGCTGTGGGCAGCTGGAGAGGATTAAGAGGTGCAGCAGAGGAAGAATCATTTCCTTGGGATATGGATCCCACTGGGCTCATCTCCCATGATATGGCAAGGGGAAAAAAAATCTCCTAGTATTTTTTAAAACAAGGAAGGAATAATTCCAGTGGTGGGTGGCATTGGCTCCTTCAAAAGTCCCAGGTTTGGTAGGCTGAAGGCGTTACGGGAGACTGATGAAATGTAGGTCATCTGCCAGAGCCCAGCTGCAGTCAGTAAATCATTATTATCTAACGGCTATCAGGTGGCTTATATGAAGTGAGCTGGTCTCTTTCAGGCTCCCAGTGGGTAAATGTTCACCCTACAAAACTGCTGGTGTAATTGATGTTAATTGTCTGTGTCAGCAGAGGCTGTGAGGTGCTTGGTGTGTGTCAGGGCTGAAGCACGTGTGTGGAGACTCATAGCAAGTGCTCTGTGTCCTGCAGCAGATACCGAGTGGACAAACCTGAACTATCAGTCCACAAGCTGTCAATTCTACAGTAAATAAGTAATTAGAATAAATTATAAGCTAAAAGATTTAGGCTGCACATGAGCAGTAGACAGGCCTGGAATGGCTGAAGTGGTTCACCAAAGCTATTGCATCATGAGTGTGCTGGAGATACTGTTGAGTTAAACAGTACTATAGACAATCCAGCTCCTTCTGAGCAAGGTGAAGGCTTCTTCCAGGATTTTGGAAATTATTTCTAAAACAAGCTCAGAATGGCTTCCTGTGAGCAGAAGAATTTTCCCTTTACATCTGTTCTGAAATACGGGGAAATGCTGTAAGAAGCTCTGACATGCAAAGTCTGGAGGGATGCTTAATGTGAGTGATATGACATAAATGGAAGACAAATAGAAAACTTAGCTGGGGTATAACATTAAGCAAGGACCTCTGGACATAGGTTGAGCTAATCTGTCAGACACAAAAGTGCCTCTTCTCCTGCTGAATGAACTAAGAGACAATATCTATAGCAGTCCCATATGGTTATGATGTTACTGTTCATCTCCCTTTTGCCCCTGATCAAACATCAGCTGCTGTGCCAGTATGGCCTCAAACCCAACCTAAGCAGCATTCCAGGAAAGTCAGTGATTCCCTTTGACAGAGTCAAATCTGCCTTGCTGAAGGGATGTTAAGCGTGATTTGCCAGGCTTCGGTCCCATCCAGTCCCTGCAGGAGCACCATAGTCTCTCAGGGGGTGCCAATATGTGAAAAGGGGGGCTCTTTCACAAAGGTGTTACATTATCAGCATTTTTGAGAGACATTAAAATCATTATCAGATTGGAGGTGGCTGTTATCAGCATATAATAGAGCTGCACAATGACAAGGGCAAGACAGAACTTAGCTCTCTCCAATAAATGATGCAATTTAATTTTATAGGTTCCCCCTATCTGCCTTTGGGCACGTGTCTTGCTGTCTGGGGCATTTTGAAGATGGCTTATATGATTGTGTGGAAATGGTCCTTAATTGGCCAAGTGAGCAGCTTTTCCACAGAGGCTACTACATGGCCACATTGTACTGTTGGGTTAGGGAAAGAGCATCGTGAATGTGTTTAGTTGTGCCCTAACCTAGGCTTGCCATTTACCACAACAGTTCAAACCCGTGAAATCAGCAGGCAGATTAGTCCTAAAAGGTTATAGGATACCAGCTGGGGTCATAGAACTGCTCCTTACTGGCCTGACAACAAAATCATCTGGCTCTTATTCACATTGATTAGGGCTCTTCTTTGTTAATAAGAACAATGATCCTAATGGTGTACAAATTCTTTCTGTTTGCCACTTTTACAGCTAACGTGCTCTGGGTTCTGGTCAGAAAGCAAGACAAGGACATACACAGGTTTATCCCTCCTCCCCCTGTTCTCTGCTCTGTGCCCTTCACACAGAAGGGTTTGTCTTTGTAGACTGAGCCATAAGAAACAGAACTGATAAAATATTCAGGAGGATTTTCAGTGACCTCTGCTGTAAGACTCCCCTCCGTCAAGGTACCACGGTCTCAGAAAGGAAGAGTGAAAGAAAAATCAGTCTTAACGATCAGCTTTTGTGATCAGCCAAATAAATGTAATTAGTTAATGCCACTTCATATAGAGAAATGTTCCCATCTGTGCAGATACAGCCTTTAGATGTCCTGACCTCTCCATTCAAAGCCCTGAAGGAATAAGAAAGTGCATAGGGCTTTACCACTCAGTAAAGCAGTTGGAAATATAACTCAGTGTACTGAGCTTTAAGAAGAATCAGGACACTGAGGAAAAAAAAAAGTTGCAAAAACCAGTAGGGCTTTCAGTCTGCTGGAATAAACTATTCTTACTTGTTTGTTTTGTTGGGCTTAAGATCTATTTTCTTCCTCTTCCTTCAGAGACAGAAGTATTGTCTTGCAAAGTTCAGTTGGAGAACATGCAAAACTTTAGTTATAGATGGCTAAAGTTTATTACTTTCTGGGAAGGCTTTGCTGGGGAAGTAGCCTTTGGGCTTTTTTTTTTTTTTTCTCTGCCAATGGCTGCTACAAGACACACAACAGCTTGTACCTGTCAGCAAAACCAGTTCTTTTTCTTAACTGCCCTGCTGCTCAACACCCTTATTTCACAGTGTCAAGCACTGTGAGCACTTTAATCTGTTAAAAGGGCTCTTTTTTTTTCCCTTTTAACACTGAATCCATGTTTTATTTATCAGCCTTTGATTTAGAAATGCTTAGAAGGCATAACACGTTTTTAAGATGGATGACTTCTCTGTGGCTTTTGTGCGTGTGTGTGCACACAGGTGTTGGTGTCGTTGCTGGGAGTCCAAAGAAAAGCATCTTTATAAAGAAATGCTCTCTGTCATGTAGTCCAGGGGAACTGCTACTCTCTAACAACAACTCTCTGAGCACAGATATCTATAAAGCTGTTCTGTAAAGGGCCAGATTCAGCTCACGTTGAAGTCAATGGGAGTCTTTTTTCCTTGGCTTCAGTGGGCTTTTTTTCCAGGTCCTGCTGATAAAAGGAACAACAGTTCCGAATAAAGGGAGACATAAAAAATGAATCTTGTTTCCAGGATGCTTTAAAGCCAGATGAAAATAGTTAATGTTCTCCAGCTGAGAATGTAAAACTCAGTCAGAGATTACAGAAACAATTTTCCAGCTAGTGAAATAACCCATCCCCCTCACCATCCTTCCACACTCAGTGTTTCTTAGGGGCAAGCCAGCCACACATGCTGCCTCTGTCCTCTGGCCTGCTTGGCAAAGGTGTGAGCTTCCCTCCAGCCTTCCCACTGGCCTGTGTGGGATCACTGTGGCTATGTCAAGAGAAACCTGGGAAAACCCATCCCCTCATATGCAGAGCACAGCTCCATGCCATGCATCACAGCCAAGGACCCCGCTGATCACACAACTTACTCAGCCTCTGCAGTTGTTTTACTTGCCAAGAGACCGAGTATGCAGTTTGCAACTCATACAAATAGCTGTAACAGAGAAAGAAGGCCTCTAACACGGCTCAGGCATGCACATGTGACCAGAGTGAATCCAAGCTCCCCCAGTCACCCACAGCACCTCTGTATAACGTGCAGCCCACATCTGTGCTGCATTTCACAAGGGGTACCATGCTGCTGGGTCAACAGGGGCTCTGTGCCACCAGCCTGGCAGCTGCCACAGGGTCTGTCAGACGGTTGTGAAGATATTGAGCCATCTAGACACCCTTGAAACCATGAAGGCTCTCTGTTTTTCACTCACATTTTGGTGGGAAGGAAAGAATTTTTAATATTTGGTTGCTTAAACAGAATACTCTGTTCAAAATCCTGCACAGATCTGAGTATACTGTGAGTTGGTCCCATCTCCAGTAACAAAGTGATGTTTTCCTCCCGAAAATATGGCTTTTGCTCTACAGAGAAAGCTCCATTATGTCATCCTGTCAATCATCTGCCAATCACTATGGTAACTGAGTGCCAAATACAATATTAAGATAAGCATTAAATAGCTGCCAAATGAGGCCCTTTCTGTTCTCACCATCTTCAAATCATTCGCTTCTTTCTCTTCTCCCTTTCTCATCTTTTCTGTCTGTTCTTGATGTGCAGTTTTCACTTTCTGAACAAGGAGTCCCTGCTCGGTGTCCTGCAGCTATTGAGATACCATTGAGACTGCAAAACAGGACTTGCTGAAATACATAAGTTCTTTTCAAAGAGATATAAACCAAATAAATGATTTTTTTTGTTGTTTTCTCGATTCATTTGCAGTTTCTTGTTACATTCCCCATTTGCATTAGCATTCCATGGTTGCTGTCTGTCTTCCCCAATCAGTCAACAACACAAGAACAAGGTCAGACCAAGGATGCTCTGACTTCTTATCCTTCCTCCAACGGCATCAGACAATTAAGGAAAAATCATAGGAAGCGAAGGAAATGTAGGAATTCTTCCAGCAGCCCATAGCTCAGGGACTTCCTGAGCTGGAGGTAACAGCTGGAATATAATTGCCCCTGCTAGACCTCATACATTAAGTTTGTTGATGGCAGTTTAAACCCATTTGTAGTTTTGGCCTCCACAACATCCTGTGTCAAAAATTTTTGCAATGTAATTAGTGTAGGGTGTGTAAGGTTCTTCTTTGTGTTTGGGTAATTCCACTGTCTGCCTCCTTGAGTCTTACAAGAGGAAAAGCAGATTAATTCCCTGTTCCTCTTCCATTATTCATAGGTCTAGCACCTGTTGTTTCAGTTATTTCATCAAAACCCATGGAAATGTTTTGTTTCCTTGTTTTTTTCACAAGCTGCAGGTTGAAAACATTGAAATGTTTCCATATTTAAAAGGTTATAAATAACCTTCTTGGAAAATTCTCCCTGTGATGTTTTGAACCCAGCGAAAGCAGAAGGGGAATGAGTCTTTACAACTTCATAGGAAATCCTGCCATGTTGATTTCTTTTCCAATTTGAAACAGAACAGGTATCATTTCTGCAAAAAATTATACACAAAGTCACTTTGGAGACTGCAGAGTATTGCATTCCAAGTCAGCAAATGTGTCCAATTTCCTTAAAGCTGAAAAACAAAACCTGCCTTTCAAACAGACGCCTCGCCGTGAAAAACAAGAACAACAAAAAGGCCTTCTTGCCAAATTCTATATTGTGAAATTTGGTGTTTTGACAACATCAGACACTGTCAGATTTTTGTCTCTGAGATGAAATTTCATCCCATCCAAATAAAAATCCACAGCTTTCACAAAAGAGATCTATTTTGTAGGAAATCTTGTTGGTAAGACACACTCAGGAGGTGTTCCACGTTGTGTAGGTTGAACTCAGGAATGGAAAAAAGTGACCAGGGTTTTACCTGTGACTCTGACCTGTTGAAAAGTGTTGGTTTCACAGGATGGATCTTGGTTTTACAGGCTGGATCTCAGCTTTCCCACAATCTCTCCCTGCAAAGGAGTCAGTGCTCTCCACGACTGGCATTTGCAGAGACCCAATGGCCAGCGAGGTTACTGTGCCAGAGCATCTCCCTCTCTCAGTGCCAACTGAGATCTGCCATCATAACCCCTCAGACACCCCTAGCAGCTGTCTAGGACTTGTGTCTTCCAGAAATCAGGTGGCTGGTTGCTCCCTGAAGCCAGGAGGCATGTGCAGCACGTGGCTGGGAGAAAAAGAGGTTTTCTGCAGTGAAATGATGTTTAGGGACACAGTGCCTGTTTTCCTCTGTGCCCTAACAGTTGGATCACATTCATGAGCAGGCACAATGCCATCTTGACAGGTGGACTTAAGTGTAGGTACCCAAAAGGTCACATATGTGCATAAAAGACATTTGTTGAAAGCAGATGCTCTGAGCCAGGAATAAGAAATAGTCCGTTGGTCCCACACATCATTAATACAGCATCATCCCTGCCACTGGATTAACAACAAAAACAAACATGAGGGCTGCAGTAGGTGAGATACATCTGTCTTGATTATGGGCCAGTGTTTTATTTGGGGTTGGTTTTGTATTCCCTTTTGTCTTTCTTCTATGGAATGGGCAAAAAGAGGCTTCTCAGATTTGGTAACATATCTAAAGAGCTGCCTGTGTCATTAAGGCATGGGGGAAAAAAAAAATCCCACAGCCCAAACTGCTTCCCAGCTCTGTGTGTGGATACAAATGCAGATTAATATGATATTAACATAATGCAATTAAGCAAAAGCTGATGTTATTGTTTGAGACAGACATTATTTCCCCATAGAAGAGTAAATCAATTGCAATTATTGCACTTTCTGTAAGAACTTGCACATTTTACTCTAGGTCAGGTCTATTACTGAAATGAGGTACTACTGTATTTTAGCTAGACTGAACAAAGGGCAGAGGTAGTGACAGGTACAACATGTAACTAATCACACTGAGTGCGTAAGCATTCAGGAGTTAATGAGGGACAAAGTAAATCTAAACACTCTCCTGAGCCTTTTCATTCTTTAAAAATAAAATAACAACAAGCTAGGGGGAAAAAAAAAAAAAGAAAAAGGGTCCAGCCTCTGCTTGCTTTTCCACAGAAAGGGCAGGAACACAAATCCTCTTCTGGAGCTATTTATTGCCACCAGTCTTTGACAAGTTCACACCCTGACCCCCACACCTGTAATGTGATACACAGGAGAAACAAAGGCATGAAGGGAAAGGGCTCAGCTTCCTCTCCTTAATTACCTCATGCAAAACAAAAACCACCCAATGGGTTGTTTGGAAAGGAAAACAATACCGAACACCCTTTGCAGTTGTTGTAGACAAACGGTGTGCAAGAGAAATTGCCCACCTGGAGCAGAGCCAGAGGACATGGGTATCACTAGCACTCTCCTCCCATCCCCTGTGCAAGAAGCAGAGGTGCTTTCACCCCATTTGGACACCAAAAGTCTTCATTTGATGGATAGCTCTGTTGATGTTAGAGGAGTAGTGGAAGCATCTTTAGGCAGCTAAGGATTCTGTGGAGACTTAGAGAGAGGCAGAGGGGAAGACACAAGACATCTGCAAGACCTATGTCTCTGAGCCAGATAGGGCAAAAATGTGCTTGAAGCTGTCTGGAAGCCAGACTGGCCAAGAGAGTGTGTCTCAGCTGTACTCTCTGAACAGCTTTCACAATAGGGTTTTTTTTTATGATTGCACAGGCCTTGAGTGCTCACAGGTTTGATTCAGGAGAAAAGTGAGGAACAATTTCGCACAGAGTAAAGCAGAAGGATTCTCTCGGCTGTGTTCTTACTGCAGGTTTTGCAAGCCTGGAGCCCAACTGGCAGCCCAGAGTGCCAGTGACATCCCACCAGGCATGCATGGCATCCTGCAGGCAATCATCACAGGTCTCAGCTGGGAGGCAGCAGGTTTCACACACATGGGGACAGTGGCTGCAGCTGCTGCCTCTCTCGACAGACCAGGATTGTCCTTTTCCAATCCAGTGTGAGCTGTAGGAGGATTGAATTTGGACTCATTGGCTTGATGCTGGACCAGGGCAGAGGAGAGCTGCTTGCAGTCTTTGCTAAGAAGCAGTTTCATTACTGTGCAGTGCAACATTTCTGTGGCAGCCCATGAGAAAACTCTTCTTTTTCTGCACAGTTAACAAGCAGAACCTGGAGGTGACACTGAAAGCTTCATAGCTAGTGCTCACACTCTTGACTGAAAGTAGATCTAATACTATTTATCTACCTTATAAAAAACATATATGTGCTTGTGTGTGCATTACTGGTATATAAGAAGTTAATTTCCAAAGAACTGTAAGAGACACCATTTCTTTGTATCTTCTATTTGAATATTTGCTGCTGTACCATTTTACTGTTAAAATATCTTCAGGCCTAGTATGTGTTTTCTGGTTTTTTTTATTTTTTAAACAAGCCTCAAGCAGTTCAAGGATCATATTTTAAAGCTCTTTCATTCAGTCAGAGGAGGGAAAAGCCCTAAATCATCCCTGTTGTGTTTTTCCACATTAAAGAGCCATAACTAAGAACAACAGGAGTTAATCTGTTCCGCGTTTTCATGTCCCTCTAGCGACGTGTTACAGGAATGGCTTTAATTGACATTTTGTCCTACAGAAAAAGCAAGCTTTCCAAAGGCACAAATCCATGCAGACGCCTACCTCCATGGAATATTTTCCCTGAGGCTTCATGTTTTTTTTCTTTGTAAGGACTTCCCGTAAATCACCACAAATAAACTAGTGACACCAAACCCCTTACTTGGCTGAACAGGGAAAGTCAAGATTATCTGCTTTTGACTCAAATGTGTAAAACCAAGACAGCTAAAGGGAAATCCCTCTTAACATTCCCCATAGTTTCCCATTGCCTTCACAGCACAACTTTAAACTCCCACCAAGATTTCAGTCCAGTAAAGCAGTACATAGATACTGTGTTTTCCCCTTTTCTGTGCAAGGTTAGCATAAAGCATCAGGCAGATGTGATGAGGGTGACCACTGCCCAGTCCCAGCTCTGCCTGGTGTGAAGGATTCATTCCCACCAGCACCAGCAGCTCCTGAATGCAGAAAGCACTGCAGGAGACCTGCTAACTGAGTCGTTCCCTGCCTCTCAGAGCTACCAAGGAAGATCTGTCTGTGACAGGGATACTGCCAGAAGTATGTAGCTAAATGTTTAACTTGGGTTTTTAAAGGATATGGGGTGATGGAAGAGTTGGACTAAAGACATCTGTTTTCTGACATTGAGCAAGCAAGCTGATTCCCCTGGCCTCTGGTTAGAAAGGGAGATGTCTTTGTCCTAAAGAAGAGCTGAGATCTGTGGTGTCCCCAAGAGCCTTGGAGAGAGTAAGCTGTGTTGTACAAATTATTCTGGCCAAAGCATGGCAGGACAATGTTATGACTTAATCATCCTGCATCTGGGTCCTTGCCCAGCTCTCACTATATTTTCAAACCTTCACAGACTCCCCTCACCTTCCTGTTAACTTTTTCTTAAGAGCCTTCTTTCTGGCTGTCAAATGCTGTACATTTCTTTCCATATCCATGGTCTCTGACACATCCATAGCCAGACTCAAATGGCACTAACTCTGAAAGAGTTGCAGGCCCACTCCATCCAGACTCCCACAGCCAACTCCCAGCACAACATCACAGATGATATGCAGAGGTGTGGACAGATGCACAGAAACAAACACTTGCTTTGAATTACATTGGTCCTGTCCATATTTTTTGTTCACATCTCCAAAATGGAGTTTTAGCATCTGAAGTCAGTATGCAAGGAGTTCCAGAGGGACTTCTTCTCCTGACCATATTGATAGACAGTTGACAAAAAGAAGGGAGAACTTTTCCCTCCTTTTGCTGGCTTTGCTCCTGTCCCTATAGGGAAAAAGGAAAGCACGATCTACATAGAGTTCTTTCAGACTGTCCCATATGAGAACCCAGGCTTGAATGCCTTGTAAAACAAGCCTTTAGTTTAACAGGCTCCATCTATTGACTGTATCATATTTGCCTTTATGAATATTTCATGCATCTTCCCCGCCTCTTTCCACACTCATTTGTTAAACAGAACACACTAAAACTGGGGGGAAAAAATGCTTTCAAGGGGTATTTGTTTTAAAGACTTACAGGATGATGTAGTCAAAACCATATTTTTAAGGCTTAGCAGAATAAAACATCAGAGATTAAAGCAAGGAGAGAGCCAATTAACTACGTTACATAGTAACAGAACAGTCAATAAGTCATAAATCCATCAAGTTGTCTTGGTGGTGAAAAGCTTTTAAGCAGAACTAGATAAAAGGTATTCCGAAGACATGCACCATGTATTAAAAGTATCTTTAATGCACACATTTTAAAACTGTTTAAAGTACAGAAATTAAAGTCTCTTTGCAAGTGCAGAGAGCCATCTTTGTAAGAAATTAATATATATAAGTTTTTCACTTATATCTCAACAAAACAGAAAGAGGGTTCAGCAATGCAGAAACTGTAACTACAGGACAAGCAGAGCTCACTATGAACAATTTTTCTTCTTATTTAAGCTGCACAGGATGATCCTGCTTTAAAATTTAGACCATAGGCTTCTTTACTAAAATGCATTTAAACATAGGACTTTCTTTCCTAGCATATGATCTTGTAGTGGCCATCATCTGTAACAATAACAATATTGTCAACAAGATTAGACTAAAAATGTTTGCAGTTCTGCATGCCCACAGATGGTAAGTGACAGAACACTCTGGCAATGAGTGTAGCTTTTGCTCTTACAGCCACCTGCATGTCCCACTATTCTTTTACTTGACTCCTTTCCATATTGTTCTCTGAGCACTGGTGAAATTGATCCTGAGTGGACCACGTAGTCCTTTATGTAGAAGTGGGGAAGAAAATCATGTAGCACAGATCATGAAAGGGGCCCCTAGTCCAAGTTCCACTTGCAGAAGATATTCTAGTAATGAAGCAGAAGGGAGACAAAATTATGCATCCCAACGAACTCACTGCCAGAGGAGCTTTTGAGCAATGAACTTAATTTTTCCTTCCACTGCACTGTAACAAAGCTCAGCTTCTCCAAAAAACATCTATGGAATTATACTCGAGAACAACATTGATGGTATAGACTAGAGAATGAGATTCACTGTATTTAAAGGAAACAATTGAGGAAGATTACAAAAGGAAGGGCAAACTCAAAGTCTTTAGCTCTCACTAGAACTATTCATTTCCTTAGCAAGGCAGAAAATTGGATAGCTCTCCTTCTGTTCATAATTTAATGGCTTGTGTTCAGTCACAGCCCTACCTACCTGCTTAAAAGCAAATCATATGTAGCAGTGATACACATTCATTACCATCCTCTCTCAAGATAATTTGACAGTTCCATGGCATGGTGCCACAGTTGGTCGTTATCTCTATCCCCAAGTATCACACTCTGCAAGATATTGCAGAGACAAAGAAATTGCTGGTAGCTCCATTTGGCTTTCTTCATCTGGTCAGCATCTACTCCAAAGGAAAGTGCTCCAGGGATTTTACAGAGAGATGCAGGAATAAATCAGCCTCACTGCTTTCATAGTGGGGTTTGTTTGTGTGTGTGTGTGTTTGTGTTTTTTAAAAGTGTTAAATATTTGCAGAAGGAGCAGTTAACTGGAAATCGTGAAGCAGAAAATCTTACCTTTAAATAATGGAAACTGCCCCTACTTCCTCCCACCAACTGAGATTTTATCCCTTGTGGCTTTCTCAGAGGACTCAGGGAAGCCAGTAAAGAAGATCTACAGGAACTATTATTCAATCCTCCTTCTTCCCAATAAAAGTTTGCTGTTATCCCGGTATGCTCCACCACAGTTAATAGCTTACAAGTCCAAATAATACATTTATCATAAAAGTGATGTTATAAAGAAGAAGAAGAAAAAAGAATAAATCTCCAACTCCACCATTTTCTGTCTTTTTTTTTTTTTTTTTGGTCAAATGCCCCACCATTTAAACTCAATTTGCATGATTTACTCTGCATATGTTTTTTCTCTGTCTCCAAGCACAGAATTATCTCCTATTGAGGCTGGTATCAGCTGCTGGTGCTTGCAGATTGTCTTTGTCCTTTCCAACCTGCAAAATATCATCTGCAGAATCCAAATCAGTGTCTGTCTATTCTCTTATCTTCTACTTCTTTTACCCATCAATAGCCAAGCTGTGCTGTTCTACGACATATTGTAGGAAGGAACTGATAAGTACATCAAACAGCATTCACAGACTACACACAAACATGTGCCACTGACATTTTTTATTGCCTGTGACAAGCCACCCATCCCCACTCAGTCATTCCAGATGCATAATGCAGATCTCAAGCCTATTCCACTGTAGGTACTCTTTATTATAAATAATTTATGCATATATAATCAGAGGTAGAATTTGAAACCATATGCACACAAAAAGTACATTTCTTTCTGCTATTGTAAAAAAGCCAGAGATTACTATGAAACTATAGACACTGGAGAACTAAATAAAACAATTAAATATGCAGGTTCAGACGATCTTCCATGATTTAACAGCAGCAGTTTTAAGATTTCCCCTTAGCTAAGGTGTATTAACTGGACTTACGTGACTTCCACATCTGTAGCTCTGCAATGCAACACCTACATTGTGTAAAATTCACACCACTGATCTAGCTTGTGCTCCGGATGACAAGGTGTTCATACACGGTTGGTTGTTGAAGATTAGTTGAAGCAAGTAAACTCTTTAAATTACTTGGGTTTTTTGTGACCTGCTCATTGCCATCTGAAGCAATCTATGTGTTTTGCAAACACCTACAAATTTCCCAGTGATCGCTATCCACTTAAACAGAAGTTCACAAAGCATAAAGCAACTTGGATGAAAGTTAGTGCAGAAAACGTGATCATTGGACCGCTTCTGTAGATTGAGGCTGGGTTTGTCACACAAAACTTAAGTGTTATTCACTGCAAGCAAGGAAAAGATATCTTGGGCCACTCTGAGCTGCTCAGGAGAGAAAAAGAAGTTAATTTCTTAATTATCTCATAGGTTCCCCATGAGATTTGAGTAAATGCCCTAACCTCTGGTCACAAGTTTCCTTCTGTGAAATGATGTTCATTCTCACTTAGGTGCTGTTCTTCAGGCTTTTTGTAAATGGCTAGAGAAACCAAACCAAAACTAAACTGAAGTTCACTACTCTAATGAGTCATGTACCTAAATCTGATCTGGTCAAATTTAGGTTTTACTGCAATATATCACCTAGATTATCCATTCCATAGCAATGCATATCACATGTGTGCATTTAGTATCCCCACAGTGGCGAAACTGGAAAAATGTGATACAGGCTTTAATATTAAGTCAAGATTACTGCAGATCAGGTTTCACATATGTTTTGATTATGGTTAAATTTTTCACTCTTATTTTAGTTTATCATATTCCACACACATTTAAAATGGGAACTAATCTCTTGCAACTGTTAATCTGCAATCATTTCCCCAATACTGAGCCCCCAAAAAGGCACTCTGGAAATAATTATGAAAAGAAGGTATAGGAGTCTGTTTTTTAGGTTTGAGCTGTGACTGACAAACTGTTCTGTTGTTCATAAACGGAAAACATCTGTAAAGATGTAAGCCATCAGGAATGATAACCTCTGAACTCTCACCCCACGCTGAGCTCCAGTAAATGACTGCACCTATCTCTCCTGCCAAGTGTAACACGATACAGATGTGGAGTTTGCACCATAGGCTGTTTGTCTGGGCTTCAAATCTTGAAGTTAGATTGGGATGATGCTTAAAACAGCAAACAGGGGATCACAACAAATTAAAATTAATAAAGTGAGAGCAGTAACTATTGTTTTATGTCAGTTTTGAAAGATTAAAGATTTTTAGATAGCAAAATAAAATATGTGCCAATTTTCACTAGAGCCTTAAGGAAAGATTCCAGCTGAGTCTTGCAGAATAATGTAAAGTCACCAGCTTCTATGTAAATTTAAAAAAATCCAGAAAAAAAAAGCAGCATAACCTAAATTTTTCTGGATAGACAATTAATACCTGCTGTAGCTGAACTATATGACACAGTAATTAACAGCATACAGGGTAATGAAATGTCAGCCTTCAGTCTCATAAGGCATAGAAAGCCCTGTAGTAGTGTACACATCACCAAAATACAGCCACAAATCCTCCTCCAATACTTTTTCCCCCCAGGTCCAAGGTTCGACAGGAAACACATTCCATAAACCTTTTAATTTAGCTTGGCCCTTTTTAATGAGAAAGGATGTTTTTAAAGAGACATGTGCCTTGGTTTTCCTTCCCCTTCTAGTGCATGTATCAGCCAAATAAATATTATCAAAGGATTAAATGTCTTGTGCTACTCTAGGATATTTCATCTGAGTATATCCAAAGCGCTTTACAAACTTTAATTAATCCCCCACTGAGAGAAGCACTGATAGACATGTTTGGCAGCTGAGTAAGCGGCCAGAGGCAGCAGGTACGAGTGTCTCTCATGGCTGCACAAGGAGTGAGCAACAAGGCAGGAGTGTGACTCCAGCCATCCCCTGCCTTCATGGCTGCTAGGTAGCAAAGACAATGATTTCGAGCCTGTGTGTGGGCAATGGACACGTCAACTCTCTCACCCCATTTAGTGACACTCATAGAGTGTCTTCACCATCAACGACTGGGACAAAAGCCATGACGTTCTCCAACTGTGTATATGAGTTCCTTCAGGGTCAAATCTCTCCATTCACCTTCCAAAGGTTTTGACCTTGGCTCCCAGCTAGGACAGAAGTGGGCAGTGGACTTCCACTAGCAGCAAACCAGCATGGCAAAATGTGGAATGTCTGAAACCTGCCTTCTGATGTCTCATTTAAGACACTTCAATTACGTTATTTCTCCGGATGTCAAAAATGATCTCCAGAGCACACATGATCAGCCTGTACCTGAGACTACAAGGGTTTGGGCAGGCCTTTTTCTTTCCTTTCCTTCTTTACAAAAACGTGTCAAAGACATAATTTATTACAATGAAACTGTGAAAGTACAAAACAAAACTGACATCTCCTCACTTCAAGTGCCTCTGCACCTAGAAGACAGGAGATAAAAAGGCAATTGATATGGGCAAACAAACCCATATTTTATGTCTTTCCCCTGTTTTCCAGACTGTAATGGGCTGCCATCCGAAGCTCAGAGGACTTCTGCCTGATTTATATGCATTTTTTAAGCAAGCTTCACAGTTTCAGATTTGTAGCAGGACCGGCAGCAACAGGACCCGTGTTAGTAGGTTCAGGTCATTAAAGCACACGGCTGTGTGCCATTGCTCCCTGGGAGCCATAGAGTGAACAGTAGCTGGGGTAGGAGTTTTGGAGTATCTCAGTATGGCACTGCTCACTGGGAGTGTTTTGTGATTCATTGACAAGATGGAGAACAACGGTGCTCCCAGCATATTGCTTTGGTTTGGTCTGTTATTAGACTTCTCTCCTTTTCTTTCTTCTTTTGTTGTTTTTGTTTTGTTTTAATGGCCCTGAGTACATTTCTGCCAAGCCAGCAATGGTGACCTCTGAAGCAACATATAACGCTGTACATATAGTTTCAGCCTTCAGGCCCAGGCTCTGCTCCAGCTGGGATATGTCTCTCTAGATGTCATGAATGAACAGATGCCAGGCAGGAGCATCCAAGCATTGTTTCAGATTTACCAAGGGAGGACTGTGCAATTTATTCCCACGTTTATGCAAGCTCCTGAGGTTTCTAGAGAATCACAACCCACAGAATCACAGAATCTTAAGGTTGGAAGGGACCTCGAAAGATCATCTGGTAGAACAAAGGACCACATGATGACAAAATTTTGCACAGTACCATTTTTCTGGCTGAATCCTGAATAATGAAGGAAATGAAAGGGATATGCAGTCATCAGTTTTCAACAGCCCTGGAAAAGGGATTCTAATCCAAAATACATGCATTAAACCGACTGGAGTTTTAAAAACTGGTAGACTAAGCTGTCAAGACTCTTGGCTTTCCATTCTGAAATGCAGGATTTGGCTCCCCAGAGAGACAGCTTGTGCTTGGAAAGGGTTGCATAAATACATGTGACAGATTTGTCCTGCCAGGCCGGTGGACAAAGCCTCAGCACAGGCCTGCTGGCACTTTTCAGGAGCAGGAGTCTCTGTGAAGTGAGGCTATGGCATCATCCTTGACTTGAGTGTTTTGATAAACCTGGCAATGAGTCTGAATCGTGAATCATGGCACGGAGTAGGCTGCAGCTGTACCCTGAAAACTGTGTCTGGGTGTTGGCGATGAGTTATGTATCAGTGTTACAGTGTCATCAGGATGCTAAATATACTTATTATCCAACAATGATGGGGTAGGATCTGAGATATGTCTTGTATCTAGCTCTAGAGAGCCAAGTTGAGCCTTGTGCTAGGATCTGAATCAGATGTCCTCACTTTGAGTGGGTTTGATGGTAGTAGGAAGTTGGAAGGTCTCAGACATGCATGCTACATTGCTCTGCCAAACCTGTGCATCTGGTTTTTGAGTGCAAGCAATAGCATCATAGTACTGAACACTTAGGGCAGAAAGGAAACGTCCTCTGATATTCTGTGCTAACACACGGATGCAGAGAAAGGCAGGTAGCTTTTTTTCTCCTCTGCGATTACAATAAGATTGTCCTTGTTGACAAGGTGAGTTGACAATTTTGCCTATGTAATTCTTGGCATGCATAGAAGGAAGAAGAGTTGAGCCAGTATCCATATGCAACACTGTTCTACACCTTCTCAAGTTTATCTGGCCAGCAGCCTTCTCAGGAAATAAAAGCAATAGTCTTGGGAGCAGCATAATGAATAGTAAAAATAACATCAAAAGTGAGACATCCAAAGAAGGATGTACAAATATATTTATAAGGAATAATTAATAATCTTTGGTGTAGGTCTAGCAATTGCTTTACTGAATGCTGTTTAATGTTAGGAGGTGTTATAGGTATTTGGGGATTCTTTCTGAAATTTCAAAATTCAGGCCAGATTCACTGAGAGCTTCTGACTGTACACTCAATTCTCAAAGACCTTGTTTTAGTCTTAGATGGAAAACTATAAATCCTCCTCTCTGGTCTGGATTCTGAAACCTGCAGAACTTAACCAAGATATGTTTATGGTGATTATCAAGTTTCAATGGATATTCCCCAGTTCATTGAAATGCGAACAAATTGAAACTAACTACTCACATTGACCATCACCAAAGAGTAAACCTGAAATGCACTTACCATTGATTCTGCAGAATCAGTCTACTACTTCTTACTTGACCTCATTTTATTGAGTATTACCAAGTTTCAAACTAAGAGGCTTTCCTACAAAAGACAGGAAGAATCACATAAATAATTCTGGAGTGGAGAGAGGGAATATGAGTAGTCTAATGCTGTTGTTCTTCCAGATAAGCTTTTCTTGGTCCTGTACCTGACTGTGGCAAGATTTGAATCCCTCTGACTACAACTGAGTCAATAGGAAGGAAACTGTAAACTACATCTGTGCCCCTGACCTTGACACCGTTTTGGATGTAGACATTGCTTCTCATTTGAAAGTTTTGCCCACCATTTCTTACACTTTCCTAATCCAAGGATTACTTCATCTTTTGATACAATCTCTGAAGTATATTGGTTAATGTTTCCACATGGGATTTCCTTTGTGATTAATACAGCTTTTCTTTTCAGATACCATTTTGCTCCTTTCTGATGTCACATAGTTTGCTAAATCAACACTTTTCATGTTAAGAAACATGAAATACATGAAGGTGTTGAAGTTCTCAGTTCCCATATACTATAACCGAGAATGTGACTGGATCCAGTTAAAGATGGAGAGTGATAACTAATCTTTTGCATGAAGTCCTGAGCAGTGATGAGACCTCTTAACTTGTCTGTAATATATATTAGAGTTGTTTTATTTGGTCCTGCTGTGTACTATATGCAAAAGTCCTGAGCAAGTTCTTAGAGTAGGTTCTTTAGCATTCAGGTTTTCTTAGCTTTTGACAGAATCACTTTCTGGACAGTAACTGGAAAGGAAATAAATGGACATTTCTCCCTAAAGTAAAGATGAGTATAAAAGGTACCTAGATATTGAGAAGATAAATACTTCATTATATATACACTATAAATGCTTTTTCCTAAAAAGGAAAAAAAAAAAAAAACCAACCAAACCTCAGTTTATTAAAATTGCAGTAGATAAAGCAGAAAAAGATTGAAAGACAAATGAGGCAAAATTCCCTCCTAAAAGAGCAGATTAAGTGCAGAACCTGGAATTCAACCCAAGTGCAGCATTTTACAGCTAGGCTGAATTGTCTCATGCTTTTAAGATTCCTATTCTGTCTCTGATCACAGAATGGCAGGGGCTGGAATAGACCTTTAGAGATCATCCAGTCCAACTCCCCTACCAAACCAAGTCCCACCTAGATCAGGTCACACGGGAACATGTCCAGGTGGATTTTGAAGACCTCCAGAGAAGGAGCCTCCACACCCTCCCTGGGCAGCCTGGGCCAGGGCTCACTCACCTCAACAGTGAGTTTTCCCTTATGTTTAAATGGAACCTTTTGTGTTCCAGCTTCTTTCCATCACCCCTTGTCCTGTCACTAGATACAATGGAAAAAAAGCGCTGCCCCAACCTCCTGATAGCCACCATTTAGGTATTTGTAACTATTAATGAGATTAGGTTGACTGAAGAACTGGAGTGTAAACCAGACTTACATGACTGTAACAATAACACAACTACAGCCTTTGTTTAAGCTCATAATGGTCATACTAACATTTGTTCAGTCTTGGATTATTTTGAAGTGACTTACAGAATCCAGTCATTTCCCTTATTTCACCTTGTTTACATAACTCCTTATTTTTCCCCCAGTATTTAAACAGTAGCCATCTTATTTCCATAGTTCTTTTTTGAAGAGAAGACAGATCAGTTGTGAAATGTGTTTCTAAGCAAGATCTTCAGATTTTTCCCTGTTTTGCCACTAGGTTTGGTGGAGACATGAGGAAACCAAAGTAAGTGGTAATACTAGAAGTAAGGAGTCTCTTGACTTAAAAGCAATCAGTTTAACTACCTAACTAATAGCTGCTAATAGCTTTTTTCTGTCTCTTCAAACAAACAAAATGCTCTTAAGAATTTTCTTACAAACCATTTTTTTTCTTTTAATAAAAACTAATTACTTTTAAAAAAGGACATAAAAATGCAAATAGGAAAATATCTCCATAAATTGCTGCATAGCTTTATTTGTCATTGTTATTTATTACAGTATTTGTGCTAGTTATTCATGGAGATTCTAGATAAGCCTGGAGACCGCTGCTGAATAAGGCATTAAAATTAGCTCTTCTGCCCATCCCTACTGAACCCGAAGCTCCTCTATTAAATCCCTTCATGACATGAGTAAATAATTTCTTTTTCTTTGTAAGTTGGTGTTATCCTTGTTTTACACTTGGGGATTCATTTACACTCCATTTTGTCCATTCACTCTGATAGTGCTTATAACTGCAAGACAACATGTTTCTTTCCCAGAATCTCAGCAGAGTCTTTACAGGCTGCTGCCATAACACTGTGATAACGAGATTTAAAAAAATGAAAACAAATCAAAGGGAAAAGATACCATACATCATACACTACAGTAGAAAGAGGCCTAAAGGACTGGCTATTATCCCCTCTACTATTTGTAGTTAATGCTGGAAAGGAGGTGATTCTTCTCCATCTTAATATCATCTATGGCAGCATGTTTAATTGCATCAATTCAATCTTCTGTTCTTACCATAAGCCTCATTCTTCCAAATAGCTCTCAAGAAGAGGTACTGTCGGGAAATGCTGTCAGAACCTCCCCCTACTCTCTCAGGGAAACAAAATGCTCTTTCCTCTACCCTACTGCCTCCCCTGGCTTCTTAGGATGACAAGTACTTTCAGACATCGAAATCATTCAAGTATCTATCAATATGGACAAGTAAAATCAACTGAAGTCAACTCTGATTCCATTTTTAGATTAAGCTATTTCCTGTATCCCAATGGGAGGCTGAGCACAGCACAGAAACCATGGAGAACAACAGCAAGAAAAGGGCAGGGCTTAGCTTTAGTACTTCTGTAAGGTCCATTTCTGAATTGCATGCTGTACTTTGGGAATGCTGTTCTTCTGCTGTGACATTCATTCAGTGGTAGGCTGTCCCATGACTGACCAGAGTGTGTAGGGCAGGGAAAATGAAGCCATTTCTTGGTTCAATCTTTAATCATTGCTTCCCCATCCAGCTCCTACACTTCCTTCTGTCTTTTGACAGATGTTTCTTGGTCTTCTCATCACAGGCCTAAGATCATAAGATGCTTTGCTTCCTTCATCCCTGAACAGCATTTCCTATACCTTCTGCTTAAGCCAAACACAGATCTTACTTGCCTCTTTCTTTCTCCCAGTTAACTCTTACTCATTATTGTTGCATTGAACCCTGCTATCTGCCTTTTGCTGTTCTTCCTACATTCTTGTCCATGGTGACCTATCAAAATTCAGCAGCAAAAGGTTTTTATTATTTCCATTGCCACTACTTGTTTAGTTCTGAATTCTGAGATATAATTCATAAGGACTTGCTGCCTGTCAACTTTTAATACTTCAAATTGCCTATCTGCTCTCATATAATCATAAAACCTTTTAACATTTCACTTTCCCCCCAGGAAAATGTATCCCAGTCACAGAAATGTGACCTTCAGATGCTTTTGTGAAGGCTGAAGGAAAGAAATCATTCAGACTGTCAGAAACATTATCAATCCCACTGTCACTAACTTCCCAGTCATGCTCTTTAATAGCTAGGTAGCCTCATTACCTTGCCGTTTGCTTCAGCTTCCTTGGGACAGTGAAATAAGGGTGTTTAATTTCCTTGGCATTTTTGGTTTTTGTGTTCATGTCAGCAATTCCTGTAAACCTTCTTCAGGTCTCCATGTTTTAAGTAGGTCTTCGTCTTCAGGGCTGGAGTAACCATTTAGGCTTCCTTCAGCTTTTGTCTCTTTTTATAGATTAGAGGAAAAAAATCAGTTTGTAACCGAGTATCATGAACAGCTTGCCTTATTAACAGGTTAAAACAAAAGAAAAAAACAATCCCTGCAGTGTGGGTTTCAACCACTGGAACAATCCACAGCCAGACTGGTAAGTGATGGGAAGAACTATGCAGCAGAGTGCAGGGCTGCACCATTACCAGTGCCTGGTCAATATTGTTGATGGACTTGATGGTCTCACTCAAGCTATAAATGTGTGGTCACATCAGGAAGTTGTTGGTGAACAAAAGGCCAGAGTAATTGTCATGATCTAAGGTTTTCTGTTCCAGCGAACTTTCCTTTTATGAATTGCTCCATGCTTCTTCAACTGGTAGTGAGATTATTCACAACTAAGCCTACATATGACTTTGAGGCAGTTGACAAGATTGGCAGAAACAACAAGGAAATTACAGCTTTGTTGTTATATCAAACAGGCTTAAACAGAAAGAGAATTTGAAACTGGAGGTAATGATCCAGTCATATGAAGAATGTCAGGAGAACCAGGTCACAGAATCACAGAATCTTAAAGGTTGGAAGGGATCTCAAAAGATTATCCACCTCCCTGTCAGAGCAGGACCACCTACAGTACATGAGGTTAATTTTCAAAGAATAAGACTTGAGGCCACGTTGAAATGTTACCTGTTCAGTGATACAGCTTCTGGGATCATTCCATCCCTCTTTCTATGGCACACTATATTTTATGTGGCTTTCAGGCTCTTTCCATGTATTTTTCACTTGTTATAGCGTTCTGGATAGAGGTGACCTAGGGAATAGGACATCTTACAGATAGTTTGTAAACCGTTTCACTGTATAAGCACCTATCACACACTTGCATTGGACTACAAAAGTTTGGACTGGGCATCCTATACCTTCCCTTCCAAGTCTGGATCCTATATCCAAAAATAGCTCCTGAGTTTTGAATTGTTAGTGCTTTGGAGCACCCACATATCTGAAATGTGAATACAAACAAGGAAAAAGTTGCACGCACAAGAAAATCACTAAATTTGAACTAAGCCCTGAGGACTGAGAGGAGCTCCTCCAACTGCAGACACAAAAGGGGTTGGAAGGATGTCAACCTTTATGAATTGTCACTAAAATTTGTGTACTTCAGCCTTCAGTGATCAGTAGATCTATGAGTTCCAGGCATCACACGAGTTTTAATCTTACATTTGAAGAAGGAGTTATTTGCCCAGCCTCTGACAAATGAGAAAACAAGCAGGTGTAAGGCAAGCCATTTATCAAGTCTGGATATCAGTGAGTATTCATTGCTCATTTTAGCCCTCGTGGTTTCTGTAGCCTTTCTCCTTAATGCTCTCTTTAATTTGCCTTACATGCTATCCCAGTTTGCTATTTTGAAGCTGATTGTTGAGGTCCTCCCTTTTGCTCCTTTCTGTAGCTTTGATTGTCATTTTAATTCTCCCTGTAGCATATTTCTGACCCCAGCTAATATAGTGAAGCCCAAATTGTACTCTAACATTATTTTCTCAATCTCCCTTCCAAGCTATATTCAAACCCAGCCTTGTTTCTTTGCCTGTCAGTTGATGTCCAGATTGAATTAGAAAGCACTCTCATTCCAGATTTAGAAATATATTTCCTCTACTTAATGTAATCTTGTCTGTGTCTGGGTAATTAAAATCATCTCTTACTACCACTCAGGTTCATTTACATGTTTTATCTTTTAAAATTTATACAATAATTACATAAAACACTATGCTTCAATGGGCCAGCTGGATGGGGTACAAATAGTATGGCATATCTTATTATGGAAGCATACCTCCAGTTACGAGCACTGACTCTACCATTTCCAGGCTTTGCTATAATCACAACTGAGTCATCCTTCACAAATAAATCAACACACATTTGGGTATCTGCTTCTCTCAAGAACTGACAACTTTTTTTTTTTTGATGGAGTTCCTGAAGATCAAAGACCTAAGAAGGTTCAAAAGTTCTGCATGTTTTATCTACCCAGCTGTTCAATTGCACAGTTAAAGCAATAACTACACTTACTTCACAATGTAGGAGGGCATTGTAGAGAACACAGAAACAAGACAACTAGTACTGAAAACATTACATAGGCTTTCTTGATATAAGGGGAAAACCAGCTATGATTCCTTCTTACTGTATATTTCACAGACAGAAGAGAAGGCTGAGGGGGATGTTATTAACATTTACAATATCTAAAGGGTGGTTGTCAGGAGGTTGGGGCATCCATTTTTCTATGATATCTAGCAACAGGACAAGGGGTAACGGGATGTAGCTGGAACACAAAAAGTTCCACTTAAATATAAGAAAAAACTATTTCACTGTGAGGTGAGGGAGCCCTGGCCCAGGCTGCCCAGAGGGGTGGTGGAGTCTCCTTCCTTGGAGGTCTTCAAGACCCACCTGATCTAGGTGAACCTGATTCTGCAGGAGGATTAGACTAGATGATCTCTAGAGGTCTCTTCCAGCTGCTATCATTCTATGACTCTACCATTCTATGATAGGCTTTTTAACAATTTAAACATTGCTTTGCTCTTGAGCAGCTACCTTCCTTTCCTGTTTGCTCTTCTTTTTTTCCTTTTCTTCTCATTTTCCACTCTCTTTTATAAAAGCTTACCTCATATCTTTTCTCTACGTGCTTCTCAGCCCTTCCCACAGTCTCTTCAGTAATTTTCAGAGCCAGCAGAGAGAAGACAGTGCATCCTCTCCTCCCCTGATGAAAATAGCAGCATTGAAAAAAGCCCCCCAATGCTGCCACATCTGGAAGACAAACAAATTTGGTAGCAAAGTACCCAAAGATGGCACACCTACAAAAAAACATTATTTCCCCACAACTGTTGTTTGCTCATGTTCCAAATGTGATCCTCTTCACAACAGGAATATATTTTATTCCATTCTGACTGCTGTTATCAACTTCAGTGCCTGCTTGCTTTTGAGACCTTCCTATTAAAACAGGTTAGAATGAAGTTCTTTGTACAATGCTAACAGTAATTTAAGAGCTGGCTTTTCTTTTGTGAGGAGATTTTTGTGAAGCTAGGCTATTTCAGCAATCAACATGAAAAGATACCAGAATAATAATTTCCTTAAAGCTTCAATTTCTTGGACTTTACAGTTTTATTGTGAAACATAATAAATTATTTCACTTTTTAATGAAAGCTCCTTTCTCTCCAGTTCTGAAGTTTAAAAAATATTTCTCTATACATGTAGAAAAATTGTAAGTAATTTGATTTGTCAAACCACAAAAGATAGCAAAGCCATCTAAAGCAACCTTAATTATCCAGTTACTCGTGAGACAATGCACCTCATCTGAAGTGACTGAAAATTTTAAGGCTTTCCTTGAAAATAAATCAGCTTAGAAGATTTTGACAGTTATATTCAGCCTCCTTTGATAGTCCACCACTCTCCTATTCATTCAGCTTCACACACTGCTTAAAGAACAGGAAAAGATCTCTTGTGTTGAACCATTTAGCTTCTTTGTCAAAATATTAAAAGATACCAACACACTGCAGTTGTATGAATGACTTTTAAAGCAGGAGAAGTGTCTGGCCTGTGTGCTTAAACCTCCTCAAGCAGCAAAACAGACTGCATGGGAAAAAGAGCCCGTGAGATGCAGAAAGTTTGTACGTTAGTGCTGAGGTCATTTTTCATTCTGAAGCCAGATCCAAGTCAATGCAGATCCATCTGCTAGGCCCAGCAGAGGTGGAACATGGCAGCTGGAATGGTCACATCTGTTCCATTAACATGTACTCATGTTTTACCAAAGGGCTGCTAGTTAAAATATGCATCTTTTTCTTCTTCAGTTCCTCTCCTTCAAAGGCACAGCTATTCATCCTCCATTCCTTTTACAAACATTTGATGAATACAGATCCAAATCTGACTGCTTTTCTTGAGATCTGATATTCCTGACATAAAATCTGAAGGATCAAAGTAAAACATTCATTAAGTTTGTCCAGCATTGTCATAATCATCTTTTTAAACGGAATACGGTACTTTAAACATCAAAACCCACCTTTTTCATCAAGTAAGGGAACACTCACTTCTATTTACCTGATGGCTCGAGATGTTTGTCAGAAGTTTTATCAGACTGGGGAAATGCAAATACTGTTTAGATATCTTGAAATATGAAAGGGCAGCATGCTTATTAGGCAGACAGCCTTTTATTTCCTTACTGAGGCATGTCATCATGTTCTGGGTCCTCAGGGAGACATCTCCAGGAAGCATAAAAAATGCAGTTCCTAGAACTAAGGATTTCAATCTTTTGTCTCTCTAGCATTCAAGAAGATAACCTTTACAAGAAATGTCAGTCTTGGTGTTAAGTACCAATTGACACTTGTATACTGTTGATTTTTTTAAGATTTTTTATTAAATCTGTCCAGGTCATAAATATATACTTGTACAACATGGCAGTATGAAGCTGAGGTAAAGATGAGGAACCTACCAATAATTCTCAAAAATACAGGTTATTTTATGACATCTGTAGTGTTTTTTCAACAACGAAACTAAGAGAGAGGGGAAGAAATATTGAATATCGTATTTTTCTCTTTCTTCAGTGAACACTTATGAACAGAATGAGGACAAGGGCTTTGTATATGTAGTCTGCTAGGTATGTAGATAGAGGCCAGTTATAAATATGAGCAGTGACATCTTACAGCAGGGTGTGGGGGGGGAAACATCCTGGGTAATCAATTTAAAATGACAGTCAGTATCACGAGACACATGATATTAGCTACAGTGACAGCATTATCTGGGAGAGAGGAGGGTTTAGTTTCCATTAGGAAACCCTATTTCCCAGAGATTTGGAACCTGACATAATAACTGTTAAAACTTGGCATTCAAAAAAGTTTTCCATTCACTAGCATAATTTCCCCTTGAAGAACTGATGACCAAAACTGAGATGGCTATTTTAGGAGAGATGAAGACGGAAAGGAGAGGGGAAAACACCACCCACTATAGTAATATCAGAGGTCTGTTTGCTTTCCATTAGCAAAGGGAGCTGCAGTCTTCTGAAAACAAGCACAAGCTGTAGCAACCAGAACCATTTTATGGCATAGGCACCATAGGTAGCTGGCAAGGGTAATAGGATTGTCTACTTAATATCTAAAGAGCTCAAGACTACGAGCTAAAGAGAAGTGAGGAAAGAGGTGCTGCATGCCTCACACTCACTCACAGTCTTATATTTTGCCCCTCCAGTTTTTACTGTCTCCCAGGGCCCATTCTGCTGTGGTCTTGCTACACTGTTAGCACATTTTATCCAGATGCACAACTTTCTGAGGCAGAACATCTTCAGTGTTTCACACCCAATAGTCTTATCTAGTTTTTAAAACAGCCTAGATAGGGGCTTGGAGGGTTGTAAAAGGAGATTATAAAAGGGCACTACCAGAGAGAAAGTTTATCACCCAAAAAGTAAAACAAACGTGACAGATGTGATGAGAGAGCAAGAGATAGGAGGACTGCTGTCCCCAGTGACGGGCCTATTAATTGCATATGGGAAGATTAACTGAGCAGCCAAAAGGTCAGGCAGGAAGAGTCTGGTCTCATGACACCCCATCCAGTTCTATATCCACCAGACCTTCCTTCCTCCTGAGATGCAGTAGAAGGTTTGTTTTTGGTTGTAGGTGGTTCTCTTTTTTTTTTTTTTTTGTCTGAGAAAACACTCCAGAAACAATCCTGGCTTTGCCATGCAGACCTGCTGCTCACAGAGCCTTCCAAGTTGTCACCAAATCAAATCTATGTAATACTGTTAACTTTGTTCCAAGATGCATCTCTTTTTTTTTTTTTTCCATTCCTTATGCTTATAAGCCTTTTTAACACTTTCATAGATACTTTAATAGAATGGCAGGGTTGGAAGGGACCTTTAGAGATCATCTAGTCCAACTCTCCTGTACACAGAATATCATCTACCACTGAAATCACTAAGCAGTTAAATTTTACTCAGACTGCTATTGAATATTATCAGTTGAAGGATTTAAGGTGGTCTTGATTAATGGGCAAATCTTAAAAGACAGAGACTTGGTTTGGAAAAACATCTGCAAGTTCAGACAGTGATACATATCCAAGGCTCTGAAGCCACTGCAATTGGGCTGTAAAACTGACAAAAACAGGGTCTGTTAATGAGATTTCTGGCAAACTGTCTGCTAATCCCAACCAAAATAGAGAGAAGCTTCTCATCAATACATCAGCATTTCTGGTCCTAGTCCTAAGTAGATCTTGTAAATAGGCAATAAATACAGAAGTAGGTTTGCCCACATATTCTTACAGTCCCTTAAAGTGCTGAAGTTGTTTTAACTCCCAAAAATGAACAGAAAGATCCAAGACATCTTATTCTAAGTGGCTTGCTCAGCCTTGCCCTTACAGTGCTGGGCTGATATCCTCAGCTATTGAGCTGAATTCTGCCCCAGAATGGTGCAACTGCACTCCCATTGTATACTTCAGGTGAAAATCATCCAGCTGGAATCTGGAAATGTAATAGGAAAAAATGTGTGTTTTTCCCTTCTTTCAAACTTCTGCACAATATTGAATTCTTTTCCTTAAAAGAGATGAAATGGATCTATAATCTGACCTTGGAGGTGGTGTTAAAGAAAACCCCAAATGTATCCACATCCTCTGTAATATATAAACAGGGCTGAATGTAATTAAATGACTATTAGAAAAAAAACCAAAACAACAAGAAATCATAAAGACCCTGACACATGTTGAAAGGTGGATGCTTAATTTGCCACTTGCCCTTGAAATTCTGGGCAGAGCATTGAAATTCGTCACCAACTTGGCAATTAGAGGCTTGTTCCGCTTCTTAAGTGGACAGGGAAAGAAACAGGAAAAAACTGCAGCAAGACCTTACATTTTTGAGATGCCACTGAGCTGTTGAGCTGCCTCACCCAAGTTTCCTTAGAATTTGCAAAGAGCAGGGAAGTTCATCTGATAGGCTGTTTCTTTCCTCTGTGTTCAGCCTCCAGTATGCTCTTCTCTGTCTTAACTCAGGGAAGAGCTGTGCAACAGCACTACCATGGTCAGTAATATCCTTTTAATGTCTGAATTATAAACAGGCAGTAGTGCACAAGATTGCCAGGTAATGTGATGGTCTGACACTAAGCAAATGTGTGCCAAAAAGAAGAGGAGAAGCAGTTGGAAAAAAATCATTATGAGTAAGTTCAGTCATTTTTTCACACTGTATATTTTGTACAGAGCTAGGCTTCAGCTGGGAGATGTATATACTGCTTAGGAGTGGTTAGAGGAATACTATGAGGGCAAAAACCACCAAAATATATCAAGTCACAGAAATTAATGATGCCAGTAAATTAATGGTTCTGGACCAATTTTCATCACCTCCACGAATCAGCATCAACTCTGTGAATTATATCAGCTACAGAACCAGTCCTAAATCCCTTTTCCCTCTCTTTGATGCATCAGTTCAGTTCTTAGTCTTCATAATTACAGCAGTTATTTATTTTGCTGAATCTGTTTTAATTTATCCCTGAAACTAAGATCTCTCAGTCTCTGTTACCATAACGCTGTCACATTAACACAGTTTTAAAACTGTAAATTGAATTGTTTTGATTGATTTTGTCTGACCTTTGGAAATGAATAAAAGTACTTAAATGGTGTAATAAACCACGTTCAAGAAGCCTAAACACTGTAAAATACAAAAAAAAAAGTGCATATTTTAAGTTGAATGGAAAGATTAAAAAGTGATCCTGCTAGCAGACCCTCTGTGCTGACAAACAGAAGCTCTGCAAGCTCTTAGAGTTCAGAAAACTGCAATGACTTCAGCAGGGAAAAACCTGCAGCAACAGTTTCAAGCAGGAAAACAGTGACAGAAGGGAACAACTGATTTTACAGTTGCACTGATCCACAGACACAGTTTAAGGACCAGAAAGTTAGTTTACAAGCCCCTGTTAGATGAAGAGCCAGGCAGAGCACAGTGCTGTATCCACACCTGCTGCCTGTCCTTGGTTCAGCCATGGAAAGCTATGTGCAGTTGTTTTGCACTGCCTTTTAGGGACAAGGAAGCAGTATTGGCATGTGCAGAGAGTGCACAGTGCATGCTCTTCTCCACAGATAAGCAGGACATTCCTATCCACAGTGGATGCTTACACAAGCAGAGGAAGACTAGCACTGTGGTGGAGAACCTGGCCCCTGTTGTACAATTCCTATTTCCTCTACAAGGCCAGAGGTAGTAAAGCCTCTCAGAATGGAAGGGGAATACAAAAGTCATATAAAAACATCCAAAGGTTTTCTATGGCAGAGGGGAAATTCAATAAAGAGCTTTGAATCAAATAAATACTCCACCTCATCTTTTTAATCAGTGATAAAATAGAAAGTAGGAGACAACAAGTGCAGTGAACACACAAAACAGCATCAGTCAAGGATGAGCATGTAAAAAGAAGTGAAGTTCAGGTTATGAAGGAAGAAAAAACAAGAAATCCTATGAAGGACCTGGGCCACCCATCTTCATTTTGATTTGTAGAAAAAGTCTGGAACAAGATGTACTCTGGAAGATAAAAGTGGATAAGCAGCAGATGGTATAGATTTGCCGTGGGCAAACTGTGTCAAATCCATCTAACTTTCCTCTTTGACCAGATCAAGGGATTGTGTGAATGAGTGAGAAGCAATAGGCATATTTGACCTTAATAAGGCTTTTGACACTATCTCACATGACATTCTGATTAGTAAGCTAGGCTAATACTGTCTTGATGAAACTTGTATGAGAGGGGTGAAAAAGTGATTGGAAATCTATACTTACCAAGTACCTATCAATGGTTCATTATCCAAATGGAAGGGTATATTGACTGACGTTCTGCGGGAGTCTGTCCTAAGTCTGCATTTATTCAATATTTTCATTAGGGGGAATGATGGAATAGGAAATATGTTTATTAAATTTGCAGAGGATATGGAGCAAGGAGGGACTGCAAGCTCATTGAAAATTCAAAATGAGCTTGTCTATTAAAGAATATTCTGAAAATTAGCAGGAAGATGAATGGCATGAAGTTTGTTAGGGAAAAAAAAAAGCTAAGTAAATAATATTTTGGCAGGAATAATCAACTGTGCTTACTTGAGCTGTGTGGCAAGAGGCTAGAAAGCAATTTTATGGACAAAGACCTTGGAGTTATAGCAGATCAAAAGGTGGATGTGAGTCAATGATGCCATTTGTAGTTCAGGCAGAAGTGCTGCAAGAAGACACGTCAAGTAATTCATGTATTTGATTCAGCACTAAGAAAGATTCTTTGAGATTTTTTGCTCTGTTGCAGCACTGTGCTCTGAAAAAATATGCTGTCCAAAAGGCAGCAATAGCTGTTAGAATCTAAACTAATACAATCATTTGTATTGAGCCAAAAAAACTGGCACTACTGCTACTGAAAAGGTCCCAGAGGGGTGTGTAGTAGCCTCTAAGCAGAAAGAAAGCTGTCACAGATAAGATGTGGTTTGCTTTCCATGTCCATTTTGGTTGGAACAGGAGCTGATGAGTTTAAATTGTAAATGAGGAAAAATTGTGTTAGACACAAGGGAAACTTTAATGATAGAGAGAGAACAACTCTGGAATAAAGAGATGTTTGTTTAATTGAATGTTATTAAATGTTTAAGAAAGTGTTAATAGGCAAGGATGGACTATCAAGAGTTACAAAGCTATAGGTGATCATGCTAGAAACATTTAGGTGATGAACTTCCCCTTTCAGCTCTATCATTTTATTAACTGAAATTCTAGGGTTTCTAAAGAGACGTGGCTGAGCTAATGGAAATTACAGTAATGTCTCAGAAATAAATGGAGTGAGGTGAGCACTCTCCCATTCTGGGATACAAAGAACTGGAATATGAAATTCCAAGAACACCAAAACTTATAATTAAGGTTTATTCATGATTGAGTTCCTATATGGGGAGAGGAGAAGGCAGGGAGAGAAAGGAAAGAGGCAATCTAGCAACCAGAGGTCAAATATGCTGATCAAGTACATGCAAGTATGTAGAGCAAATTCTGAAGGAAAGGAAAAAGGGAAAGCAAAATGAAAATACAAAAAGTTATATTGAAGGTAGGTTGTATCAAATTTAGGGTTCTCTCTCAGTAAGACAGTTTCTTTTTCTTTAGGAAGAAAGGTCCCCTCGACTTAGTACCTGAGAAATTAGTAGTTGAACTGAACAAGCTGGAGAGGGAAACAAAACATCTAATTACGGGGGGACTGACTGAAGGGAATATGGCAACAGATTAGAGGAAGTTATTAGTGAAGCTCCAGAAGGATAAGTCTTGGGAATCACTTTTCACTAGGTGGTCTGGCTTTAAAAGTGGGAGTCTTTGCTGAGGATACAGGGTTGAGAGGCACCACTAAGACATTGGAAAACAAAGAAAGAGTTGTAATAGAACCAAAAAAAAAAAAGCTAGAAATGGAATGTGGGCTCATAGCCAAAGTGCATGTCATATATATAGAGACTGATGAGAGAGCTGATTAGAGAGATCATGAGCTGGACACAACAAAAAGGAAAAAGTTCAGGGATTTCAAAAGAAAAAACTTGTTCTTTAATGAGCCATTAATGTGTTGTGGACAGAGGAAGAAGAGCAGCTGAAATAATAGATAGTATCTGTTAAGACATTGGAGGAGATAGACTGCAAGGGTTGTACAGGGCACAAATGAGAACTCAGCCTCAAGACTAGATTTAAGGAGTGAATGAGCTGAATGGATGAGGTAAAGGAAAATATATTTTAGGAGAGGACATTGAAAGGAGCACATTTTATTTCCCAAAGCTGTATAAACCAGAATAGAATAGTAAAGGGTGTAAGTTCACTTTCAAGAGAGAGACCCGGGGAAGCAGCATGGTGATGCAAATTCCAGGGAAAAGAAGGTTATTTTAGCCAAAGGACAGTGCTGACGCAAGAGTAGTGAGCCACAAACAATTTCAGTTTAGCCACTATAGGGAAGTTTTCAACCTCTGGAACAATAAGTTGTTGTTAGCTACTGTGCTGAATTTGTTTATTCTGTTTCTGAACAAGTTTTCAAAATGATACTGTATGATAGGATGGCAAACTGGACTCTCCCTTGGCACTTTCCAGATGTGTGCTCTCACAAATCTTTCCCTGTCTTTCTAGATTAAGGAAGTGGGATGAACTTTTGGGATCACAGCTTTAAAAGAATGATGCTGTGGTATTGTGTTTGAAAGGAACACAATATGTTTCATTGCCCTTTCAATCAGTATGCAATTCCTTCCTTCCCTGACAGTCTCTCAAATGTGAATTCCCTAGACACTGAAAGGAGATGGCCTGTTCCAGCTAACAGTATGATTTGAACAGTTATACTATCAAGGCAGTTGTACTTACCAAGAGAGGAAACATCAAGCGTTACACTTGTGATGAGTGTGCATGATGCTCATTCAAAGGTGCAGAGAAGCTAGGAAATATATGTAAAAAGACACACACAAGCAACATAGCACAACCAGCAAGGCCAACGTTTTTTCTAGCTACTTCCTTATATGCTGCTTCCACCTATGTGATCACCTAGGGCTCAGTTGATTAACCTGCAGCACCTGTTTCTGATAATTGGAAGCAGTTTGCCAGCTGCATTAGCTTGTCCCTACCATCTTTATTCAAACGGAGGGAGTAGCTGGCTGGTCCAAGTTAGATTCATATCCATGCACACTTTTGCCTCCTTTCCTTTTCCAGTGTAAGATTTGTCATGAGTAGCTTAGTGCAAACAGTAACTAGTCTCAAATTAGGGAGAATGGCACGTGTTACTCAAAAGCCAGATGACAACCAAAATGCCAATCAGAGCAAGTCCTAATTTCTACTGATGTACTATTATCCATCACCATATGCACAAGTACCAGTTTATATTTTTCTACAAACCAATCATGAGATATTTCCTGTTAATTGTTTAGATTATGTAGCTGATTACCTAAGAAAAGCACTCATTGCTGTGCAATTAGAGGACTCAGACTTTTAGCTACAAGAAGAGTGAACACCACAAAGTAAGCACCTGACGTAATAACTAGCTTATGTCATACTTCACTTACTAACATATGTGAAAGCAAACATTGTTATTGCTTAGAGAATAAGTATTCTAGAGGAATAATGCCAAGCAAACAGACTTGTGGCACACATGTTCAGCAACAGCAAATAAGAAGGAATTCATCATGGTCAAACTGAGGAGTTGGCTAGAAATCCAGTGGACATTTATTTTGGAAGCTTTCTAACAGTTCTCCCACTGAGTCCACTTCATGCTAAGTGTCTCTAATATGTGGCAGTGCTGGTCAAACACCAGAAATAATCTGTATGTTCTTTCCAAAAATTCCAGCCAACTGGTCAGAGAATAAAGGAATTTCATAATGAGAAGATTCACACTTTCCCCTGCCTTCTTTGTGGAAATATTTTGGCTAGGTTTAATTCTTCTTTATTTAGCACTACAGCACCAAAAGATATTTAGATTTTGAATGTAAATGATGGATTTTTTATATAAATATTTAACAGATAACATTTTCCTATTGTCTTTAACATAGCAATGTTAGGAAAGAAGTCTTCAGAGTATCAGAGGTTAAGATTTAAAAGTGTGTCCATGGTTAAGAAAGATAGGAATTCTCAATGCCCTGTGGACTTTGGGAATTACATACTGCATTTGTTAACAATATAGCAGCATGGGAACATCCATAATGAGTCAAAATATAAAATCATCCACACAATAATGTCTTCAGGAATGGCCAGGATTAAATGTTAAGGCACGAAAAAGAACAATTTTAAGCTGGTATAATCTCTCTACATCAGCAACAATCAAAATAAACAGACTGGGAACAGAGAATGAAATAATTGGAAAAAGTAATATGAGAAGATCAAATCTAAAAGAAGCCAAAAAAGACCCCAAAGCAAGTCAAGATTAACCTTCAGTCCTGAAATTACATCACACTGAAAAACCTATTGTCCAGCATACAGTTTTTTAATTAGAATAAAATCCAACTCCCTATAGCATTCTAGCAAACAACCCAGAAGTCTATTAACAACCTTCCCAAATTTACTTCAAGGCAATATTCTATAACTAAAAGAAGCCATCTCTTTGCTTCTGTGCAAGCCAACACACTTAGGTTCAATCAGAATATTATTTACTCAGAAAGCTGGGAAAATAGGTTTATTGCTCCTGAACCCTTTTATTGAGGCTATCACACTTCTCAGATACATAGAGCTTAAAGCCACGAGCACAACTTTGGCCTCACCCTTATACAGACCCCAGATACCTCTCACACACCTCTCCTAAACCCTATATTGGGCAAAGGCACCCAGTTTGTCAGTGAAGACACTGTATTTGCCATGGTAGTTGATCATTGTTTTATCCATCCTTAAGTAATTGCCCTGGTTCTACCTGTGCCCTCTCTGATTTTCCAGGGTTAGCTTTAAATGGTACAAGCCAGATCTGTATCTTAACTTTCAATATTAGCTTGACCAGTGCCAGAAGCAGAGGTAAAGCCCCTTCCTTGCTCCAACCTTTCTGCCTCTGTGCATAAAGCCACGGCTCTTGTTAGACCTTTTTCCCATTGCAGCAGCAAGCATCCACAGTTTTCCCCTGTCGAGGGATTCTTCAACCTTGTTGATCATAAAATTTGGATTTATGACACAGTTCAATGCCAGTTGGCTTCAATGGTCATTGGATTGCACTCTGGAGGATTTCTGAGACACAAACAGCAGAATGAATTGGAGTACTGGATCCCTAGAGACTGACTCTAAAGCAATCTTATGTCTTCCTTTGGCTGCAAAGCTGCACAGTGGACAACTGCTTTGCACTTCTGTGGGAGTACTGTGTTCCAGTAATCATTTTTTTTCAGCTTAAAAGGAAACAGTACGTTGGCTTCAGAAGATGAAAAGAAAAAAAAAGGTGAAATGTTTTCATTTAAATGACACAGCCTAAGTACAACAGGCAGAGCTCTGATTAACACAAAAGCAAAAATCCCATTTCACTCAGGGAAAGGGAAAAAAAAAAAAGTCTGATCTGGAAGCTACTGAGTTTTCCCAACCAATGGTGCAGATATCGGAGATGAAGGCACAGCATCTTTGTCATTCCACAATTGTTTTGTAAGTAGTTATTGAAGGAATGGATTTTGTGTGAAAATGGGAATCTGCTCATTACAGGCTAAGTAAAAGCTTCTCCAGCTGTAGCCAACTGTAGTTTAATTTAAACTGCATTCATGTCCACAGAAAAGCACAGTGGCTAAATTGCTTGCACTAATCATACCCTGTCCATGTACTTTGCTTACAGATGGTCATTAATATCACAATGATGACCTGTGACAAACAGGCTGCAGTGTGTGCAACTATCCTGTTTAGTTTAGCCAGGATAAATTGTCCAGCTGTAATTCAGCACTGAATAACTAGAGCATTTAAAAAGAACAGCAACATGAGCTTGCACAGTACATGAGAAAACAACAGGCAGCTTGAGGTGACTCTGCTAAACAGGTGGTCTTCTATATGTATGTCTTCAGTAGATGTGATTCTGTGATATATCCATATATAAGGGAAATGGGGGGAGAGCAGAACTAGTACATTTTGTCCTCAAGATTACATTTTCCCAAGTTTTTGAGAAACTGCTGGATTAGGTTTCTGGGACAGCTGTAATAACAGAATTGCCTTTCCTGACAGCTGACAAATCCCGTCACATTTTCTTCTGGATGGGAATGAAAACCAGAGACCCTTACAAAACTGGAGTCTTCAGAAGTTCTTCCGCCCCTTTCACAAGGGAGAAAAGATGTTGTCACTATCCTTACCTTATTGTTCATTGGAAAATTGCTCCTGCAGGCTGCTTTGGCTGTGACTGAGGTAACCGAGTGTGATCCTATCTCATAGTTGCCTCATATTGTTGAATATTTGTCGAATATTACTGGTGGAATGAAGTACCCATTCTAAATTCAAGACTTCAAGCCACAATAAACAAGCCATACAGCTATCACATCTGGATTGTCACGAATCCTGTTCCTACACCTTGAATTTTCTGGCTTGTAATATGTGCACAGCACAAGCAAATGATTTGAGCTGATTGGAGAATGATCCTAGATAAAGCAGGAACATCTAGTATCTGAAATAAAGACCTCTCAGAATTACTCTGGCTCTCTTACCCTCTTTGTGTGCTCTACCTCCCAGAGGACTAGGTTTAAAATGATTAGTAATGTGGTTAATGAGCACTACATGAGAAACTAAGTAAAAGATGCTCTTGTAAACCAGCCTGAAGGTCCTCCAGTTCCAGAAGACCTCGATGAGAACAGAAGAACAGCGGGAAAAATGGTTAATGTTTCCCCTAGTAACTCATCTTAATCTGCAGCCCCAGCAGCTCAGTATTTCTGAGTCAGAGAGAGCTTCTGTGCATTTGGTAACAATAAAAGGATATGTTTTCTGGGGACTTCTGTCCAGTCTCCCTGGGCATGAGCTCCTGTGACATGAGCTTCTTCCATTAAACTATGTTTCATGAACAATTGCCTCCTTTAGTTTGTGCTCTGAACTTCCCACCTATTGTCATTGCATCAGATCTTTTGGTTCCTGTAAGGGAGCTCGTATTATCCCTGTTTTACAAACCTTGTCTGGCTGTGCAGGTAGGCATGACACACAATTATTTGTCTGCATAACAAAAGCAATCTCTTCTTTATTTTGGTTCTGTTGGCATGCAGTTGCATTGCTGTCATTGTACAAAAGTTCACCTTTCAACAGTTGCTGTTTTATTTATGATTAACTGCCTTATCATATAGAGAATTATCGCAGTACTCTCCCTTTTTATCGAGTCAGAGAAGACAGAGACAGATGTATAATTGAATCCTGTTCTCCAAATGGAGAAGAGTACTTTGCTACATTTTCATCATGCCATTTCAATAACTAGAAAATATGTGGCACATGAAAATATTTAATCCAGAAATTCAAAGCTTTGCATCCAAATCCTCATTTCTCCTGGTATTTAGCAAAACCAAGAATACAGAAAATTTCAAAGAAAAAAAGCCCTTTCTGCTCCATCCTCTGACTGCAAGGTGCTGTGAGGAGGAATGATACCTGACATGTATTTGTGGGATAGATAACTGAGAAAAGGAAACTGGTGTTTTACCAGTCAAAATATGACAGCCCAGCCACCTTCTCTGTTCTCTCCCTCTAATACTATGTCAGTCCTACTTATACTTCATCTATCAGATGACATCTGCAATGCCCTTTATATTGTGAGACATCAGAGAAAAGATGGAAAGTCTTGAGTGGATGTCATTGTCTCTCTCATTAGCTATTACATGCTCATCTGAAGCAATAAGCACGTTTTCTGTCTTTTCACAGGTGTTACTATCCCTTTATTTAACAGCAATTCTTGGTGCCTTAGAAGTAATCCCCATGAAGGATGATAAGGAATCTCAACTCTTGCTGCCTGTGAGCACATTGATCCGATCCGCTGGGCTCACTGGAAAATCAAGGCATACACACAGAGGCAACTTTTTAAAAGCACTCATGTGCCATGACAGTGAGCATGGTTTCAAGCTGTAGATTAGACACCAATTGTGTCTTTCAACAAGCAAGTGAAATCCCATGCACAATTCCAGGTATTAAAGTAGACTGAGTCCTAATCTTGGTTCCCAGTTGTCGGTTCACCTGCCCGTGACAGTGACACAGCAGCAGAGCAAGCTGCAGGCCAATGTGGCAAAGACACTGCCTTCAGTTTGAAGCTGTGGTACTGAGTAGCTGTGAGGACTGGATCACAGCTGGTCAAATACTGAAATGCTGGTTTGTGAACACTTTCTGTTGAGTTTGGCTTGCTTTAAATCATTGCTTGCTGGTTATATCACGTATGCATATACGAATGCCCCAGGGATCTCTCCACAACTATTTGTTAATCCCAAAACTTTCATGCATTTTAGCATGAATTATTGTTTATTTGAAAATACCAACTGAAGTATGTTATTCATTATTTGCCACAGGAAGCAAAACTGATAACAGATTGCACAGCAGACTGTGTATATGCAGGGGTGAATAACCAAAGCCTGTCTCCTCTGAAGCAGCAGCACAGGTTCAGAATATTCTCCACCCTAACTAAAATCCATTTATTGCCATGTGAGAAAGATGTTTCCTGCTAGTCTGGCTCATTCAGAGGAACAATTTACAAAAGAAATGGCTGTGTTATTAAAGAGAGTGATTTGTAAACAGTGAAACAATTCATCAGAAATCATGATACAGCATTTCCACTCTAACGTTTCACTTTGGATTTAACCTGAGTGTGCAGATGGTACCCTTCCCATCTAACTGACACCTATATGAGTCAAAAGTCAGATTTAAACTGTTGGCAGGTTTAGTGGAGACAGAAAGGCAGACAAAGATCTTTGCATTATTTAATGCCACTGCAAAATGAGATGGTCAAATCTCAGTGTTTTACTTGAAAACTTGCAATTCACAAAATCAAGCTGTACCAGTTCCCCTGCATCTACAAGCCACAGGGCTTCTGCTAGAATTCAAGCAAATACACCTGTTCCAACCCAGATTTGGACTATAAGCCTTAAATCTAGTTTAAGCATCCCAAAGCTTGCAAAGCATGGGATGTTTTTAGGTTTTTAACTTGACAGTTTCACCCACAGCTCTTCACTGCCATGGTACTTGTATTGGTTGTCCGTTGCACACAAAAGCTACTGATAAAAATGGGAAGGAGCTGAATAACTCATTCAGCCCTAGCTATGGTAGCTGTGGGGAAATACACAGCAGCTGCCCTTCTACAACCCATACTAAAGCTTGTTGTCAAGAAAATGGAAATTCTTCTTGCTACCTTAATCTTAGACATCACTTGTAACAGTGGGAAGAGAAACAAAGACAAGCCTGATCTTTGAATGGATAGGGTCTCTTTCAGCTTCCCATTGGAAACCAGGGGACATTAGATGCCCAGATAGCATCATTTCTGTGGGCAGTGTCTGATAAAGATTGGTGTATTTGCATCAGTGCATAGCATTCTTTTTCAGACTTCTGATTTCAAGTCACTCTCCAAGCTGCATTTTCTTTGCTGTACACTCAGAAATCCGTTTAGAGCTCTTCTGTGATGTCCAGTGGAAAGTAACAACTCTGAGTGAGTTCCTCAGGTAGCATAAATCAATGTGGCTGTACCGACTTCAGTATTGGCATCAAGCATAGCTGAAGGTCTGGCTCTGCTGACATTTAATTCCTCACAAATACGTGTGCAAACACTGATAGCCCTCAGATTAAATGTTTTTATTCAGGGGGAAAAGTACTCACTTTAGCAGAAACTAACAGCCCTTCAGCTTACAGCTCTCTCTAAATAACTCAGACGAGCAAATCAATCAGAACTTTTTTTCCCAAGCTTACAACAAAGTGCAGTAGATTTCCTATAAATAGTAGAATTCTTTTTTTCTACTTGTATATGTGTGTATCTGAAGCAAAACATAAATAACATAAAAGTACCAGTTAATACAGCTCTGAGCAGGAAAATGTTCTTTCTTTCATGGCTGATTTTCATGGCTGTATTCAGGAGGTGATTGTTATTCATCTCTTTATTTTCAGTTCAGCAGAGTGACACAGCAAGTATATAATCTGGAGTACATGCTGGAAAAGCCAGGTGAATAAAACAACATCCATTTACAAGACAGTAGAAGATTTTAATCCTGAGTTTCTCATGTTAGTCCTCCAGTTCCTTGCTCGCAATCTCTTCCCAGTGTTTGGTCTGAGAGGTAATCACCTGCCACACTTCAAGCTCATTCAGTTTTGATAAAACCAGTGCAAAGGCATGGCAGGACATAAAGTTTAGAGGCAATAGGACAACAGTAGCTGTGGCCCTTCCTGATGAGTAGAAGAGCCAGGAGAGCTATTTGCCATTTTAAATGAAATAAGCAACAGCAAAAACTGTAATCCAGAGTGCCAGCACTGAAATAGCTGTACTGTTCCTTGTCCTTGAAACCCATATTGTGCCTATGCTTTGGAGGTCACCTGAATCTAAGCTTTCTGCAAAAGAGTCTGGACTTGGGAAACAAGGTGCCTTTAAGTCTTGGTCACCAGTATCATCCATTCATGGAAAGGCTCACAGGTACTTCAGCTTGCTGAAGTGTGAAATCCTCTGGTCTGGTCAGGCTTCCTCTTCTGTCAGCCTTTCCATAAAAAACAAGCAGCAGAGCCCAGAGTTCATTTCTCCTGGCTGAGTACCATCCTCCTTAGACTAGAGTCTTGACACAAAATGCTTTAGCCCTGACATCTTAGCTCACCTGGCTACTCAAAAGAAGAAAAGGACACCAAGGAATACGGCACCGCTGTGTCTGAAGAGCATAGATGATGAAAACTTTACTGTCTGAGAAGCAAATTTATTAGGAAGATAAAGAGGGGCCATGATAGATTAAATGTTGCTGAGAGATGAAGTAGATATCCTTAAGGGTCTGAGCAATTTCTTCATCCCAGAAAATGGAAGACCTGTAATATCCCAGAGTCCATGTTTTCCTTGAGGGGGATAGAAATGCTAAAGGAAAAAAACCCCTCACTGCAGTAGAGAAGATAATAAGGCAATTAAAGCTCTCAGTACTATTAAAAAGTTGACAAAGCACCAGGATTAGATGAAATACATCACTGAAATCAGTGTGGAATGAGCAAATAAAATCGAAAAGCCTTTGGAGAAGAATTTTGATTGCTTACTAATGGCAATGTTAGTACCAGGGGATAAGGTAATTTCAGTATGTAAGGAAAGACCAAGGTTAAAAATGGGCCCATTTCATCTGAATTTCAAGAAATTAGTCAATAATGTATCTCAAGATGAATTGATTTGAAAGGTCAGGCAGGATGGTGACATTGCTGCGAGTGGGAAAATTAGTGGAACTGGTCAGAAATTGCCCTTTGGCTGGCAGCCAAAGGTTCTAATAAGGTGGTGTGAAGCCTTAAGAGAAAGTGATCTATATTATCAAAATTCACAAATACACCATCCTCTCCACCCACATTCTTTATACTCTGTAAAAGCCAAAAAGGTTATCTACATTCATCAGTGTCCCCTCATCAAGTCTGAAAATGACATAAAACTCGGAGGAGTGGCTGATATGTCAGAAGGCCATGCTGCCATCCACAGGAACCTCAGAGGCTGGAGAAATGGGCTGACAGGAACCTCATCGGGTTCAACAAGGAGAAACCCAAGGTCCTGCTCCCTAGGAGGAACAATCTCATGCAACCGATACATACTGGAGGCAATCCAGCAGGAAAGGTACTAAGGGTCCTGGTAGACACAAAGTTAACATGGACCAGCAATGTGTCTGTTCCATAAAGAAGGCTAATGGTATCCTGGGCTGCATTAACCAAAACATTGTCAGCAGGTCAAGGAAAATGGTCCTTCCCCTTTATTCAGCAGTATTGAGACCACACTGGGAGTCTTGTGTCCAGGTTTGGGCTCCTCAGTATGAGAGACATGAACACGTGGGAGAGAGTCCAAAGAAAGGTCTTAAAGGTGATTAAGGGTCTGGAGCATGTCTCCTAAGAGGAAAGGTTGGGAGAGCTGAGACTGTTCAAGAGAAGGTTCAGGGGGATCTTATCAATCTATATAAAAACCTGAAGGGAGAGTGCAAAGACAACCAGGCTCTTTTCGGTCTGCCTAGTGACAGAATGAGAGGTAAAAGACAAAAGCAGAAACACATGTCATCTGAGCATCATGAAACACTTTTTTACTGTGATGGGGAAGAGTGGAACAAGTTGCCCAGAGAGACTGTGAAGTCTCCCAGCTTAGATTTATTCAGAGGTCATCTGGACACAGTCCCAGGCTGCTCTAGGTGATTCTGCTTGAGCAGGGTAGTTGGACCTTCAGAGATCCTTTCCAAATGTAACCTGTCTGTGATTCTGTGACCCATGTTTTCTGTTATTATTCTCTCACTGGCTGATTTACATTATCTATGTACCATATTTTATCAGAAAATAGCCTGGCAGCAGACAGAAGAAGAAAAGATTTATCAAATACATGTCTGCCTCCTGTCCCAGGTGTTTCTCAGTGACAGGAAAACTACCAGATTCTCAGTGTCACCCAGTGATTCAGCATTGTTCTGGTTTTGTGTAATAGAACTAAAATGTAAATAAATCCTAGAATGTCACGTACCACAACAGAATTTGTCAGCAAGTTTCACTTTGGGTTTTGTACTCATTGGAAGAAGCAAAACCACAAAGCACCTCCCAGATAGACTTCTGTCTATTTCCCCCTCCAAAGCAGTAACATCTGATGAAGTGTTTTCTGCTATTGAAGTTGATTTAATTCTGATCTGATGCAAAACCATAATGGAGCTGAAAGAATTGATTTGTAATGTTTGAAAGAGTCCAAAACATATATTTGGCTTAATAAGTGAAAATTGTTCTCTGTTCCAAACCTTAGCTTAAAAAAAGAAGGAAAAGATTTTATGAGGAGATATAGGCTTTTAATTTTCATAATGATATGTTCTCAAGAGCAATTAACAATTCCATTAAGCAAAACTTGGTTTCAGAATTCAAAGTGATTATTTCAGTTTCTGAAACTCTGAAGAAAAAAAAAATGTCAGCACCAGAAAACCAAAAGGAGGGTATTTGAATATCTTGGCAAAGGGATATTACAGGATTATTTCCATATTTAGCCTCATCTCTTCATATTTTGAACAGTGTATGATTATCACCTGCAAATGCTGCTTTTTCCAGAGACAGAGAGAGAAATATAGAGACATAATTAAAAGGTATGGAACAAAGTTTCCAAAAGGAAATTCAGATTATCATAAAAATTACTGGCAGCAGGGACTAAATGTGGTCTGTGGAATATCAACTAAAAAGAAATATTTGAGGGCTGAACATATGTTGTGTTAAAAATTAAATTCTATTCTATATCAGAACCTTTTTGCAGTGACAAAGGAATGAATTTGATGACTTAATGAGATTTTCCATCTCTAATGTTTATGATTCTGTATATTAAATATGACCTAATTTCAATGATATATGATGCATATAGGAGGCATACGAGATCCTGGAAGAAAAAAAAAAAAAAAGAAAAGAATTGATTGGTGGCAATGTACTACTTAAGGGACAGTAAAATTTAATCAGAGGATCATCAAGGTGTCACAGAAAGAAATGTGACTTCCTGAGTTTTGACAGCCACCTTTGCAGCATTACAACACATAGTCTTTTCCTTTTCATCAGTGCAATGATGGATAAGTTCTCTCCGTGCGTTAGCAAACTGAAGTCTTCTACCTTCAGCATGTCTACCTAAATTATCTGCAAGGCTGTGTAGGTGCAGATTGAAATCAAGTGGTCCTGGCCCTCCTTTATTCATGTATTCCTCTAGTCAGACAGCGGTTCTGAACTTACTTTTAGGAAAGGCACTGAGGCAGCAACCAGAAACACCTGAGAAAGGTGCTCACTCCAAAATGGTCCAGCAGTGGAACCATGAAGAGAGGCAGCACAGAAGCAAGAAGAAAATTGGACTCAAGAAGTGTCCCATGGCCTCACTTTCCCAAAGGAAATAGGCTTGATGTTCATTTCTGGTCTGATGGGGTGTGTGAAACCAAAGATCTTGTAAGATAATCACTTTTTGCCCCACAGCCTGCCTTGTCCTGTTAATGTACCTGTGGAGTGCACAGGAAGGGACTGAAGGAGATGCCATTGCTGAAGGCTACTTGGAATAATTGCACTCTCGCTGTCTGGCTGATGAAGCTCGCACAGGATGGTGTGGGAACAGTGAACTGTCCCCCTTGCTCTAGGACACAATCAATACTAAATTAGCCTTTAATTACAAGTCTTTTAATTATTCAGTGTTGACTTATGGTATGAAGCAGCAGTTGTAAATCTTTCTAAAGGAAAAGCTTTCATTCCTGGTATTCTCTCATTATCTCCTATAGTATCCTTGTGAAGGAAAATGTAAGACCTCTATTGACATCATTTCATAATTTTTACAAGACTAATCTAGGAGCCATGCTGCTGCTCAGCAAGGGTAATAATAAATTTTAGAGCCTCTGGCTGTTCATAGGTGGTATTACCAAGCAGAAAGTGATTTGCCTGAAGTTTGATAGATCTTAATCGATTTCACTGTAGCAGGGAATAATTTTTATCTCCAGTTCATGAAAAATTCTGCACCAAATTGCTCTGAAAGTGGGTATTGAGAACTACAGCATCAATTCCAACATCATTCAGTCCCAAGCCTAAATCTGTTTCTACCTAGTCTAGATCTGAAAATCCTTGCTCTCTAAAATGATGTGGTTTGGCTTTCATTGCTAAGGTACTGAGAGATATGTTTTCATGCTAGAAGTATCTCTAATATAGCTAATACCTATACCATCTTATATATCTATAGAGAAAGAGATGTCTGGTTTACTCTGGATGTTTACTCCCTGTAAATGTAATAGAGATTAATTTCATGCATTGCAATAAATAAAAACAATTGAAAAAGCGTGTTTTTGGAAAAAAACTTGTGACAGTTGTGACAAAAATTGAAAATTCATTTTCAAAGAGATTTCTACAAGTTATAACTGACATGAAATTCAAACAGCAATGGTCTTAGTGGAAATATTTCTGCTACAGCTCATTTATGATGCTGGCTTCTATCCTACACAGATAGAGAAGGGGCTGCATTGTCTCTCTCTTGTGGATTCACTGCCCAGGCTAGAACATCCCACTTTACAATGGGAGACATTCAACAGTTTTGGAGATCCAGCTTCGATCGGGCACTAGATGCAGTATTAAATCTTACCTCTAAATCTTACCTCTGTTCTGTTTGGGAAATTAAGACACCAGGCTGTGCCTTCCTGTGACATGGGATGAAAGGAGCTGTTGTATTTTGTGCCTCTGTTGATATCAGAAGACCTGGCACATTCTCTTCTGGTGCTTCTGCAATTGCTCAGAACTGGAAAATGGATATATACACCAAAACACTTGGGAAAAACTGTCCATTCTCTGAGACTGAAGACAGGATCTTGAGCATTAGATAGGTATGGAGAGCTCTGGCACCTCCACAGCTTACCTAACTACCTGCCAAGCCTGACATTTGAGATAATGAACCTGGCAAAACACAGCAGCAGAGCTGAGAGATTCTGAGGTTATATACTCTATGTAACACCTCTATTTTACAATTCCACTAGCATTTATCCCACAGATTACTCTGCTAATTGTATAGATCTATTATTTCTCATATTCTACAAATACCATCAAGAAAGAAATTTCTTGAAAAAGAATAATAAATAAATATTTCTGCCAGAAGTTTATAAATTGTGTTACTGTGCATATCCCAGCAGCAGTTCAAGCATTAATTACTTAGTCTTTCTTAATCACTTTTTTAATTACAAAAACCAGACAGAGCTTATTATCAACAAATTACTTGCTATAATTTCATTGTTCCTCCTCAAATCAAGTGTTAAAAATGTATAAAGCCAATGCCAAACATTTGCATCACTTAAATTTATGAAACACCTGGATTTTACAGATGTCCTCAAAGCAGTGATTTTCAGGCTTTTTTTTTTTCCCTATCTTGTCCTGTATTATCTATAGTGTTCCAACGTGGAGCTGAGGGGTGATCCATTGGCACATCCTTTGCTGTCTCTCATTAAGGCTGACAAGAAATAATTACTTCATACTTGTTCTCATTAATAGCAAAAATTGTCTTCCACTTTCTTATATTAGCAATAATTTACATTTAGTACTAAACCCATTAACTGAAGTCAGGTCCTCAGGTCAGAACTCTCATTTTCCAACTTCTTGATTCTTTTCCCCCATCTCAGGAGGGCTGTCCCTACCTCCACAAGGCAAAGGGTGCCCTGCAGCCACATCACTCCACCATGTGATTCAGGCATATGTGCCATGGCATCAGCAATAAAAGGAAAGCACATAATCATTTCTGCCTCCCAAATTAGTCCATCTTTGCTGCATTAGGAAGAGTTAAGCTTTGTTTTGTAGACATCATAGACTTGATACATGGACAGTGATTAGAAGTATAGTAAATGAGAACAACTTTCCCTTTGGTGCCAGCTCTATGAGGGACACGCTAACATCCTTAAAATTTCAGAGCTAGAGAGAAAGAGTTGGGAAAAGTAACACTGTTGGCATCATATGGCCCTGGAATGAAGTTCTAGAGGAACTGAATACTTGTCTAAATATTTACATGACATAGAATCATGGAATCATAGAATGGTTTCAGCTGACAGAGAGCTTTAAGCTCATCCAGTCCAGCCTTTGTCCCAGTCCTATCATCCCCAGTACATTTCCTTCAGTACAACATCCACCCAGCTCTGAAACCCCTCCAGGGACAGTGACTCCAGCACCTCCCTGGGCAGCCCCTTCCAATGCCTGACAACCCTTGCAGCAAAGACATTCCTCCTCACATCCAGCCTGAATCTCCCCTGGCACAACTTGAGGCCATTTCTTCTGGTTCTATTGCTTGTGTGCGTTGTTCGTCTTGAAGCATTCACCATTCTTCACATATTCCTTTTTGTGGTGTAATTTCTCAGAGTCAGAAGTTATATCTCCAGCTTTCATAATTTTTCCAGTGCTAGTGAGATGTGAAAGTTCCTTGGGAACAGGTTTTTAGTCCTAGAGAGTCACAAAAGGAGACTTCACTATTCAACCTGAATTGTGCTCTCACATCTGGTGCTTTCGCCTCGGATTTTGATGAATTTCAGTGGTACTGCTGAAGTTACAGGCTTCAGGTGGAGGGACACAGAGCAATCAATCTCTCCGTAAAACTCTGAGCTAACACTAAACTAGTGACATGGACTTTAAAGGGTAACAAGGATTTTTGAAAGGCATATTTCAGTGTATGAGACTGAAAGTTTTATGACAGTGGAAGAAATCTCTTTGAAGAGGAAAAGACAGTAATAGTCTTGTACTTAAGGAATCAACAAAGAATTCCTGGCAAACTTTCTACCTGAGGTTGTTATTTTTCTTAGTGTGATTTGGCTGAACTCCAGACACAGTCAGAGTGGGCCCAGAAGATATTAGAAGCAGAGCACAAGTTTAACAGATATCTAAGCTCCCTGCAATTCCTTGTCAGTAGACTCATATCGATCAGGATTAAGAAAGGGAGAAGAACTATAGCATTTGTGGGTTGTTTCTTTTTTTTCCTGACAGCTTAGAATTATTCTGAAAGCTACCATTTAAGAAGAAAAATAAAGGGCTCAGAAAGGAAAGTTTCAGATACTATCCTGATTCAAGCTGCAGGAAGATAGCTTTGGGTTTAAGTGTCATGAAGTGCTACAGATTTTATTATCCTCTTTTTTTCACCCTGACAAAACAGAGTGAGCTGAAAGCTGCACAATAGCAATGCTCAGGGCTTCTATCACTTCAGAACCCCTCTGCTCAGCTGTGAAGCCTCAGAGAACTACACTACTTTGTGCGACTGTCAAAGAGCATCAAAAGCTTCCCCTTTCTCCCTGCCCATCCCATACCCCTCTCAAGTAAGTAGGAAGGACTGCTTTGTTCTGTGTTACGTAGGCACTTAATCACCTTTGTTTTGGGCACAGGGAAGTCTGGTGGCAGATCAGTCCAGTAGTGTCCAAGAGGTGCTGAAGGCTGGAAGTGGGGATAATAAGTTTCTACATCTCCCTCTTCTCCAAGCTGGCCCTTGGTTAGTTTATCATCAACCAGCGCTCCCAGGTCTCTCTCTGCAGAGCTGCTCTCCAGTAGTTTGACCCCCAGCCAGTACTGGTGCATGGGGTTGTTCCTTCCCAGATGCAGGACTCTGCACTTAACCCAGCACTACACACTTAAGCCTCAGGGCCTATCACCTTATTAATTAGAGCGATACATGCCAGATTAGAAAGGCTCACATGCAAGCACGACATGGGTAATGGCAAAGACAATTTGAAGCACCTTCCTCGACTCACGACCGTTCATTTTGGTCCCATGGCAATGCTGCTAAACCTTGCAGACAAAAAATTGTATCTGAATGCATAGGGCTACATTGGAAGCTTCTTAATTCTCCTTCAGGCTTTCCTCCCCATCTTTTTGGGAGAGAGTGAAGCAGCAGTGAGTTAACCATGTCTTTTGTGTCTGGGTTCTCCTGTTGGATTTTTCAGTTATGCACATGTGGCATGGTTGGTTGTGCATGTGGGCTTCCCTCCGTCACTTGAGGTCTCCTGAGGTGGGATTTGGCTCTCAGAAGTGTCTGCTGTCTTCCTGGAGATGTGAGGGGTTTCTCTGCAACTGGCCAGGTGCGACAGCTCCTGCCTTAGCCTGACAAATCTTCACATAATCCTCATAAAACACAGGCAAAGATCTTTCAGCCACCTCCCCAGCATCACCAGCAGCCTTGGGGAAGCAGCCCTGCACCTCTGTCTGCACTTGCTTTGTCTTTTGTCAGCTTCCTCCTTCTAAGACGTATGTGCTCACTTTTGCTTCCAGTTTGCCCCATCACAAATGTTGGTGGAAACAAAGAGAGAGAAGACATGAACAAATGCAAGAGGGAAAAAGTATGTTGCTCTTTTAAGATGACACAAATGATTTAAAACAAACAGAATTTCATTTTGATGCTCAAAGGACAAACGTAATTTCTTAATTCTTGGCCTTTGTGTTGCAGAAGCCCTTTCGCTTTGCTTTTCGACCATAAAAAAATCACAGATAACACCAGAATATTCCTTGATGTAAACCTCACACAGCTTAATTCCTTAGTCTATCCATAACTTAAATATCCCTCTCCATTAATGATAGTCAGTCTCTGTTTATTGCACTATAACTGGTGCTGCAGCATAAATAAATAAAACAATACAGAACAGTCAATTCTGCTGGCCCAGCATCATGTATCAATTTGCACTAATAAGTTAATTTCCATAATTCTTATTCAGGACTAACATAATTTGAGAGAAAAGAGGTCGTAATGGTCATGATGCCCTGAGAGGATTTTGCCTTGCTGAAGTCAACACATTGAAGCCTCTGAAGGATTCTAGAGAGAATAATGCCTGTAACCCAATCATTCGGTTAATGCTGTTACTCATTTATTTGTTTTCCATCAGTGAGATAGCCGGTGACCTCCAAAACATGACTGTGCCTTTGACACACAGCTACATCATGTTAGTTCTCTCCCTGCTCATCCTCAATCTTTAAAAGTCAATGGCAAGTCTTCCAGTGGACCTTCAAAATCACTGCAAAACCACTCCACAACTCACTTTTGTCCCTTTTGCTGAGATCCTTTCAGTTTAGCTAATGTTTGGTTAAGTGAAGGGACTGAGTTGCAATACTACCCAATAAGACCCTGTTGAGTTAACTCAAGCAATGCTTACGTTTTTACCAAACAAAGGACATATGTCCTAGAGAACTGCTGCTGAAACTGCTAGGTACCAGATTAGGATGTCAAATGCTACATTTTATGCTGTCACTTTAAAATTAAATGCATTTGTAATACGTACAGCAGTAAAATCAGATCAGGATTCGATCCATTTTAGAAACACGTTATATTACAAGGGAGAAATGTGAATAGGAAACTCAGGATGTTATAGTGCACTTGCAGTAAATATTAATAACCTTCTTTGGTGTCTTTATTTTTGCCAGTATATTATATATGACATACCGACCTTTCTAAATATTCTACACAGATAAGCTGATCCTTAGTACAACAGTGAAATACTTATTTCTTACTACTTATACTTACTACAATGATTGCTTGTACAACTACTGGAGAGGTTTCAGAAGATGTTTTGGCTAAAAAAGAAAAAATAGATTTATAGATTGTACTACTGTGTTAAATTCTGCAATGCTGTTTTCAGTCATGTCAGGGGAACAAAGAACTGTTTTGCTTTCTAGTCAAAATACAGACAGAAGTGAAGTGAGAAAGAAACTGAAACAGTTTTAATTTAAAGATCATTTCTAGTGGAAAGAAGATTATAGAACAGGCATTATTCACAGAACTTTCTAGGAATCCTTTCCTGAATAGAAAACTTTATCTAATGTAGACAGAAATTCAAAATTAAACAATTTGCAACTTCTGTGTGAGTTAAAGCCTCACTCTACATTTTCCACCCACTTTCTTTTAACGATTGATACTCAAAAGTTACTAGAGCAAGATTGAAAGAAAATAAACTAAAACAACAATAATCATATAAAATTTGTCTTGCAGATGAGTTTGGAAACATGAAAATACTGACCCCTGAATCTGAGAATATGTGGAGAAACAAAGTGGTCAACTCTTTGGACTAAATGAATGCCTCAGAGATATCCTTCAGGATATTCCTCCAGGGGACATCCCTCTTCCTCTTGCTGTTTCTCACTCATCAAGCAAGAAATCTAGCAAAAACCTTAGATCAGTATTTGTGGCAAGGACATTTCCAGGAGAACCGTCCTCCGTGACATAGTAGCCAGACTAAAGAGGGTGGCCATGTCATTTCTGTATGCCCTGGGAGGCTCATTGACTATTAAGGTTCAGATCTTCACCCACTGTCACGGGTTTTCATAGAATCATAGAATGGTAGAAATTTAGCTCTGAAGTTGTCTCTAGTTTCAAGGAAAACACTGCTGAGGTTGAACAGAAAAGTCACATTAAGAGATCTGAATCTATAACTGGCCAAAAGCCCCTTTGTTTTCTCCAGTTTCCATGTCCAGACGGTGGTGGAACTACTGTGACTATAACCACTCATAAAATACATCACCTGTGAAATAACTGTTGCCTCCATGTGTGTAGATTTTGATGGAGGCAAGGAAGCCCCAGTACCATTGCAAGAGAAAGTCCTCAGGAAAAATGAAGTTATTGTCAAATAAAATGCAAAATCAGAGACATTTCTGGAGCTTTACATCTGAAATCTCAAATGTTGGTGTTAATGTTCACTTCTTTCTTCTTTTCTGCCTAAGTTTGTTTCTCACTGTGTTTCTCACTGCTGTGTCACTTTGCATTTTATGCTGTGGTGGCAGTGAAACAAACTGAGAGCCACACTGCATTTTGATTTGCAGAGAGATGGCCAGACACAGAGCAGCCAGTGAATCATGATTTCTCTGGAGCCAGCCTCCATCTGGTGTCCCCCAGAAAATGAGTTACCCAGAGTGTCCTGGTTCAGACAACACTAGTCCTGAAGCACATCCTCATCTTCATAAAGATTCATTAAAACTTTTTCCCACCTTGTTTTTAGATACACTAAAATCCAATCTTATCTGTGATCTCACTTGGACTTCAGTAGAGTAACTAAGAGCAGTTGGCTTGAAATCTTGGTTTCTCAGCAATTAATTCCTCTGTTTTTATGGTCAGTAATTATATTTCTTTTAAAGAACTGGAAAAAAAAAAGGCCAAGGCAAGAGGTTAACTTTTACACAGACCTTGACCTTACCATTTTTGTAGGTACAATTTATAGCTTTCTAACAGTAGCATAATTTACTAAAAGCGTAGAGCAGCTTGAGCTCAAGGACACAGTTGCTTACGTTTCTTACTTTCTTGAAGTAGTGCATTGTCTTGTTCCTAACTCTCCACAGTTTAGGTTTGGAAAGACAGACCATAGAAAAAAAGGGAATTGCTGATGTTAAAAGCATCCAACTTGCTATTCAGAGCCTTGCTGTTGTTCATATACAAGCCTGGTTCCTCATAGTGGTTGTGGGAAACGCACATCTTTGAATTGATGGCAAAATGGACTCATTTGAACAAAACACATGAATGTGGGATTTTTGTTCTGTTAGCAGTCTCTTGTCATTGAACATTTCTTTGCTTTCATCTACAACAAGCATAACAAGATAATTCTATTTGCCATTCCTCACCAAGAAAAGTAATTAGAATGCAAGGTAATTTCCATAAAATGCATTATGACTTTAATATCAGTAAAAGCCACTTAAATATTAAATGCACAGAGAAAAATATTAGCTAAATTATCATAGAATAATATGATCAGGTTACTTTACAAGGGAAAAAAAAAGTGATAGATGTGTTTTAATAAACTGTGCAAAATTATATGTATCATATTCTTGCTTCCTGTCAATTTTATTTAGAGTTAAATGCCATTGTGATAATTAGTTGGGTTTTACTGTGTTCATTAAAAGCTTTTCTAATGATCACATAAAGGAATAAGTAAAATTAATTTCTTTCTTTAAACCCAAAGAAATTCATCAAATGAAGAAACAAAAAGCTTTTGCTGAGGCACGGACTCATTATCAGTGAGTTTTTTCCAAGAAGATAACGTGGACTATGAAGACAGCACTCAAGGCTTGCATTTTGTAACAGGGTGAGTGTTCTCTCATTTACCACAGGAGCTCTGTGTGTGAAGGAGATGGTGCACCAAATTCGACAGTCCTTCATCAAGACAAAGTTTAAAGCCCTTTCTAGGAATTCAGGAAAAGTTCCACAATGAAAATGAGAAGAGACCTGACTAAGATTTCTAACTTTTGTATTTGTTTTGAAGGATGTGCAGACTGAATCCTTCCAAAATTTACTAAGGCTGGTTTTCAGTTATAACATGAGATGCTCTATGCTAGTGAAGTCTCCTTTTGTGACT